>JBBCBC010000029.1:14578829-14999358 GCA_037126765.1 Stenogyne calaminthoides
GCCTCACAAGATATACCTTAGTCGCCCAAATTTACGGGGTCTGCTGGGTGGGTCAGAGTTTTAAGATCTAAGTTCGGCAGGTCTGCCTCTATCCCATTTTGACTCCATCTTACCAGATTTTTTTTTAATGAAGCTTCAATTGAATTTTTACCTATAAAAATGTTATCACGCTTAATAGAATACAACAACATAATCAAGCTAAGATGAATATAAATTAAATTATCAAATTCGAGAGGTCCAAAATTAGAAATTCACAATGAAATCGGGAAAGAAAAGAAAACCGCCAGAATAATCGATGAAATATTATATATATTTTTATTATTATTACTATTATATTATATATATATATAAATATATATTTATATAAAGAGTGCGGTATGGGCGGCTGTCGAAGAATACAATATCGATATCGTGTTCTACCGATCTACGAAATGCTGCCATCGACCGCCCATTTTCATAATGGAGTTGCCACTGACCCGACCTAACCAAAGGGCAGAAATAATCGACTTTTACGGACGCTTGTCATCCCTAATAGCAACAAGTATAATTGAAATATGACATGTCTATCATCTAAAAACAAGTCCACAAAAGTAAAAACAGATAAAAACTTATACATGGTCAGAATGATGAACTAAAATACCTGTGAAGTCATATGTTAACTTTGGCTTGATTATTACCTACACTAGGTCTCACAAGAATATTTGGGAACACCAATTACTTTTAAAGGCATGAAGTTCAAATTAAAACTATATAACAATACACCATATTTAACCAAAATACATCTAATAACTCAAGTTATATAAAAATTTTTGACCTTCATCATCAAAACTGAAGCAATATATTAATGTCAACGGTGTGGAATTGCATTATAATTCAAATCAATACAACATTCAACAATTTTCATCCATAATTAATCTCAAAAACATATAAAATTGCTTTACACCGTCACATCCAATTAAGTATCCAAAGTACCATTCCTCTTCATGAAGATTGCAAACCCCGACAGAAATTATCAAAATCCTTGCACTCTTCAATAGCATGAAATTCCCTAATTTCAGATAACTCTAAAACCCTTCACCTCCAAACCCTCCATTTTTTTGCAGAAGCATATCTCCTAGCAAATTTCTATCCACAAATAAATTTATATTCATCAATAAAAAAACAAAAAACCCCAAAATAAAAAACAAAATATCCATCAATAAAAAAAAAAACCTCAAAATACCCATGATGTCGCCATTGTTAACTTCCATCTCGAACTGCAACGACGTCGTGACTACTCGCAAAATTCACAAAGTGAGGACCATTACCCATTTTTCACAAAACAATAATTTCTGGACACCTCAGCGAAGCCGCACCAGTAGGTTAACCTGTCGATCCTGCAAACCTTGTCACGATCCGAATTCAAAAATTCAGGCAGAGGCTACCGTCGAGAAGCGCAGCAAGAAAAATAGGAACAGATGGGAGAGATTCAGAATGAAATAGAACAAATATGTGATATTTTAATATTGAGGAGGGGCAAAATTCGACCACTGAATGTCACTGTAGAATGCATCTTAGCTTAATACCCTTTGCGGCAGAGACATTAAATACTCAGGAGGGGAACAGGAAAATGGGGTAATACGTGCTGGGCGGGGGAGATTAAATCCGATCCTGCTTTAAAATTAAGATGCCAGTACTAAGTGGTGTCATAATTTAATAAAGACCACTGTTAAACCTGGTATTCATAGCTACCAATCGATGCCACGGGTAATCTAATAGGTATGTCTTATTTAAAATATATATACTTGAACATCGCCACAAGATTTTGTCTAGTTTAATATGTTGACCGATACCAATATAATTTAATAAATGTTGAAAATTTGTTTAATCAATTTATATTAATTATATTTTTTCAAATATCAGAGATAACGTTATCATACAAGATAAAGACTTTATCACAGTTATTTTTACGCACTATAAACGCTGCTTTTAAAAAAAAAAAATCTATACATAGTAATAGAATAATGCATAACAAAAAATATTATTGGGAATGAGATCACCAATTTTATAATTCCATGCTCCATCAGATTCTTATAAATATTGGCCTATTACGCGAATAATAAAAATATCCAACGAATCACTATACTTTAATCGGCCCATATGTTAAAAGATCCAAAAGCCGTGAAAAATAACAATGAAATACCTAAAGTTAAATTGGTGAATCGAATTGAAAATATTGGTGTGTAGATGGTGCTAACTCAGAGCATTGATAGTGTGATTGATGTACGTAACATGAGGGAAGTGTGCATATTCCATTGCTAGACGTACTTTGCCTAGCTAAAACTTTCGTAACTGAAACTCAGACTATGTTTAGTCTATTTTTAAGCAAATTATCTTTTGGAGCAAGTTTATTTGAGGATAAAATCTTAAGGCTAACTCGAAGCCAATTGTGAACTCGCTTTTTTAAAAGATTACCGCATGCATAAAAATTTCATCAGTATAATAAAAATTATATTATTGTAGGCACAAAAATAATCACTTTTTAGAAATTAATGTTTTTTTATATTTTTAAACAAATGAAAAGCTAGCAAGATAACATTTATAATTTTTACATATAATAGCAGATGTAGCTCATGTGATAGATTTTTGCCAGCGAAGAAAGATATTTTATTTGAGCGCCTTTTGACAAACCCAAATGTAGAGTCAAATAAGTATATTATTAATGGTGAATTCATATACACTCAAAGACGCAAGACTCATAAGACATTTTAAAATCGGCAACTTGTTATATCGAAAAGACGAATTTGTTTTTAACCAATCCCTGATGACGGAGATTAGATTGCATTTTTATATTTAATAGTTTATGGCTTTTATTGATGTTTTAAGTAATTGTTATTGGGTCGGGCTTTTTTTAGCACGCCTAAAAACTCTAGTTTTCTATTATAAATAAGAGTTTTAGAACATTGTAAATTAGCTTTTCGGGTTAAATTAAAATATTGTGTTGAGAGTTTTCTTTATTTCCTCTTTGTCGGTATTCCTATGCGAATCAACAATGTATCGGTAAGATTGCTTAATATCACGCCTTCTCCGTGGCTGCATCAATATTGCAATTTATTTTTTTCATATTAATAATTACACGATTCTCAGAAAAAATCAGACTTTTCAATACAATAAATTATATAATTTAAAAATACACTAACAAATATACGCAGACTGGAACGCCAAGACTTAACAAGGCCTATTATCAAACCAAAAAATGAAAAAGAAGAGGGGTGAAAATCACTATATAGAAAAAAAAGGGCAGAAATTGACCTTCATCTCGTTAGAGTCTCTTCACGAAAAACCCTTATAAAATAAGAGAAAAAAGAGTATCAATTTAGAGCAGGCCGGCGACACGCCAAAAATAAAAGAATAATGTTCAGAGGCCTAAGTCACGCCTCAAAAGTCGAACTAACCTAATAATGTAAAAAATAAAAAATCATATAATATTGTATCGAATTATAAAATTACGAATCAATATTCGTTTTTTTAAATGATTAAAAATCATGTATAAATTATACACCGTCTATTTTAGACAGTTTCATGAAAATGGCGCCCTAAACAATTAAAAAGCAAAATATACGCCGAAACAATTACCGGAAACAAAAGGAAGTTAACGGTTAGACTTATTCCTAACTGGACAACTTGACTGCAGCAGCAAGATATGCATGTTGGCCCAACAATGTTTCCATCTCAAATAAAAAGTTCAATGTATTGAAATTACAGTTAATCAAATGATCTTACATTCTCCCTTCCGAAAACTTACTTAGGGCCTCAGATTTATACACTTGGGAATTGTAATGGCCAATGAAAGATCACTGGAGGGCCAATCACTAAGAATCATCGATTTGTTGTTTCGTTGTAACACAAATAATGAAAGATCATATGATAAGGAGTTGAATGAAATGGCGCAGAATCAATTATTTACTTTATTCTCATTAGTTGTATATCAAAATCGTATGTTAGAACATCAATAATTGATTCTATTACCCATTTCCATTTCCATTACCCCCAACCAAGCGGCTATGAGTGAAAGAAAGCTTAAAAAAAAGGTTTGGTATTTGATGTAAACATAGGACTGTTTTTGCACTACTTGCTCTTTCTTGGAGTAGTAGAAAATGTAGTTTGCCCATATATAATCAAGTTGTCACCATCTTTTGAAAATTTTGATAGATAAATATAAACAAAAATAATTTTGACAAAAAATCCGTGTTGTTGATTACAAATTGTTTTGTCCAAGATTCTTCCAACCCCATATTCCTTCACTGACCAAATATCAATTCTGTCAAATGAATTAACAGGTATATATATCCCTCAAAGAACATAACTTCACCCCCAAGTGTGCTACTTCTGTCCATTATAGAGATGAAAAATAAAAGTTGGTTTTCAAGATCAAAGCAAGAAACACATGCCTTAAATCTGACACCAACCAATGAAGAGCTCCTCATGCAGAAATATCCCGGCCTTATGACAACCATTCAGATTGCCGGCTATTTCTATTCCAATGTTGTATACGTAAGATGAAGGGATTCCAGTAATATATTTTTCGCATCACTTCCACGAAAATTGTAACCACCTTTATGTTGTCCACTTCTTTTGTTGACTCCAACCATAAGCAAGAAGTCGGTACACTCTAGAGGACTATGAATCTAATATAATCACGGGTGATCGAGTTACATATGTAAAGAACGAGACGCTTACACTTGCAAAACCATTTGCTGAACCCCCTATCCATCCATTTTCAAAAGGAGGTTGAACTTGATGACTGGGAACGCCATAACACTCATTATTTTCAGCATCTTCGAATTCATAAACCATGTACGACCTTTTAATGCAATTGTAGAGTGCCAGGCCAACGGTTGCTTTTTAAGAAGATGAGAATTGGCAAAGCCAAGTGTCTCGAGTAAAGGACATGACTTGCAAATACACTTGCAACTTATAATGGTTGGAATGGAGAGTACTTTGAGAGTATTTCAATAATGATGTCAGATGGCAGATACACAAACAACTCTCCTTCTTTTTTGAGGCGCCTCATTGTTTGTATCCTGGATCAAACTAATCATCTACTAATGCTAAGAGTATCTAACAAGATTGAAACATAAATTTATATACAATCACATAATTATATATTTCATGAGTAAAATTCATTTTGGTGCAACAGACACGACACCCTTCAATGATTTTGGTCACAATACCCACAATTATAGTCCCAAAACTCATTTTTTTCACAATTTTGGCCACACCATTACGATTTCGTTAAAAACTGAATCGCAGCTTTTATCCCCATGCGTTTCAAGATTTTGCGCAGCTTTGGTCCCACTGATCAAGGGTGGATCTCTTATGAGGGTTAGGTCGACTGTGAATCCGCCCTATTTTTTTGGGAAAGAAAACTACCACTAAAAAATTGCACACCCATCAGAAATCGAATCTAGACCCCCTCACTATAGATAAACGATAGTTCACCATAAGGTGTCTATGTTTTTGTTAATTAATTGTTAAGTATAATATATTAACCCTAAATGAATTAAAAATTTTAATTAAAGTAATAGACCCAAATTAAAACCCAATTCAACCCTGTTCTGTTTTGCTGCTGCGTGGTGCTTCTGCTTTTTTGCCGCCAATCTGCATCATTTTCGCCAATTGCTTTCTTTTCGTCGGCACGCGCCCACGGTCGTCCTTCCTCTTATCTCTTTTCACAACCATTACATTCCATTATTTTGGTATATTAAATCATTTAATGCTAATTTTTTTTTAGAATTTATAATGTTTTAAAATATTAGATTAGTAATTTTAGGGTATTTATACATTTTCATGAAAGTTTTTCAAAATTTGTCAACTATTTAATCGAACTTTTAAGAAGGTTGAGGCAAACAAGGCCCATATGTATGCTCTGGTTACGATTGATTCACCTTATTTTGACACTTTCACTACCATTGCGATAATCCGAGCGGACATTTTCAAATTTATGAAGAATGTCAAAAGTGTTCTTCAAAACAAATGGATAGTGATTAATTATCAAATTTTATGATTTGTATACTGAAAAGATAATTGTTTGAAGATGTCAATCCTCGATTATATTATTTCTTCATGAATTTTATCGATAAAAGACCGTAGGTGCAACTTATGTAAAAATATTATTTTTAATTTTATATTACTCCATACGCCTCAATCTTAATCAGTAATTTTCTATTTTGGTCACACAATCTTAATCGACATTTTCTTAAATTGAATACTCATTTTATCACATTAAATATTAATAAACAACTCTTTCTACCCCTAACACTTGATTCACTACTTTATCACATAAAATACCAATAAACAATTCTTTTCTACCCTAAACATTTCATCACATAAAATACTAATAAATATTTTTTCTTAAACTCCTGTTAATATTAATTATCCAATCGTTAAAATTGGGATTGAGGAGTAGCTTTTATTTTTTGTTCTATATTTATTACAGCTTCCCATCCTAATTTTTTTTTATCTTGGATCCGTTAAACTGGGGACTATGTGAGTAGAAGCTTTTTTTTTGTTCTATATTTATTACAAAGCCCCATCCTAATTTTTTATCTTGATTTAATCGACCGGGCCGAACTAACCAGCGCTACGCGACCAAAAAGTGAATCTTACCGCTTTCGATGGCCTATTAATTGATTAAATTCGTTGAAATTTGCATCTTTATTTAGCGTCTGAATTGTACATGCGTGTAACTTAGATCACAAGTTTAACAACTATATGAAAAGGCAAAGGGTAAAGATATAATTTTAGACACTAAACCGATGAAAAACAAAAAAGTTCATTTAAGGGTTTTGCCATCGTCGCCTGTATGTGGCTACGATTGGGGAAAAACAAGGAATTATAGATTTTATACTATAAACCTAAATCCAAAAAATATAATCTTTGATCTTTTTAATTTTCTACATATTTCAATTGTATCATATAATTAGTAAATTTGCTGTACAAGGAGGTCCACAACCCAACAAGAATTTTGTTAGCATATTTTTTTCTTTTTCCATATAAAAAAAAAAAATAATAAATAATGAAATTATAAAAAACCTTAGAAAAATAACAAGATGAATTTTGAATTCTGTTCTCACAGAATCCATATCATCAGTCATCTCCTATAAGAATCTAACTACAGAAAAACATCTACTACTATTTACTAACAAACAAATTAATCAAAGCCATACCTTGATCATGAATGAAAAAATAAAAAACAAAATACAAAATCGAATAACGCATATATTTGAGTTTTTTTCAAATCTTAGGACGGATTGATTTGATCCGAATCGATACTCGGGCCCAACCCTGCCCGACAAACAGGGCAAATTGACCGGTTTAGATAGCCAAGCATCACCGCATTCTAAATGAAACCCATGATTACAACCGGGAACCATTCTAACCGGTTGCCCGCTCGATTTCGTCCAAACAAACCGCGCAATCAGTCCCCAACACCAAATCTTTTCCGGTAACTTTTCGGTAACTTCGAGATCGGATACGGAGAGGCCCTTGATTTGGGCGGGCTTTTTCGGGGCCGCTAAATTGACGCGTATTGGCGGCGTAGCATAGCAACATTACGTACACCATAAAACTGCGTCATTCCAGCGCACGGTAGAAATAGTACAAGAAACACCGATACCAGCATTTCTGTATGTATATATATTTAGGATTTGGAATTTGTAAGGTTTTTGGGAATTATGTGTTGGGGTTTAATGGGGGAGATTATATATACTAGGCTGAGGGTGTATTTTTGTAAGGGTTTGTTTGGCAGTGATGTTGATCTGAGCTGAATAGTTAATGAGCCAGTAATGCACGAGGGATTTTTTTGGTGGATATATAGATGGAGTATTTTTATATGGAATTTTTTGTGTCAAGCGGCTTTAAATTGTAAAATAAATTCAAACAATTTTTTTTTGCAATTTAAATGATATTAGTAAATTACTTGTTTTATTGAATAATATTGATTGGTCATTAGTAAAGTATTAGGGTATTTTTACACCTTAGTTGCGTACAAGTTGCATAGTACAATAATGTACAAGAAGGCAAGAAAGCATTACTTTAAATTCTGGTTAATGTTGAAATTTGTATGCGATTTTCTTATAGTTCTCATTTTAAAACAAATGCTACTCCTCCGTTTCGATTACGGATTCGGCACTTGTTATTGTTTCTCGCCATGTTTTAAATGTAGCTTTTTATTAGTGAAAGACTAAATAATTAATTATATGCCATACTTTCCTAACGCCATCAATTTTAAGACATATTTTTTTTTTTCTCCATTCAAATAAAGACCCATACTTTCTTCATTACTTTAAAAAATATTCCCGGTCTCATTTTTTCGCAAGGGTTGTATGATGTGGGCCAAAAATCCATGATATCGTATTGATGCAGAAAAAATAAAAAAAAACAAAATAAATTTCTCTTCACCACATCATATTTATTCAGCTGGTCTTCTAAATTGGAGAAATGAGACCTTTATGAGGCTGTCTTTTGTTATTTTTTTTTTGCAAAGATCACATGTATTTGCTCTGTTTTTTGTTACCAATGCTTCATTTGGAGAAATGGATGTAAAAGTATCAACCTTATTTAAGTTTGTAATTTGCTTGTACGAGTTAATATTTTGCTTTTTCCTTTGTAAGGCAAAAAATCAATTTAAAGAGGGTTCTTTTTTTTGCACTCATCTATTTATAATGTATAATGTAATTATTTATAAATATTGATTTTTTTAATAAAAAATAATTTTAAGTTAATTTAAACTATAATTTTTTTTAAATTACTATAACTATTAAATAAATTTTATGATTTTGAAATTTAACATTTGTTTCTTATTTCGTAATTTACTATTTCCTATCCCATTAGTATAGGTTTGAAACGGGCCATATAATAAAACGTAAAACTCTAACTACTAACGAATTCATTGAATGAAGTTTAAAAATGCAAATAACAAAATCTAAGTACTAACAATGTTGATTTAAAAAAAAATAAATATATATATACAATGAAAAATCTGGACTATTCAGCGTCTTCGTCGTTAGGGTTGTTATGTTGATTTGCATTTGGTGTTCAGAGTAACTACACCAATCCCGCTGTACAGGTTGCATATTGGTTGTGGGGGATACCTGTCAGGCTGTCCCCACCAATCCTGTATAGGTGTTGGATGCACACCCGAAAGCCTCCTCCCATACCAGCGTGCTGCAAACATCCAAGACCAGACGGATATAATCAGGAACGGCCGGGTCCTGATTAGCTTGCTGGGACAACGAGAGCACCTCTGCCTTAGGGATTGCAACCTATGTTTAGGGGTAGTATACATGGTACCACATACACATCTTCATTGCCGTGTATTGATTGTGCACTTTAATGTGTGATGTTTGCATACCATATAGTATACTGCGGTGTGGTCTGATGCGCAATGCGAGCTGGCTCACCAAGGTCCCCAATGCATAATTGTGTTGGGCCATCTGGTTCCAGTATTCGTCCTGGTGCCCATACACTTTTTTGGAATTTCCCTTGGCAGCTAAATTTGTACCCTTACAGAAGCTGAATGGTGGATCGGGATATCTTGAACTCCCAAATTGTAAGCAACCCTGCCAGGCATGTATGCTTTACGCAGTCCATGAAACGCAGGCATCCGTGGTATAACGATGCAGCAGGAATATGACTTGGAGGGTCCGACGGAGTCCAGATGATCTGTAATGTATGTTAATTTTACAAGACAATTTTTACATAAATTTCAAATGACGAGTATTAAGGTTTATTGAGAATGAAAAGCATACTTGATCTGCGTGTGGTATTATCTAACTGTTTGCGTAATATTG
Source organism: Stenogyne calaminthoides (assembly GCA_037126765.1). NCBI lineage: Eukaryota > Viridiplantae > Streptophyta > Magnoliopsida > Lamiales > Lamiaceae > Stenogyne > Stenogyne calaminthoides. The sequence goes on from JBBCBC010000029.1 coordinate 14,588,663, forward strand.
AAGATCATTACTTTCGGCAGTGGTCGGTACCAGATCGGTTATTGGTCCTCCATCTCTTTTTACTCGCTCAATCTGAGGGCCCAACTAGGATTAGGTATACGAAAGTGTACATAGGAAAATAAGTAGATCCAACACTGCAAAAGTTGAATGAGTTGGTGTTATATATAATACTATATTGAATTATCATTGAAATATGCTTTAAATGGAATTTTTACCTCGAGTAATGTTAAGCAACCACTGATCTGCCTAACCCTATATCTGGATGCCATGCTGTTGGTGATATAAATATGTTAACGCTGCCTCACGATATTGAGGGACTCTCCCCTCCAGATCATGCAACAACTGTAAGTACTTGATGGGGACACTATCTTGTGTCTTATCAGGAAAATGTTTTAGTCCCCAACAAGTACCCATGTATCCTCTAGCAATGGACTGCTGGCTCATATGAGGTTTAGCACATGCAGTCTAATGCCAGCAAGGACGGCGGAACTTTTATTTCCTGTTCTTCTTTGGATTTCATTGAGTAATGCATTATCCTGAATGTGTCATCGCCACTGATAATGCCAGCGGACCATTTATGTTGTAGGCCTACAGAAATTTAATTTATATTACTAGTATAATAATTCTAAAAATGTGAATTATTAAAAATTATTTTATAAATATTTACCCAAGATTGCATGAACGTCGGAGAGTGATGGTCATTTCTCCAAACGGCATATGGAATGTATTCGCTTCGGTTGCCACCGGTCGAACTTAATGCTGTAATTAGGGCCATGTATGGAGTTTCAATGTATATTCCTTCATTCTATCCAATCCTGATAGCTCTATGATCTTATAAGCTTCCCTGCTTTAGATCAAAAGAACTGCTGTTCCATCTCTCTGACCAGCGTGCAATCGTATGGCCAGTGAGAATGCCACGGAAGGTCTAGATTAATTTTACATAAATAACCCATTAATTTATATCTCACAACCGCTTGAAATAATAATTAAAATAAATTATATTTTACTTACTGAATTTTCCCATATTTTAGCGGCCACATGTGTCTTGGAAACCTCTCAACACACTCTCGATCGATGGGTCTTCCAGGCATGGCCGACGCCGACATCCATTCATTCCAGCAGCACGCCGTATTACGACACGCGTGATGAGGCTGCTACTTCTGACGGAGCATCTTTGTCTTCAGCCTCATTTTTCCATCGATGTATGAGGATGAGGGAAAGATGAGGTTGCTGCTGTTGACAGAGCATCTACATCTTCTACCTCATTTTCCATCGTGTATGAGGATGAGGGGATTGACGAGACGTAGAGGTGGCGGGAAGGATCGGCGGACATGGTTATACATCGCCTAACGAGCCTACAAGCACCGTCCACGGTCATCTCCTTTGCGGCTATCCATAACTATAAAAAATATCGTAATTTTTACAACATAACAACTAACACTTTATAATATCGAAGCAAATAATACTTTTACAGCATAACAATTAATACTATATAAGGAAGCAACTAATACTTTACAACATAACAACTAACACTTTATAAGGAAGCAACTAATACTTTACAGCATAACACCAAACTTTATAAGGAAGCAACTTAGACTTCACAGCATGATAACTATTACTTTATAAGGAAGAAATTAATACTTTACAGCATAACAACTAATACTTTACAGCATAACAACTAATACTTTATAGCATAACAACTAATACTTTTTAGCAAAAAATCAGTTTTTAACTCATGCCTTACAAAAATTTTAACAACTAACACTTTTAAGGAAGCAAACTAATACTTACAGCATAACAACTAACACTTTATATGAAGCAACTAACACTTTATAAGGAAGCAACTAATACTTTACAACATAACAACTGACACTTTATAAGGAAGCAACTAATACTTTACAGCAAAACATCACACACTTTTTTACAAAACAACTTAAGACTTCACAGCATAACAACTCATACTTTTTGGCAAAAAAACAGTTTTTTGAACAAATTTTGATTCTGGCAACCAAAAAAATAAAAGAGAGAAGGAACTTTACCAGAGATCTGATGGAGAAGGAGAGCGGGTGGTCAGATGGTGGATGGCTTGCCGACGGCGGCGAAGATACTGAAAATGAAGAAGAGATCCAATATAAGGAAAACATGAAAAATCCTATTACTATAAAAAAAGATAGAAGGAGAGCTTAAATTTACCGGGAAAACGGAGAGAGGAGGCGGCGGCGGTCGACCGCAGGCGGTTGATGGGAGGCGGTTGCGGTCGACCGCAGGCGGTGGATGGGAGGCGGCGGCGGTGGATGGAGGCGGCGGTCGACGGCAGCGGCTGAACAATAAGGAAAATGAAGATGAAAATTATGTGGAGAGGAGGTTTTTATTTATACTGGCCTTTTTATGTTAATTTCGGCCCACCCCATTTATCCCTTTTTTCAGCCCAATCCCAGCCCAACCATTTATTTAAAACTCTCTCTGTCCATCATTTTATTCTTGATACGGTGGATATAAGGTTAAAAGCTTAATGTGGCGATTCATTTATAAATAAAGTGATTATTTACGCAGAAAAGATAATAACATATATAATAATTAAATGATTGTTAAAAATAAAGATAAAATAATTTTTTCCATAAAAGAAATGTGCCTAAATTTTGAAGCAGGACGATAAGACAAAGTTTTGCGTAATTTTTAATTGTTGGAAATGAATACAAATAAATTTTAAAAATAAAAATTAAAATAAGGCCCTGATTTGGTTCAAGGGATTGATCGGGATATGTCGGAGTTAGAATTTTAATTCCAACCAATCTATCATTTTAATTTGTGCATTTTATAGTTACGATATACTCAGTTTCTAGATATAAAATATATTAAATCCTCTCCATGGAGGGATATATCAATTTCGTGTGAAAAGCCAGATGTAACATATTTCAAACTTAATATTACAAATCGTTTCTATTATTTAAAGAGATTTACAAAAATAGGTTATTTCAATTCAATTTAAGAATATTTATGATATTTTAATAGATCATATATAATCCCTACAATTAAAAAATACGATTTTTAATTCAAATAAATTCAATTCAATCTTACTCAATCTCATCACACTTCATCAATCTTATCTCATAAATAAAATGGCGCCTAAATGTATTGTGTTTACACACGATATGAGTTTGTTCTGTCGTGCAATTTTCACGGCATTATTTTGCCTGCGTCGTGTATCTCCCTGATACAGCTGTTTTCCAATGATGAATAAATGACATGTTGAGTTGTTGACCGATTCAGGCCCTTTTCTTTTGTTTTTTTCCAGCCCACTCTTATGATTTTTTTTTTTGAGTCTTATGAATAAATGTGTCGTGTATATGACACGATACATGTGAACTTTTGTCGTGGGTTGATAGTGCATTTTTCACGGCTTTTTTTTATTTTCCAGACGGGCCTTTTTTTTTCAGTTTTCAGTATTAAATACTTTTGCAGATTTCAGTTTTCAGTGTTGACAGCTTTTCACCATTGAATGAAATTATTACTCTTCCCTCCCATCTAAACTCTTTTTTACGTATTTTTTTTTTTCCCGTAATTTAAAGAAACGATTGTTTATTAATATAAAAAATAATTAATTTTTTTTTTCATAGTTTAAAGAGCCAGTTGTTTGTTAATATAAAAAATAATTAATATTTTTAAGAAGAGATATAATAAATATATCTCCTTATATCATAAATTGGACGTTTCCTTAAAAATTATTTTATCAATTTAAATATTAATAAAAAAAAATTGTTCACTAAAAACACAAATACAAAACAATAACTTAGTTGGAATGGAGGTAGTAATATTTTTTTAATCCTAAACAATTAATAGTTTTCAATGAAACTACTAATACTTTTAATAAAAATAATTAATACTTTTCGATGAAACAACTAATACTTTTAACCCTAACAACTAATTCTTTTAACTAAAATAACTAATACTTTTAACCCTAACAACTAATGCATATTATAAATTTTAAAATAAAAATATAAGGTCAATAAAATAGAATTATTAAGTTTAGTAAAAATTATTATTAAAATTTATTATTGAACCTAATTGGATGCACAATTATAATTGAACAGCTTGTTTTAGCATTGAGTAATATGGTTTTCTAAAACTCTCTAACAATAACGCTTTTAGCTAATTCATATTTAATACACAATTTTGAATTAAATCCTTTTCGTCAAGCAATCGAAAATCTTTAAACACGCCAAATGTAAGTGAAAGTAGATAACAACTATGAGTTTTTAAAAACGCAGTGTTGTTTAAATAACAAGTTTAAAATGACTTCAAATTCCAAAAAACCTCTCCGAAAATCACATTTTTATTTTTATGGCGATTGCTCATGATCACAGACACCAAAAATCTTTCGCCCTTTAAGGACAGACTCTCAAAAAATCATTAAGAAGAATGATCGCGGATCAAAAAATCGACATTTAAAAATATGCCTACATTTGCAAGGGATTGTGTTTATTTCTTGCTTATCAACATTGCATATGAGACAATTAAGGAGAATTGTTTTCTAAAACTTGAACGGCAAATTTCGTCCGATGGAGTTAGGAAAAGTCCGGGATTAACATCATCTCAAAAGTTAGAAAAGTCTTGGTGACTTCTCAAAAACTGCCACGTTTTAAGAAATGATCGTGGATCGAAAATTGATTACTTAAAAAATATGCCTACATTTGCAAAAGGGATTGTGCTTGGCTCTTGTTTATCAACATTGCATATGAGACAATTAAGGATAATTGTTTCCTCTAAAACTTGAATGGCGCCTAAAATTGATGGAGTTAGGAAAAGTCCGGGATTAACATCATCTCACCGAATTGCTTCCCATTATGACCTTGCTTTTCAAGACACTGATTCACAATTTTTGTTAGACTAATCTAATTCCGTTACACATTCCCATCGAATGATCTATATTTCAAAAGCAACATAACTTCGAGTCCCAACTTTCAAAATCAATTCATAATTGGGGACGCCAGACACTTCAAGCTATTCAAGAACTCGACGATGAAATAGTAAGCATATCAACATTCAGACGATTTGCACACACCGTCGAAACTCAACACGTTATTGTCTCATGATCATTCATGTTTGATCATGTATTCGATAATAGAATCGACGATCTCAAGAGGGGCGCAAGTATGGCTCTATCCTTGAAATATTTGAGGTCGCCCTCGATATTCTTGAAGCCCGAATACGTATACTCACAATCGCGCTAATGGGATCGCTGTCAGATTTCAAAAAAAAAGGTCATTGGGTACTTCGATAATCGCATCATTGGTCTCTTGTCTCCAAATGGGGCCCATCACCAATTGTCATCATCCACTCGAGAAGGATTTTAATTCTCCCAATTCTTTAATGAATGAACGCTCGAGTCTCATATTTTTCGTCAATCTCAAAAACCGCACGATACCACGTATAAAGAATTGATCATTCCAAGACGATATCCCTGTCATGTCCCCATGAGGATGACCGATATTATTTGACAAAAATTTGTTGGGAAATAGGGTGCCCTGATCTATTCGAGGTGCAATTTAAATACAAATTTAAATTAATTTAATTATTACTAGCATGAATTAATCCTATATTAATTCAAATAACAATTAAATCACAACAACATATCATGCGTGATAAAAAGTCACTTTAAATCCTACACATGCAGACATTTCTAGGAGTTACGAAGGCATACCTTTTTCATGATTAAACGCGAGAAGATGAGTACCTGCTCAACTAACAAACCCAAAGTCCTTCTTTTAGTATTCCTACGCCCTTGTCCGATAATCCGGTGGGTAGGATGCTCACTTAATAATAAATAAAAAAATATATATATATGTTGCACCACCTTTGTAGATTTTTAATTTTTCCAACACGTGGAATTATGTTTGGGATGAAAATTCATCCCCTATATATAGAGGTCATGCGGGGGTGAAAAATTTTGAGTATATCGGGGTTAGGAAAATTTCTTCAGATCTTCCCAAGATACAATCTTGAATATATCTCATATATTTTATTTCCATAATATTCACAAAATATCTTTTCTTCCCGAAGGTCTTGGGGTGAAATATCAGACCATAATGTTATGTGCAATACCACACAAATAAGAAGAAAATGACCTAAAATTCAAGTGTTGGGTTGGGCGGGTATGGTGGTCAGTATGCAGTGTCTCAAGCACCAATATATATTTATTGAAGGATGTGTTTATCAAATATGTGTTGTAAAATTTGTGGTTCAAGTCATTGTTAAGGTATTTGGTCGCAGGTTCAATTCTTATTCAGCACATAATTTTTAATATTTTTTGTCAGGTTTTTGTGTGTTACTGCATCTATGTTTAGGTGTTACTGCATTGTTATGTTGAAATAATTTCATAAACTTCATATCTTACATAACACGATAAAACATAACGAACACATAAATGTTCATAAGGTAACACATTGTTGTTCGTATGGTAACACATGAGTATTCACATAGTATTACGACATACGAGTGTTACATATTACTAAAAAATAATAAGTGTTATCAAAGATGAACAAAAAGTATTACCCTATGAAGAATAATGTGTTACCACATGAATAAAACCAGTACAAGCGCGAAAAGAAATCCTAAGTCCAAAATTACATATTTAAAGAACAACTTGATGTGTTACTACATGAACAAAAGAGTGTTACCCTATGAACAAAAGAGTGTTACTACATGAACAAAAAACCTGACATAAAAAAAAAAAAAAATCATCAATCCCAAATTACGATCAAAGAACAACGTGGAGAAGAGAATATTTATTCATCAAATTCCATACAACAACAACAAAAAATATCAGAAGCAATACTAATTTATTCAAATCTACAAACTATTAGAAACACGCGGTCTATTTCTTCATATTGAGACGGTCAAGAGATATACTGTAAGCCGCACCACCTCGTCGAAAAAAAATCAGATCGAGAGAAGGAGAACCAGATCGCGAGGAAGAAGAAAAGCTGAACGCGGATCTCGAATGGGATGGGCCCACTCCACGAGAAATAAAAAAGCCCTAATTTAGGCTAATTGCATATATAATTTGTATGCAATATCGCAGATACAAGTTTTTATGCTTCTTCCCTTCTATATAATATTTTCAAAATTTTCGCATTAATAGGAAAAAAAAGATCTTTGACTTTTCTTATATTTATGGGATAAACTGAATTCCAAGAATACTTATTCCATAAAATCTTTCCAAGAAAATTTTTCTCTTCCTTAATATTTTCAAAAAATGTAAAATAATTAAAGCAACAATATTTATTTTTTATTTTAATCACATTTTTCAGCTTATCGACTTTTTCTTTGGGCCATCAAGGGGCCGTTAGGATAATTAAGATTGGACCTTCCAATTGAATTGAATTATCAATATTTAGCCACAATATTATTCAAGCCCATTATTATTAATTAATCCCACTACATAATTAATATTGCACTATCCATTTTAACCCATATTACCGTAATATGGCTCCATTATTATTTCCCGGTTTAAGATTATCTACTCCATTAATTAATTTAAGCCAATCGAAAAGCTTTATATTAATTAATATCTTTTTCCTTAGATTAAGAACGACTCAACATTATTATCCATACCGAATCAAATTCCACTTGCAAGATTTAGTATGATAAAACTTCCGAGTCTCCTAAGGAGATAAATCATGCAAAGACGATTGCATTACCGATTCTCGTGATAAATCTTAAGAATCGCCATGTAACTAATAATATCGCCCAAAATATAAAGTATTGAATCACATTGATTTCTACCCAACGAACTCAAAGCAAGAATTATTAATTTTACACTATCCTATTTAAGGAGCGGAGATTAAGAAATAACGAACCAATCGAGGTATAATTCTTCTATATTCAAGATCAAAAATTTATCCTCATGTAAATATTCAACAAGATCATAATGCACTAATGTAATCTTGGTCAAGACAAGCTAATCTGAGTCTTACACTTCAACCTTTCACGATGGGTTGTTCATTTCCATCTAGGTTGTGAATTTGTACTTGTTTACAAGGAATTATTAATGTGATCTTTTGTGATCCGTATCACCACATTAACTATAATGTAACACGCATAATTTATGGAACAATTATGCTAAAATATACATAACATTCAATCATATTTAAAGCAACAAAGGATAAATAATATAATTTCAAGAATAAGACATAAATTCATTTTTGGTTATACAAAGTAAAAAACATACTTTCCAAAGATAACCCCTAACAAAATCACCTCCAAATACAATTGTTTTTCCACCAAAAAGTATCGCAAAAAACGACTGACCCGATTAGAATGATTATGTCTCGGAGAGTGTTATTAAGTGCTTCAATACAATGCATATATACCATTGGGGCTTCATTCCATATTATTATTTCACATCCGACCAACAATTTTGTCTCTTGGCTTCCCTCGTTTGATGTTGCACGTTGAGTCCTCAGTGATATTGATTGGGATGGAAAACCTTGAATGAGCAGATCTTCCGCCGGAAGTGGAAGGGGATTTATGTCGCTAGAAAAGCGACGCTCAAAATAATCTCACTACCTTCGATCCGAGAGCATGGAAAAAGTTCTACACAGATATGTCTTTCCCCGCTTCCTTCATATCCCAGAGACAAAGAAGACACCTCCTCTATCGAGTCGATATTGTTTTTAATCGTCATAAACATTCCGCTATTCGTCGCTTCTAAATACCCCCAACTCCAACACACTCCATCGCCCATCCCCACACCATCCTCACCTCACCTCAAGATAAAATATAACAATATAATTATGTTGGGATATTTTAGTTTTGATGAATTATGCCAACATTATCAACTTGTATTTTTTTGAAGCTAATCTACAAATAAACAAGTTGAGGGGAACTAGAGAACAAATTGAGGGGGAACTCACAAAAATCGACGAGATGATCGAGATCGGATGAGTTAGATGAGTTCCGAAGTTAACCGGATGAAACAGGCAAAATCGTAAGAGAAGAAAGTTGCCACCGATCGAAGATCGGATGATTGTAACGAACATTCGGATCGATGATCAAGAACAATCGAGCTAATATGGTGATCAAGAGCGCATGCCGATCGTAAAAGAAACCGACTGCAAGATCGTAAGAGAAGGTTGGAGATCGGAAGAGGGCGGAGACCTGACGAGATCGACGCGGATCGAGATCGATATGAAGATGAAGCAGATGATCAAGATCGACGCGGATTGAGATCGGATGTTAAACCATATACTAAACCTAATGTCTTGACGACAATCATATCTCGAGATGTTGATCCGAAGATATGTTGATCGATCAACAGGTAATCGAGCAATGAAAGAAGAAATCGGCACTGAGTCAAAGTGACTGAAGGTCGATGTTGATCTGCAGAATCGAACTCGATCGCCAATTTTGAGTGTCGCAAGATGCCCGACGGACGTGAAGGTCCGGCCAAGAGAAGTCTTGCCAAATATCATCCCGAGGCTCGATAAACCCGAATTTCGATGAAAATACGGGAGACTAAACCTCAAGACTCAGATAGAATCAAGACTCAAAGTATGTCTCAAGACACCGAGACTCAGAGAATCTGAATGATTCCAAGGCGAGGAATCTGAGGAATATAGCCATTAGAATCACCGACGTGGACTAATGAGAGGAAGACAACCACCAAGGTTGCTTGTATTTTTACAAGAATAAGATGGATTTGAATGTGATTCTCCAACGGTAATATTCAAATCCACACTATAAATACAAGGTCTATCATCATTCTAAAGTGTGGATGCGTGGAGATTATAAAGACGAGATGCTACAGAGCCAAAGAGAGTTATACCCAAAAGCATTCCCACCCTAGAACACAAGTCCGTAGATATACAAATATATTCAAAGAGTGTTCTAGAACCCAACCTAAGCTACCCACTTATGTATCTTAGCTTAGAGAGATTTTCCCAACCTTAGCATTGAGGCTAAAAACAAATGTAAGGGAAAATCTCACCATAGTTGGAGACAACACCAAACCCCATTCTCGTAAAGAGATAACTAGTGGTGAAGTGAGGTAGTTGTTAGCAATCCCGAGAGGTGATAAGTCCCGAGAAAGGTGAACTCGTTAAACATCTAAGAGGCGAGCCCGAGAGGGTGATAAGTCCCAGAGGAGTGTGAACTCGTTAAATATCTATAGAGGCGAGCAACAGAGGGTGATAAGTCCAGTTGGAGTGAGAGCTCGTTAAATATCTAGAAAGTAACCCTTAGAGGATAAGTCCGGTTTGAAGGAATTTCCTCAGAATGCGAGAGAGTGGATGTAGGAGTTGAGTCTCCCAACCACCGTACTTTGTTGTGTTTTTATCGCTTTTACGTTCTTATCTTGTCATATGCATTCAATTATAAGCAAAAACACAACATTAATGAGCTTAAAGTGAAAAATCCGAATCACCATTCCTTCACCCTCGCTTTTTATATGCATTTCATGATTATTCCAAGATTTCACGGGTTTTCCACCGGGCCTATCAAATTATTTTATTAAATTAAAATTACTCCCTCCGTCCCATAGTTTATGTAACTCTTACTGTTCATGAGAATTTTGTGATAAAGTGATAAAGTGTTGGAGGTAGAAAGGAGAAATCAACTTTATTGAAGAGTATAATAATATTTATTAAATGTGATAAAGTGATAAAGTGTTGAAGGATAAGAGAGTGACATATGATAAATAAGTGGGTGTTTGAAGGGTGTGAGTTAAAGTGAGTATTTTCATTTTAGGAAATGTTACATAAACTATGGGACAAAAAAATGAAAAGAGTTACATTAACTATGGGACGTAGAGAGTATTTTTAAATTATAATTATCAAAGACCTTATAAATGTATTTTTTAATTATAATTATCAAAGAACTATAAATTTTATAAATCAAATATTTTAATAATTTATAAGCTACTTAAAATTTACTTTTTATAAACTTTTAAAATAATTTATAAAATACTTAAAATAAATTTAATTAAATAGGCTTTTATTAGTAGATAAACCTCAAGATTATTTTGGTGATCTACCTAGAGATGTTAAAAGGCCATGGCCATAGGACAGACCGTTCAAATCGAAAAAAAGAAGCAAAAAATATCATAAATTTGGAAATCATTGAATTTTCCAGTCAAAAATTATTTTTAAATCGGGAGAAAAATCTATGGAAAAAAATATTAACAAATAATAATGTTTGAGAAATTCGTTTTGAAATCTTTGTAATAATTCCAAATATTGAATTGAGCAAAAATCTTTCGAATATCTTTTTGAACTTTGGAATATCTTTTATTTCCTAATACATCTAATCTAACATTATAAGTCATTTTCGCTTAAGTTTATGATCTAATGAAATTAAAGATAAATCGGGAGATCTAATCTATGAAAAATATAAAAAAAATAATAAAGAATTGAGATTTTTTTTATTTAAGTGCACTTCAATTAAACTCTAACACTAAATTTAATGCGACTAAATAGTTTCAAAGTACATATATATCTCAAAAATATTATATTATTAAAAAAATACCGAAGAGATTAGTATAATTTTTTTTATGTATATATAATATATACTACACCAATATTATAATTTCTACATAATAGTTCCAAGATTGGTTACATAATGAGTAGTTGAATGCCTTTTTATACAAGTATTATTAGATGTCACTTTAGTATATTTCTGGATAATATACTACGGTTAATCTTTAGACTGAGTCCAATAATTTTTACCACAATGATATTAAAACATAATTTTCTCACACCTATAATATATTCTAAATAAAATCATGAAAAGAGAGCACAAAGAGCTATTTTTTGTTTTTTTCAATTAATTTTTTTTAAAACTTATAAGCAGTTTTCAATAAAATAATATTTTTGAGATATACGTACTTTGAAATTATTTAGCTGCATTAAATTTAGTGTTAGAGTTTAATTGAAATGCACTTAAATAAAAAAATAAATTCAATTCATTATTATTTTTTAATATTTTTTTTTCATTGATTCGTCTCCCGATTTATCTTTAATTTCATTAGATCATAAATTTAAGCAGAAAATTATGTAATGTTAGATTATATGTATTACTTAAAAGAAAGATAACCAAAGTTCCAAAGATATATTAAAGATTTTACTTAATTAAATATTTGAAATAACTAATTATTACCAAGATTACAAAGATTTTTTTCTTAGTCTATTATTATTTTTTAATATTTCTTATCATAAATTCGTCTCCCGATTTAGAAATAATTTTTGGCAGGATAATCCAATGGTTTTCAAATTTGAGGCGGTTTAAACTTTTTTTTTATTATTTTAATATCAAATTATTATTTTTATTAATTCCATTAATGCAATATATTAATCTTTGAAATATTTGATAATCTTTTGCTTACTTTATAAATTTAGATAACAACATAAAAAATAAATAATGACAGATATATATAATAAATTAAAAAAAAAAGAGAAATAGTCTATTATTTAAAAAATTAAAAGAAAGTGCATGTTATTGAAATTACTAATACTTTTCAATGAAATTACTAATACTTTTAAATGATACAACTAATACTTTTGAATGATACAATTAATACTTTTCAATGATACAACTAATACTTTTATAGCAATAAGCAACTAATACTTTTCAATAAAACAACAAAAGCTTTTATAACAATAAGTAACTAATACTTTTCAATAAAACCACTAATACTTTTCAATGGAACACCAAATACTCTAAACCCTAAACAACTAATATTTTTAACCCTAATCACAGGATGAACCATACTTAGAAAAATGAAAACCAACTTATGTTGGTGCTCGGGGAGTCCGTATGGGTTGGGTTCGATCGAAATGTAGGCCGGTGGAGTCCAAAATTCTGTGGAGGGAATTGAGAGCGAGCACTACCTCCAACTTCTTCTCTTGGCGGAGGCGGAGTCGGAGCCCTCTTAAACAAAAGGGTCAGATTCTCGAATTCAGGCTCACCACTCCAGCAGTAAGCCCGCATAAGTTTGTTTTGCTGCAAAGCATAAAAACTTGGCTCATCTCTGCCCAGCCCAATTGCTGTAATATGAGCATGGCTGTTGCCAGAGCACGGTACTGTTAGTTCTATGAATTTTCTCTATTGAAATGTGAACGATTTACATGGCAACTCAACAAGATCAATTGTAGAACAGAAGATAGAAATTGATTCAATGAATTTTGAATTTATTTTTCAGAATGAAAGACAAAACCTGATGGCAAATGTACGGGATATTTAGTAATTTATGTTTTCAGGAGCAATACTCCATAATTTTGTCTACAACTCAAGTGGCGTTTCTTGATATTAATTTGTTGGGCTAAGTTTTATGCATCAAGATCACAAGACTCATAGCGCATTTTAAACCATTCAACTTGTAAAATATTTAAAGATGCAACTTATAATTGAACCGTGCAACTTTTTTTAATATGAAAAATAGTTGCACGGTTCAATTTAAAAAGTTGCATCTTTTCAAGATAACAAGTTGCATGATTTTAAAATGACTATAAATGAATCATGACTCGCATTTATGAGACTTCGATCGCTCTAATTTGTTACAACATTAATTTGCGTATAATGGTGGGTTTTTTTTCACGTAAAATTCTTCCCATATTTTTTCCTAATAAAAAGGAAACTATATTAGCTTAATTGTCCAGCTATATAAGTCTATGCATTCAAACATATAACAACACAATTGTGAATAAGTAGGATATTCAAATAGCATAATAATAAGGATAACTTGACTTCAACAACAAGACATAAATGGTGGTCTAACAACATGTATCCTTCTTAAAGAGAAAAGTTCAGTAACTTGAAACACAGTTGATCAGAATGATCTTACATCTTCCCTTCAGAAACTCTCGAGTGAAAAAAAGCTTGGGGTGTAAAGAAAAGGTCCGGAACTCGAAAACATACGACTATTTTGCACGGTCTTGTTCTTCTTGGAGTAGTAGAAAAGTTGGTGTGTCGATCTCCACACAATCAGACTGTCACCGTCGTTGAAAACTTTGATAGGGTAAAAATAAATAAAATTATAATATGGATCCATGTCTGAATTTTTGTTAATGACAAATTGTTTTGTCCAAGATTTCTCCACCCCGTATTCCTTCATCGACCAAACGTCAATTCTGTCAAGCCCATTAACATGTAAACATAAGGTATCCCCTAAAGCACATAACTCCACCCCAAGTGTGCTACTTCCGACAACTAGTGGAGATAAAAATGTGCTAAAAAGTTCATTTTCAAGATCAAAGCAAGAAATCCATGTCTTTAAATCTGACACCAACCAATGAAGATTCCCATTCAGAAACACCCTGCAGGAAGCGCCTATTTTTTTCCATCCTCGTGTTCCAATAGTATATACATAAGACGCAGGAATTCCCCGTAATATATTTTTTCGCATCATTGTCCTCGAAAATCGTAACCACCTTATGTTTTCCACTTCTTTTTACTAACTCCAAATCCACTGCCAAGTAGTCGTACACAAGGGAAAGCAACGCCACTGGAGGACGATGAATCTTAATATAATCACGAGTGATCAAATTATAGTTAGGCCCTTCTCCACATTGCATTGGAGAAGTAAACCGTTAGCTGAACCCCTATCCATCCACTTTCGAGTTGAACGAAGCGCCATAGCGCTTGTTATTTTCAACATCTTCGAATTCATAAACTGTGTACGACCTTTTGAACGCAGTAGTAGAGTGCCAGGCCGACGGCTGCTTTTAAGAAGATGACAAGTGGCAAATTATGTGTCTGGAGTAAAGCGAGCCATGACTTGCAAACACACTTGCAACTTATAATGGTTCGAATGGAGAGTCTTGACAGAATTTCAATAATGATGTCAGATGGTAGATTTGCAAATAAGTCTCCCTTATTTTTTGAGGCGCGGCCTCAGCCTCATAATTGGTCCGTTTCAGAATATCCTGGATCAAAAAAATCAGCTATTAGGCTAAGGGTATCTCGGAAATTTAAACCCTAAATTTACATAAATTGATTAAATTGTTGATATTTTGCATCTCTATTTAACTAGTCGTCTGAATTGTACATACATATGACTTAGAATGCAAATTTAATTACCAGATGAAAAAAAAAGGCAAAGACAAATAGGAAGAGACATATAGAGACCAACAAACTATGAAAACAATAAAGAAAATGTAGAAATTTCAATCTTACCTATTTCATCTGTGAACCCAGCAGGAGTGGGAGCGCCGCCGTTGCTGTGGTTACGAACTTTCAAGCGAGAAAAAACAAGGAATTATAGGATTTTATACTATAAACCTAAATCCAAAAATATAATCTTCACTGCAAAAAATATGAAATTGCCTACGAATTAAATATTTTAATATGCCATGGAATTTTCAACCAAAATAGTTTTGTCTTAAATAATAAGGTTTACATAAATTTATTTATGGATCATTTCTAAACTACAAATATAATTAATTACCTAAGGAAATGGAAATTGCCTAGGATCTAATTATTTATATATATAATATGTTTTGTTACAAAAATTACAAAATGCCAGAAAAGAAATTCATTCATAAGTAATTTGTGGTTTGAATTCCATGTTTTATTTCCTATTCCATTTCATATTTCAGATCTTAAATTAATGACAAGTTTACATTTCATAATATCTATAAATATGAGAATAAGTGAATAATACCCTAATATAACCCGATAATCTATTTATAAAATTATATATATTTAAGCAAAAATTAATTAATTACTATCAAATCTCATTTCAATTTTTTTTTTATAAAAATATTTATAATTGATTAATTTAAATCATATATATATATATATATATATATATTAAGTTTGTTAATTATTAATTGAAGTCTATTAAGTTTCCGAATAATAAGGGAAGTAGAATCATGATAACACCAGATGTCAAATTTGGCTTTCAATTAAATTGTTGCCACATCTTACAAATGCAATTTCTAAATGAGGATAAGAGCTGGGATTCGCTTCGAAATAGTTTTTGGCTTAACTATACGTCCGATTGAATTGGAGAACTTTGGAAGGGAGATTGCAACAAAATGTAGAGGGCTTTCTTTGTCAATAATTGTGGTAGAAGGGCTTTTGAAAAGTCAAACATGACACGAGCACATTGGATATATACAAAAAAAATCTAAATTTGGGGAATGATGAATAAGCATTTCGAATACTGCACATAAGTTATAAGGAGTTACCGATACATTTAAAGCCATGTTTTTTGTACATGAGAATTTTTCCAGAAGATAAAGAAATCAAAGTACCAGTGCTCACCGAATTATGGGTTGCTGAAGGAATTTTGAGACCAATTGAAGATGAAATCTTAGAAGAAGTTGCAAAAGAGTACTTGAAAGAACTTATTGACAGAAATCTCATTTTGATTGCTAAATTGCGTTGGGATGGAGAAATAAGATTGTGCAAAATACATGATATGTTGAGGGATGTATGCTTGAGAGATGATAAAAGCAAAAGTTCTTTTTTGTGTTGTAAGAAAGCAGCAAAAAACACCACACTCCACAATACTTAGATTTAATCATGATCAGTTAAGGGACATAGGCGTGAGAGGAGCAAAAAAGTAAAAAGTTCTCTTTGCATTGTGAGCAAGCAACACAACACTGCACAAGACATAGCTAGATACAAAACGTCGGATATGCATTGATCCTCAAAACATCCAAGAGGAATATTCCCCAATTCCTTCATGCGCCTGGAGTCTGCTTCACTAGCCCGTTCTTTGCTCTTTAAATTGGATGGATATGTGTTTTGGAAATATAAAGGAGAGTCAAAGCTCCAGTCAACACACTCAAATACAACTAACAGTATCAGTTCTTCTTCTATACAGTATTAGTTGAGCTGTTAGGTCTTTAGTATATAACCAACCCATTATAGCCGTTGTAACGATTCTTTACTTTCCCAACTTTTATCTTCTCTTCATTCTTCTCCTCTCTCTCTCTCTGAAAACATACAATCATGTATAATTCTCTTTTGCAATGTTAATATGGTATCAATTTTAGGTTTAATCGATTGAAGATCCCGTGATTTATTTGTTGTTTTTGGCCTATCGCGATTTTTTTTTTTTCGTGTCTATCACAAAATTCTGTTCTCGCGATTTTATCGCGATTTTATCAATTTTCCGATCGATTTGTTCGTTCTTTGATCGATTTTATTTTCGATCTTACTTCTTTGTATTTTCCTTTGTTTCAATCGATAATTGTTCGATTTTGATGGCTACTCCGGTGATTGATCCTACGTCGCTAAATCCGGCTCTCAATCCGTTATCGCCGCTCTTTTTGCATCATAACGACAACTGTCGATCGTTCCTGAGTCCTTGAATGGAAAGAATTTTACGTCTTGGAGTCATTCCGTGAAGCGTGCGCTGAGCGTTAAAAACAAGGTTCCTCTTATTGATGGTACGGTTTCTCAACCTCTTGAATATGATGATATTGCTATATATCATGCTTGGATTAGAGCAAATAATCTAGTTCTCCAGTGGATAATGAATTCTGTTGAACCGGATATTAGAAAAACTTAGAGTATTTCTCTCTCGCCATGAAGTATGGGATGAGTTGCATATTAGGTATGCTAAACTGATTGGCTAGAGTTTTTTAGTTAGAAAAGGATCTTGCTACGATTTCTAAGGCTAATCAGACTATGGTGCAATATTACAATCAGTTCAAGGCATTATGGGATGAGTATTTGAGTTTTAGGCCTGTTATTAGGTGCAATTGTGGTGCGATGAATCAATGTACTTGTGAGTTGTTGAAAACTGTGGCTCAAACTCAAGAACAGGATTCTGTGATGAAATTTTTAGTTGGTTTGGATGAATCTTATTCTGCATTGAGAAGCCAGTTGTTCTTGTCATCGCCTTTTCCCCCTCTTGCAAAGGTGTTTTCATTGTTTCTTCAAGAGGAGAGTCAAAGAGCCTTACATACTAAGCCTGATAGGATTGATGGTGTTGAGTCCATGGCTATGCTGGCAAGGAATGGAAATTATTCAAGGTTTAACAAGGACAAGAAGAAAACTATGAAATGCACCTACTGTGATGGTCCTGGACACACTGTTGAGAGGTGTTTTCAGTTGATAGGCTATCCTCCAGGGTGGAAAGTGTTGGGATTATACTGAAAAGTATGCTTTTACTTTGTATAATCGAAACTGAATTTTCAGACTTATTTACTGAAATAAATTGTTTATCACTGATGCTTTAAATATTATTGAATGTTACGTATATTTACTGCATAACTGTTCAATAAGTCGCGACGTGTTACATTGTAGTTAATTTAGTGATACCGGATCACGAAGATTAAATTAAAAGTCCCTTTGTAACTAAAAAAAGTACGCCATTCATGACCTAGATGGAAATGAACAACCCATGTTGAAAGGTTGAAGTGTAAGGCTCAGATTGACTTGTCTTTGACCAAGAGGTTACACTAAAGGCATGATCGATGATCGAATAGGACCCAGGAGGATAAATTCTTGTAATCGAACAAGGAAGAATTAAACCTCAAAGGGTTCGTTATTTTTAACCTTCATTCCTTAAATAGGATCACGGGATTGGCAAATTATTGCTTTGACTTATCATGGGCTTAATCGCTGAGATTCAATACTTTTTATCTTGGGCAATATTACTAGTCACATGTGATTGCTAAGATTTAATACGAAGAATCGTGTCTTAAGCACGCTTTGTTCGACGGTTCTCGTGGGGAGGTTCATATGTTTTATCATACCAAATCTTGCAAGTGGAATTAGTTTCCCAGATGGATAATAATGTTGAACCGCTCATTGACTAAGGATAAAAGATATTAATTAATGGAAAGCTATTTCATTTGGCTTGAATTAATTAATGAGCTAGATAATCTTAAACACGGAAATAATGTCCGGAGCCTGTTGGGATTATAATCAAAAAGTATGCTTTTTTACTTTGAATAATCAAAACTGATTTTTCGGACTTATTTATCAAATAAATTCTTTATCACCGATGCTTTAAATATGATTGAATGTTACATATATTTATCGCATAACTGCTCAATAATTTGTAAACGTGTTACATTGTAGTTAATTTAGTGATACCGAGATCACGTAAGATTAAATTTAAATCCCCTTTGTAACTAAAAAAAGTACGCCCATTCACGCGACCTAGATGGAAATGAACAACCCATCGCGAAAGGTTGAGGTGTAAGGCTCGGATTGGTTTGTCTTGACCAAGAGATTACACCAAAGGCATGACCGATCTTGTTGAATCAGGACCCACAGAGGATAAATTCTTTGAAACCGAATAATGAAGAATTAGACCTCGGTGGTTCGTTGTTTCTTAATAATTTAAATAGGATCACGTGGGATTGGTAACCATTGCTTTGACTTATCACGGGGTAGCTTAATCAAAGAGAGATTCAATACTTTTATCTTGGGAAATATTATTGGTCACAATGTGATTGCTAAGATTTAATACTTAAGAATCGTGCAAGCACGCTTGTTTGATTTACCCCTTGGGAGGTTCATAAGCTTTATCATACCAAATCTTGCAAGTGGAATTTGTTTAGGTATGGATAATAATGTTGAACCGTTTCTAACCAAGGACAAAAGATATTAATTAACGGAAAGCTATTTCAAATTGGCTTGAATTAATTAATGGGCTAGATAATCTTAAACACGGGAAATAATGACCGGAGCCATATTGGATCGTAATACGGGTTAAGATGGATAGTGCAATATTAATTATGTAGTGGGATTAATTAATATTTATGGGCTTGAATTATATTGTGGCTCAATATTAGATATTCAAGATCCATTAGAAGGTCCAATCTTAATTCTCCTAAAGGCCCCCGAGTAGCCCCAACAAATAGTCAATAACTAAAAAAGGTGATTAAAATAAAATAAAATTATTGTTTTAATTTTCCAACAAAAATTTCAAATTTATAGATATGTTGGGAGAAAGATTTTCTTTGAATTTTGTTATGGAATGAAGATATGTATTCTTGGAATACAAGATTATCTCATTAAATTCAAAAAATCTCCCACTAGCTTATCTATATATAGTAATTTTCGAAAATTAGAAAATATAATGGGCAAGAAAGATTTTCTTGATTTTCTTGAAAATATTTTATGGAAGATATGTATTTCTTAAAATACAAGAATATCTCATAAATTCAAGAAGATCCAAATCTTGGAATCTTGCACATATTATTTTCGAAAAATCCATATTATAGGGAGATGGGATTTTTTGTGGAATATTTTAATTATGGGAAAAAGAATATAGAAGATATATTCAAGATTTCTTGGTGACCAAGAAAAAAGTCTTTTTTCCCACATTGTTATTCTACAAGAATTTCGACCAACTCCTCTCCTATAAATAGGGATGATTAGTTCATTCCCAAGTACAATTCTCAGGCCGAAATATTAGCAAATCCATAAAGGTGGTGCAACAAAGTTTATTTTTTTTTCCTTTTGTTAATTGTTCGACGAAAGTGTCCTTCCACCGGATAGTTGAGCAAGGGCTAAGGAATACTTGGGAAGTCCTTTTGGTTAGTCCCGTTCGTCAAGTCACCTTATCCCGAGAGGGTACGCTCACGTAAAACCCGTAGATTCCGCACGCGTAGGTTTTACGTGGCTTTTTTATATGCATGATATGTTGTTGTAATTATTATTTGAATTAATATAGGATTAATTCATGCTAGTAATAATTAATGAATTAAATTTGTATTTAAATATTCACCCCGAATAGATCTCGGCAACGATTCCCCACAAATCGTATCGAGCCACGGTGGCTCAATTTTTTAAATTGTAATTTAATTCACGGACATTAAATTTTGAAATCGATAGTAGAACTGTTAGATCTTTTTTGTAGGTGTATCCAATTGTCATGGATTTTAATGTGTTTATTTATGCATGCATATAAATCGGGTTTTTTAATTCGATCTGCTCGATTTTTGTTTTTGCCTCGAGAAAATCCAACAGTAGACTAGGATTTGTTTGATTTGATCAATGTAATAGATTAGTCTAGATCTAGGTTAATTTATTTTTGTAAATAAATTGTAACCGGACGGAACGAAGAGACGGGAAGAATTAAAGGATCTAAATCCAATTCAGCGGTAGGCGCGGGCGCGTATTACCGGCACGCATAGGGCGGGCGAGACCGGGCGCCGAGGGGCGAGAGGAGAAGGGTCAAGACGACGGGCGCTGCAAGCTTCCAGCCGAATGACGGGCGCCAAGGCCAGTGCGCCGGATACACTAAGGCGCCGAGGTCGCGGCGAGAGCGGAGGCAAGCAGCACGCGGATGTCGCTGCCGCCGAGATCTGCCGACACCTCGCCGAGGCGTGTTGTAGGCATGACGAGCGCATTCCGCCGTGGGGTGTTTAGGAAATGTTTTAAAGCGTTGCCGCCGGATCTTGGTTAAGATCCGTCTTAGTCTTATCACAAGCGTTTCGAGATCTAAGTATTTTTTGAGATGAACGAGTGGGAGAAATTGAGATTTGTTTCTTCAAGATCAAGTCAAGAAAAATCAAACCATGACAATTGGATAATTTGTGCCCAATATGTTTATTTTTCCATTTTTTGCTTGATTTATTCAAGGCTTATCTTATGCTTTATTTAAATTGTTTAAATGTGTTTGCATTGAGGGTTGCCAAATGGAAAAATCTCACCTACAAAATTACTAAGTATGTTTAAATAATTAATTGACAATTTTATTTGGGATAATAAAATTGAATTAATTTTGACCTCCATGATATATTTATTTGTGAATTCTTTTGGAGAAATTCCCTACGGATTTGGCCAAAAGATAGGTTTCACATGAATGAATTCCAAACGGATGATTGTGGGTTATTACTAGTGCCGACGATGACCCTCCCCACGAGGCTCGATCAAAGCGAAATAGTAATCCTTTATTTAATCATGGTTATTACTTAGGTATAAAATTGATATGCATATACTTCCCTCAAGTCCCCTGGCAATTTTATATTGGTCAAGTGGGGAGCCAACTATTAATCTGGATATTAAAGTTTTGAATCGTTCTTGTTTGTAACTCGCTTGAATGTGTTTAAATAATGACCCACCCCACGTGGCTTATTTAAACTGCTTTTGAGATGTTGGTCGATGATGTTCATATTTTTGAGATTTTAATATGATGATGTGATCGAACCTTGTGATATACTTGTGCTTATGCATGTTATTATTTTATTTCGAGTTCATCATGTCGCAACCTTTTAATCCATTTGTTATATACTCTCAAAGAACACCAATTAATCGGAGAAAACTATAATGTTTGGAAACGAAATATGAGCTTTATTCTACCGCGCACAAAAATATTTTTGGATTCTTGATGTACCCAAGCCACGAAGTTTCATCGATGAATCAACCAAATGCGGCAAGACATGAGTATAATATTTGGGAGCAGCCAATGAACCCATGAAACGTGTAATCTTGACTTCAACGTTCGATGATTTGAAACACATTCATGAAGGTGTTGAGTCCGGCCATGAAATTATGCAAAGTCTTGAAGAAATGTTTTCAACAAAAGACCGCATGATTGATCGGTTTAAAAAAACGACGACGTATTTAGCCGAAAATGGCCGAGGAACACCGTAAGGGAGCATGTTCTCGAGTCAAACACCATTTTCTAAAACTAGCTTATCTGGAACAAGTATTGTGATGAGGCCCAAATCGAATTTTCATTGCTTACTCGCCAAGGAGCGATGGATTTTTCGCGTGGTTTTGTGATGAGTGATCACATGTTTACTATGGATAATCTACCGTAAGCCTTGGAGATAGTAGAGAAGCATTTAGGAAAGAAAAGATTAAGCATTGGTGACAAAGTCTTTTTCTCGAGAACTAGGCGGTGGCGGGCAAGTCTCAAGAAAAGGAAAGTGGTCGTAACCAAAGCAAACTCATCACTAAGAAAAGTGAGAAAAGATTTGAAGTCGGGTTGGGTGTCAAGAAAGAACCAAAGGGAATATGTTTTAATTGCGGGGAAGAAAGGACATTGGAGGTCGATCTGTTCCAATCCCAAAAGGAAAGGGAAAGAAAGGTAATCCTCACTCTAGTTGTTGAAACTTGTTTAGCGGGCGTATGCCTCCCATTTATGGGTGGTGGATACGGATCCACCGATCATGTTTGTTTCACATTACAAGGGTTCAAAAGGACCCGACAACTAAGTGGAAGTGAGATCCTCATCACACCGGGCGATGCTACGAGTGGCGGTGGGCGAGGGAGAAGTGCACTGTCTTTTTGAAGACAAAGTTTTAATTTTAAGAGATGTTTTGTACGTTAGGAAGTTTTAGAAACTAATTTGATTTCGTTTCTAAACTTTTTTCATGATGGATATTCGTTACTTTTTAATAAAGTTGTTACCATTTCTCTTTATGATAAATTTATCTCTGTCATGGAACGTTGGCTTTAATAATCTCTATACAATTAACTGTGCACACCACTCACTTAAATGCATCCTATAACACATCAAGCTTTCCGAGAAAAGAAAACGTTCATCAAACGTGAACGAGACACTTTGGCATCTAAGATTGGGTCATATTAATCCAAAGAGGATCCAAGGTTGGTGAAAGGCGGTTCACTAGAACTTCTCCAAGTTGAACCGTTTCAACCCGCGAATCATGTTTGGAGGGTAAAATGACCAAGAGGGCATTTGGAGCCAAGAGGAATAGGGCCAAAGAAGTGTTAGAGATCTTTCATACGTATGTATGTAGTCCAATGTCAACCAAAGCAAGAGGAGGTTATGAGTAATTTTATTGATGATTATTCAAGGTACATTTTCCTTATGAAGCATGAATATGAGACCTTTGAGAAATTCTAAGAATTTAAGGCTCAAACAGAGAATCATAGGGAAGAACGATCAAGTCTCTACGATCCGATCGTGGAAGGTGAATGCCTCAAAGATTGAGTTTTTGAACTACTTATCCGATGAAGGATTGTATCCTGCCTAATCGCACCGGAACCCCTAAACAAGACGGGGTAGCGAGATAAGTAACATAATTTTTTGGAAATGGTTAGATCAATGATGAGTTACGCGGATCTTCCCGAGTCGCTCGGGGTCATACCTTGAAACAACGACTTACATTCGAACTTGGTGCTATCCAAACTGTTCCCAAAACTCCTAAAGAATTGTGGACCGGCACAAGCCTAGTATGAGATACATAAGAATTTGGGGTGTCCGCCTACGAGTTGGACAAGGAAGTTTAAGGTAAATGGATCCTCGATCGTAATTAAGGTCATTTTACAGGATACCCGGAGGAACAAAAGGGTGTATGTTCTATAGTCCCAAGATCAAAAGGTGGTCATCAAGACTCACTTTAGATTTTTTTGAAGAAGACTATCTGAACCAAAGAAAACCCGAAGTGAGATTACCTTAAATGAGCTTAGAGGGCAAACCTCGGTGCTAATGTATTTTAGATGATATACCAAACGATACGCCACAACCGGAGCCTCGTCATAGTGGGAGGGTTGTTAGACAGCCCGAGAGATTCATGAGAATAGGAGAGTCCTCGGACTTGATTCCCAGAATCAGACCCATGGACATATGATGAGGCACTCCAAGATAAGGATGCAGATTCTTGGCAAACAGCAATGAAAGCCAAAGTGGGTTTTATGTTTCATAATAGAGTGTGGAAGCTAGTCGAACCACTTAATGGGGTCAAACCCATTAGATGCAAGTGGGTATATAAGGGGAAAAGAGGACTGGACATGAAGGTTGAAACCTTTAAAGCAAGACTAATGGCGAAAGGTTATACTCAGAAAGAAAGGGATCGATTATGAGGAAACTTTTTCGCCCATAGCCATGCTTAAGTCCATCCGTATTCTCTTATCGATTAAACAAGCATTTCGACTTTGAACCGCAAATAGATGTCAAGACAGCTTTCCTTAACGGAAGTTTTGATAAGGAGATCTATATGCAACAACCCCAAGTTTTCATTGAAACAGGCCAAGAACACCAAGTTTGTAAGCTCAAGAAGTCCATTTTCGGACTCAAACAGGCATCCAGAGTTTGGAACCAAAGTTTTGATCATGTAATAAAGTCTTATGGGTTTGATCAAAACGAGTTTGAAAGTTGTGTGTATAAAAAGCGTGTCGGAACTGCATTGGTATTCTTAGTACTATACGTAGATAACATTGTGATCATCGGGAACGATGTGAAGGTGTGGTTAGACGTAAGGGCATGGCATTTCAAAATAGTTTGATATGAAAGACTTAGGGAAACCGGACACATCCTTGGGATCAAGATTAATCGAGATCGCAAGAAAAGGATGATCGGGTTATCGCAAGTATTCATACATTGATACTGGTTTTAAAACGATTCAGATGCAAGATTCTAAGAAAGGATTCGTACCTTTCAGACTTGGATTCCATCTATCCAAGAAAATGTCCCCTAAGACGGAGAAGGAGATAGATGACATGAAAGACATTCCTTGTGCTTGTTACCAGAGGAAACCTTATGTATGTAATTTGTGGGACGAGACAGGATAACCGCTTGCAAAGAGGCATGGTGGCAAGATATCGAGTAACCTAGGGAAAGAGCATTGACTACGCTTAAAAACATTCTCAAGTGTGTGAAAAGAACTCGGGATAGAATGTTGATTTATCGATCAGTACTCAATCCCCATCGGCCACGCGGACTTCGGATTTCCAATCGATTTAGATTCCGTGAATTATCTCATTTCAGATAGTGTGTTTCCATTTAGGAAGTGTAGCCATCATATGGACGAGTGTGGAGCGTAAATGCATCACTAACTCAACCATGGAAGTTTGCTTAAGTAATTGCCAGAAGCAAATGAAAGAACCGATTAGGCTCTAGATCTTCTTAGTGGACTTGGATGGTGTTCTCAATTTGTCAAGAATATCTGCTAAGGGGGATTGCAAATTCAAGAGAACCAAGAGTCCACGAAGTCAAACAAACACATAAAAGGAAATACATCTTATCGAGAAATCGTTAAGAGAGGAGATATAGATGTGGCAAAGATAGCGTCGAGGATTTTCCAGCAGATCCATTCACAAAGCGCGTACGCCCCTCTCAATACATTCGAGAGACATGTGAGTGGAATGGGTGTCAAGACCGCTAACTGGGCTTACAGATAAGTGGGAGAAATTATTAGGTTCGTAGTAGGTGACATTAGATGTCACGGACTACGCGAGACATGTTGTAGTATACTTAAAAGCAGACTTTGAGTATAAGTGGGAGATTGTTGGGATTATACTGAAAAGTATGCTTTTTACTTTGTATAATCAAAACTGATTTTTCAGACTTATTTATTCAAATAAATTGTTTATCACTGATGCTTTAAATATGATTGAATGTTACATATATTTACTGCATAACTGTTCAATAATTCATACGTGTTACATTGTAGTTAATTTAGTGATACCAGGATCACGTAAGATTAAATTAACAAGATCCCTTGTAACTAAAAAAGTACGCCATTCACTTACCTAGATGGAAATGAACAACCCATCGCGAAAGGTTGAGGTGTAAGGCTCAGATTGGTTTGTCTTGACCAAGAGATTACTCCAAAGGTATGACCGACAAGTTGAATAGGACCTTCCACAGGAGGATAAATTCTTCTTAATCCGAACAAGGAAGAATTAGACCTCAGTGGTTCGTTGTTTCTTAATCTTCGTTCCTTAAATAGATCACGTGGGATTGGTAACTATTGCTTTGACTTATCATGGGTAGCTTAATCAAAGAGAGATTCAATACTTTTTATCTTGGGAAATATTATTGGTCACATGTGATTGCTAAGATTTAATACGAAGAATCAATGTGCAAGTACACTTGTTTGATTTGCCCCTCGGGAGGTTCATAAGCTTTATCATACCAAATCTTCCAAGTGGAATTTGTTTCCCAGATGGATAATAATGTTGAACCGTTTCTCTAACCAAGGACAAAAGATATTAATTAACGGAAAGCTATTTCAAAGGGCTTGAATTAATTAATGGGCTAGATAATCTTAAACACGGAAATAATGACCCGGAGCCATATTGATCGTAATATGGGTTAAGATGGATAGTGCAATATTAATTATGTAGTGGGATTAATTAATATTTATGGGCTTGAATTATATTGTGGCTCAATATTAGATATTCAAGATCCATTAGAAGGTCCAATCTTAATTCTCCTAAAAGGCCCCTCGAGTAGCCCAACAAATAGTCCAATAACTAAAAAAGGTGATTAAAATAAAATAAATATTGTTGCTTAATTTTCCAACAAAAATTTGAAATTTATAGATATGTTGGGAGAAAGATTTTTGAATTTTGTTATGGAATGAAGATATGTATTCTTGGAATACAAGATTATCTCATTAAATTCAAAAAAATCTCCCACTAGCTTATCTATATAGTAATTTTAAAAATTAGAAAATATAATGGGCAAGAAAGATTTTCTTGATTTTCTTGAAAATATTTTATGGAAGATATGTATTTCTTAAAATACAAGAATATCTCATAAATTCAAGAAGATCCAAATCTTGGAATCTTGCACATATTATTTTCGAAAAATCCATATTATAGGGGAGATGGGATTTTTGTGGAATATTTTAATTATGGGAAAAAGAATATAGAAGATATATTCAAGATTTCTTGGTGACCAAGAAAAGTCTTTTCCCACATTGTTATTCTACAAGAATTTCGACCAACTCCTCTCCTATAAATAGGGGATGATTAGTTCATTCCCAAGTACAATTCCATGTGCTGGAAATATTAGCAAATCCACAAAGGTGGTGCAACAAAGTTTATTTTTTTCCTTTTGTTAATTGTTCGACGAGTGTCCTTCCACCGGATAGTTGAGCAAGGGCTAAGAGAATACTTGGGAAGTCCTTTTGGTTAGTCCGTCCGACCGAAGTCACTGCCATCCCGAGAGGTACGTTCACGTAAACCCGTAGATTCCGTATGCGTAGGTTTTACGTGGCTTTTTTATATGCATGATATGTTGTAGTAATTATTATTTGAATTAATATAGGATTAATTCATGCTAGTAATAATTAATGAATTGAATTTGTATTTAAATATTCACCCCGAATAGATCTGTGCAACTCATTCCCCAACATAGTCATATTGACTGTAATATGGGTTAAGATGGATAGTGCAATATTAATTATGTAGTGGGATTAATTAATATTTATGGGCTTGATTTATATTGTGGCTCAATATTAGATATTCAAGGTCCATTAGAAGGTCCAATCTTAATTCTCCTAAAGGGCCCCTAAGTAGCCCAACATATAGTCCAATAATTGAAAAGGTGATTAAAATAAAATAAATATTGTTGCTTAATTTTTCCTAATATTTCTAAAATTATGGATAAAGTTGGGAGAAAGATTTTCTTTGAATTTTGTTATGGAATGAAGATATGTATTCTTGGAATACAAGATTATCTCATTAAATTCAAGAAATCTCCCACTTGGTTATTCATAGTGATATTTTCGAAAAATATGAAATATAGTGGGCAAGAAAGATTTTCTTGATTTTCTTAAAAAGATATTATGGAAGATATGTATTTCTTGAAATACAAGAATATCTCATAAATTCAAGAAGATCCAAATCTTGGAATCTTGGACCCCAATATTTTCGAATTCCATAGCATATAGATAAGGTGGGATTTTTGTGGAATATTATAATTATGGGAAAAAGAATATAAGAGATATATTCAAGATTTCTTGGAGATCAAGAAAAAGATTTTTCCACATTATTTTAATCACAAATTTTTGTTCACTTAGTATCTATAAATAGGGGATGATTCTTTCATTCCCAAGTACAATTCCATGTGCTGGAAAAATTAGTAAATCCACAAAGGTGGTGCAACATATTTATTTTCCTTTTGTTAAATCGTTCACAATAATCCTTCCACCGGATTGTCGAACGAGGGCTAGTGGGAATACTTGGGGAAGTCCTTACGGTTAGTCTATTCAACCACATAATTGTTATCCTAAGAGGTACGTTCACGTAAACTCGTAGAATTCCGCATGCGTAGGTTTTACGTGAAATATTATATGCATGATATGTTGTTGGATTATTATTTGAATTAATATAGGATTAAATAATGCTAGTAATAATTAAAGAATTAAATTTGTATTTAAATATTCACCCCGAATAGATCTGTGCAACTTATTCCCCAACAGAAAGATCCTAGAGGCCCAAGGCAAGGAGACAAGCCTGTCAAGAATGACACATCTGCTAATGTGTTGGTGACTAATTCACAGAGGGATGTTTCTTCAGATAATACTAACACTAATCCTTTGTTTACTCAAGAGTTTTTTGAGCAATTTATGCAGTTTTCCAAACTAAAGAAGGATGGGGAGTCTAAACATTCTGCTGCTGCTGCTGTTAACATGGAACAAGGAGGACCTTCTGGTTCATCCTCTCAGGGTGCAACACGTTTGCATTATTGTTTAAATTCTTGCACACTCTTAGACAAATCTAGTTGGATTCTTGATACTGGTGCCACTGACCATATGATTAGTGATAAGAGTCTTTTCACTGATATTCCATCTGTTGTGAGTATTAAGATCAATCTTCCAAATAACAAGATTACCATTGCTACTTTGATGGGTAGGGTTGTTTTGCATGACAAGTTGGTGTTGTATAATGTGTTATGTGTTCCTGATTTTACTTTCAATTTGTTATCTGTATCACATCTCACAAAACACTCATCATGTGTTGATACTTTCCTGTCTACACATTGTGTTTTACAGGATTCTCAAACCAAGATTGTGATTGGTACTGCTGATCAAGAGGGAGGATTATATCATTTTAAAACGTCTTCCTCAAATAATGCTGATTACAGTTTGTGGCATTCTAGGCTAGGGCATGCTTCTGAGAAATGTATTGTTCAAATCAAATCCCTACCTGTTAGAGGGAAAGATTGTCTCATGCCTTGTGAGATTTGTCCACTTGAAAAACAAAAGAAATTACCTTTTCATAGTAGTGTTTCAATAACCAATGCTCCTTTTGATCTTATACATTGTGATGTATGGGGGCCATTTTCAACTGTTTCACACACTGGTCACAAATATTTTCTCACCATTGTTGATGATTTTAGTAGATGCACATGGATATACATGTTGAAAGCCAAATCTGATGTTGTTATTGCTTTGGATAGATTTTATAACATGATTCTTACTCAATTTGAAAAGAAAATTAAAATTTTAAGAAGTGACAATGGTACTGAATTTTTCTTGCATGATTTTTATCACAAGCACGACATTATACATCAAACTAGTTGTGTGGAAACACCTCAGCAGAATGCCATTGCTGAGAGAAAACATCAACACCTGTTATAGGTTGCAAGGGCCCTCCTTTTTCAATCTTGCATACCTCTTAAATTTTGGAATGAGTGCATTTTAACTGCTGGACATTTAATCAATAGAGTTCCCACTCAAATTCTGGGTAATAAGAGTCCTTTTGAGATTTTATTCAATAAACCTCCAGATTATGATTATTTGAGAGTCTTTGGTTGTCTTTGTTTTCCTAACACATTAACTGCACAAAGACATAAGTTTCATCCTAGAGCAACAAAATGTATTCTTCTTGGTTATCCTTTTGGCACTAAAGGATACAAACTACTGGAGGTTGCTACAGGTAAAGTCTTCATATCCAGAAATGCCAAGTTCTATGAAGATGTTTTTCCTTTTTCTAATTCAGTTAGCACTGATAAGTTCTTGGACAAACTTTATATTGAACAAGCATCTCAGGACATTTCCGATACTGAAGACATGGATATTACTTTTCCTATACCTGATATGTCTAATGCCTATACTGACAATGTACAACCAGAAAATCCAGTTCATTCTGCAGATTCTATAAACACACCTGAAGTTCCACCTGAACAACATCATGCTCAAGATAACAACCAGAGGAGATCTACAAGAGCTAGACATCCTCCTGCATATTTGCAAGTGTATGAAACTTCTCTCCCTTCTACTTCTACTATTCATACTACTGATGTTCAACATGATGTTAACATGGTTCATGCTCATACTTGCAAATATCCTATATCTGATTATTTGTCTACTGATAGACTTTCTCCACATCATACACATTTTATTGCTGCCATATCTCAAATACAAAAGCCTAAAACTTATAAACAAGCTAGTTCAGACCCTAATTGGCTAAAGGCTATGGAACTTGAGATACAAGCTCTTGAGAGAACTAAGACCTGGTCTCTAGTTGATTTACCGCCTGATAAACATTGTATAGGTTGTAAATGGGTTTTTAGAGTGAAATACAAGTCTGATGGCAACATTGAAAGATATAAAACAAGATTAGTTGCTAAGGGATATACTCAAGAAGAGGGAGTTGATTATTTTGAAACTTTTTCCCCTGTTGCCAAAATTACAACTGTAAGAATTTTGCTTGCTATTTCTAAGAAACGGTTCATCCAACAGTTAGATGTTAATAATGCTTTCTTGCATGGTGATTTAGACAAGGATATTTACATGCTTCCACCCCCTGGTTATTGTTCTGCAGAGGATAAGAGAGTATGCAAACTGAATAAAAGTCTCTATGGGCTGAAACAGGCCTCTAGGCAATGGTTTCATAAATTGACAGACTCTCTTATTCAGTTTGGTTACACTCAATCCAAAGCAGATAACTCAATGTTTATTAAAGATTCAAATGGTGAATTTACTGTTCTTGTTATATATGTTGATGATATTATCTTGTCTGGTAACTGTTTCGATGAGATAAGGAGAGTCAAAGCCTACTTAGATAACAAGTTCACTATTAAAGACTTAGGAGATCTTAAGTATATTCTTGGAATTGAGGTTGCCAAAAATGAAAGAGGCCTTCAACTTTGCCAAAGAAAATATGCTTTAGACTTGTTACATGAATTTGGTTATCGGGCAAGAGACCTGTTGATACACCAATGGATTCAAAACAAAGTTTCACTCAAAATACTGAATCTCCTTTGTTAAAGGATCCCACTCTTTATAGAAGGTTGGTAGGTAAACTTTTATATCTTATAATTACAAGACCAGATCTTTCTTATCCTATTCAAACACTAACACAATACATGAGCAAGCCTACATAGGCACATTTGTCAGCTGTCCACAGGTTACTTAGGTACATCAAGTGTAATCCAGGGCAAGGCATCTTTTATCCTGCAGAAAACAGCTTCAAACTACAAGCCTTCACAGATTCAGACTGGGCAAGATGTGATGTTACCAGAAGAAGCATCAGTGGCTATGCTGTTTATCTTGGCACATCTCTCATTTCATGGAAGTCAAAGAAGCAATCTACAAGATTAGCAGATCATCAGCTGAAGCTGAATACTGAGCCATGGCCTTTTCAACAAGTGAGCTGCAATGGATCCTTTACATTTTGAAAGACTTGAAGATTGAACATCCTCAACCACCTTTTCCTCTACAATCGATAGCAGATCACCATCTTGATAGCACATAATCCTGTGCTACATGAAAAGACAAAACACATTCAGATCGATTATCACTTTACAAGGGAAAAGATTCAAGAAGGTGTTATCAAGATCATACAAATCCCAAGTGAAGATAATCTTGCTGACATGATGACTAAACCATTAGGACCAAGCCTCTTTCAGAGTTTCAAGACCAAAATGGGAATCATAAACATTCACTCCCATTTTGAGGGGGGGTATAAAGGAGAGTCAAAGCTCCAGTCAACACACTCAAATACAACTAACATTATCAGTTCTTATTCTATACAGTATTAGTTGAGCTGTTAGGTCTTTAGTATATAACCAACCCATTATAGCCGTTGTAACGATTCTTTACTTTCCCAACTTTTATCTTCTCTTCATTCTGCTCTCCTCTCTCTCTCTCTGAAAACATACAATCATGTATAATTCCTCTTTTGCAATGTTAATAGGAAAGAATCTTCACCCTCGCTTCGATTTAAATTGTTGAGGGTGTATATTCATTAGCCGATAAAAATAAAAAATTGCATCGCCACATACTCTATTAATACTATTCTTGAGCATGCTAACTCGAGGTACCTTTCAGCGAAATTGTATTTTTCTTAAATTATTAATAGAATTGGTCTCCTGTGCATAGAAATTTTAAAAATGGCATAAAATGCATCTGTAGTAGTTAAAATACAAGTTGCAACTTTATTCCATAATTGATAAGTAACGTTCAATCCAAATATTTTTTTTAAATAATATATACATTTTCACTTAATCATGCAAGTTGTTTCTAAACAACTTGCATAGTTTTAGTGAAAACAAATTACAACTGTCTTAATTTGATAGTTGATTTATAAGACAGTCTTGTATGCATCGTGCAACTCAAATTGCCTTTTAAAACTTTCTTAATTTGATAGTTGATACATAAAATAGAATAGAGTCTTGTATTCATCGTATAATTCAAGTACATTTTAAAAACTCGTAACTTGTACTTTAATCAATACAAATGCATTTTACGCCATTCTCTAAAATTTGCTATTTGTTTGTTTTCAAATTTTCTTTTTTTCTATTTGTTTAAGGAATTCGCTTTTACCACAAGCTGAGTTATTGCACTTGCTGAGGAGTACACTTTTGGCGGGTAAATTGCGGGGGTGGTCCAATGCGAATTGTCCTCATAAAAATGGTCTTTTTTTTTTTAATAAAAATGATCCCATAAAATTTTACAAGTAAAAAACAAATGAATTTTTGGGATCAAAATTATTTTTATTAAATTCACTTGGAGTTTGAATCATAAATGGTCCCATAACTTTAGCCTCAAATAAATTTAGTCCCATAAATTTTTTTGTCGTCGATTTAGTACCAATAACTTTGACAATGTCCAACTTTAGTCATTTGATCGAAAAACTCAAAACGATGTCGTTTTTGCCGTTTCAATTTGGGACTTTCCAGCAGATGCATGTGACTGGACTGTCACGTGTACTACCACGTGTATTTTTAAATGTGTTTGACTAATTCTTGTCATCAATTCTGTTTTAATTTTTATTTAAAAAAAATAATAATTATATGCCTGAAATTCTAGCTGTTAAAAAATAAAAAAATAATCGCGGCAGTCCAGTCACAGCATCTGCCGGAAAGCCCCAAATTAAATCGGCAAAATAACGCTGCTTTTGAGTGTTCCGATCGAAATTGGGACTAAAATCGACATTGTCAAAGTTATTGGGACTAAATCAATGATTAAAAAATTTATGGGACTAAATCTATTTGAGGTCAAATTTATAGGATCATTTGTTATTCGAACTCATTCACTTGGGACCAAATCTGTTAAATAAAAATCGAATGAGACCATTTTTATCAACAAAAAAAAGGACAAAAAAAAACGTGGAACTAAAATTGCAGATGAAAAATTCACATGAGACCACTTCTATAATTTACCCCACTTTTGGCATTTCAACCCCCCAACCCCCCCAAAAAAAAAAAAAAAAAAAGAAGATAATTCCAGTTAGACAAAATATAGTGTGAACAAGTTTTACGGTGAAACCTGGTAAGAAAAATGTGACTTATATTACTAAAGTGTGTGACTTTTTTCTTTGTAAAGTGTGTGACTTTTTACTATAAAGAGTATTACTCATAAAAGTGAAGGGTGTGACTTATATTATAGCAAAAATAGTGTAAGAATGATAATCAAGTGTGTGACTTATATTACTAAAGAGTGTGACTTATATTACTAAAGTGTATGTCTGTTAAAAAAAAACCAGTTTTACTGTGAACAAATTTCACAGCATACCAAAATGGACTTTAAAAATGAGATATATATGTATATTTATTTTAATAATCATATAAAGATGCGAATTGTGTGAGTTGTCTATAGTAGGAAGCCTAAATAACTAAAAATCGGATGTTTCCATATTACTAAGAATAGTGCTCCCTCCTAGGGGTGTGAACGAGCCGTGTAGTGCTGAGCTCGAACTCGAATCGATTAGAATATTTGAAGTTCAAACTCGACTAGAACTTCTATTTAACATAAATTTTTAAGTTTGAGCTCATTTCGACAAGAAACTTAATAAATTCAAACTCGACTTGAGCTATACCGACACTGTATATATTTTTATAAAATTCAATATAAAACATAAAAATATATATATATATATATATATATTTATTTAGTAAAATTAATGGCATAATAGTAATTACTGTGCAAGATCGATTAGGCTCGCGAACCTCTCGAGCTGAGTATTTATGAGCTCGAATCTCAGTTTAGCTCGAACTCGACTAATTTTTATTATACTCGAGTCAATTTCGATCTTTTCTACAAGTCGAAGACGAAAGTAGCTCGCCAACCAACTCGACTCACTTACACCCTTCCCTCCTCCATTTTTTATAATAAGTGTCCTTTTAAGGTTTTTTTTTTAGTGAATTGAAGAAGGGCGTGGATTCACAAATTTGTCCAATTTAATGAATGCTCTCTTTATCAACTTCCATGATATTTATTTATCATAAAAAAATATCTTTCACACATTTTCATAATTGAAATTCTCAAGTTAGAAATTAGGAGTATATTCTAAAGTTAAAATAAGGGTAAACATGGAAAAAATAGTTCAAAAAGACTAAAAGATTATTTAATATTGAACAAACAAAAAGTTAAAAGGACACTTATTACAAAATGGATTGAGTTATTTTTTTAATCTCTATGTCTATTAGTACGTAATCTTTGATTTGTTGGCGCTGAATTATTTCCTAGTCTCTATATCTCCCAAAGATTAAGCAACATAACTTTTCAAGCATCATTAAATCTTTCAATTTTTTTTTTATGATCCAATGCTAAATTTAATCGTGGGATAAAACTCCTTACTTTTTCCCTTTGTCACAACAAACTTGAAATTTCTCAAATTTTCATTCACACAAATTCAAAATTGGACGAATAGGTTGTTGTTAAAATATCAGTATTCCTCTCTTCTTTTAACAGTTAATTTTTATCACTCAATTTATTCTTGATGTTGTTGCCCGGGGGTTGATAGTTGACTTTTACGCGTGCGAATTAAACCGCATCTATCATATTCCTTCTTAAAAGTTACTTTATCATTTTAATTACTAATATAAAAATCGCTCGTAAAAATATGCATAAAAATTAATTATAAAAATTAATATGAGATGGAGAAAAGATAATTTGTCTTTAGTTTATGGATCGTCCCACCGTAAAAACTTTTTTTTTTTTTCCCATAAAAGATTGCCATGTGAAATTTCCTTATCCTGATTTTAGGAGCATCTGGACGCAAATTAAGCATCATACGTTTGTTGATTTTTCTTACAATAAACGCCAGAAAGAATCCTCTTTCTTTTTGCTTCAAAACTACCTAGCAAGGATCAATTTCCATGATGAGCCACACTCGTAGATTTAAACCGTCTCACGATGAGGCGGGGACATAAATTCAAGATCGACGCTTTTAATATTTTGGAAGGGGGTGATTTTGATTTGATTTGACCAGATTACGATTTAAATCGCCTCTCATATGAGTTTTTATTTTCCATCAATATCAATAATTGGATTGGATATACATTCATAACAAATATCCACACTCTTTATATAATATTCTCCACCTGTCCATTTCACAACCTCCTCACACTTCCACTCACACTTTCTCCCTACATCACTCTGCTATACTTTTCTTTCTCATTTCTCGAATAAAAATGGATTTCACGATATTTAAATCCACCGTTTTTTGTCTGTTGTTCACAGTGTGCCTGATTTCACCGATTGAAAGCCAGTCTTTGATACCGGCGGTGCAGGACGGGTTCTGGTACGGCTCGAACCCGGCGGCGGTGGAAAGCATCTTGATTGAGGCCTTTTTGACCCGGTTTTGCCCTGATAGCAGAGATTCGTGGCCGCCATTGAAGGACGCTCTGAAGCAGTATGGCTCCCGCGTTAGGTTCGTTGTACACACCTTCCCTTTGCCGTACGTCTCTCTAATTTCATTGTATTTCGATATATGTTCTCTTATTTAGTTGTATTAATATTGGGGATTTCGTTTGGATGTTGATATTTTGGTTATTTTTGGTGGTGATTAGTCCGGTGTACATTGAATTGATGAATCATTGTTTCAATTTTCGTATTCAGTTATGTATTTTGTTATCTAATTTTTAACACGTGTAAATATACATCACTGAATGTATCTAATAGTGAAATGGAATGGGAGAAAAAGATGGGAATCTGAAAAATGGAACTTGCGGTTTTTCTCCAGCTTAAAGAAAAATTGGTTCATGGTTAGCTTTTTTGTATAAGATTGTTTGGTGGATATATGTATATAATAGTCACTTTGCATTTTATTTTATTTTTTTTGATCGGGCAAATGGTGACTCGAACCCAATCACCATGACTCTAGGTAGTGGTGCTCTAACCGCTTGAGTTATTTCACTTCGTCATAATAGTCACTTTGCATAAGCTTAAGTGATCTTTAATTTATTGGTGTTAGTTATTTATTAAATCAAAAAATAAATTTATTAATCGAGTATCCATTGATAACGAACATAAACAATGATACTAATATTAAACTTATCTGATCAAAAATACATTTTGACTTTAATTTGAATATTTTGAATTCGAATGTGAATACAAAATCGATTAAAAAATTCTTTTACATCCTTAATTCAGAGTGTGGCTGATTTATATATAACTTTGTGTCGATTGCAGCTATCATGACAATGCATTTGCGACGTCTAGAGCGTTGCATATAACTAATAATTTGAACAGTTCTTCCACGTACCATGTACTGGGCGTTTTTTCCACCACCAGGTATGTACATGTTGATTTATATCTATGTAAAAATACATATTTATTGATGCTTTTGATTGAATTTCATGATTCATCGTTTTATGTTCTCATTAGCTCTCGACATATTACTGCAAAACTATTCCAATTTATTAACTGACTGACCCCAAAATTGGTCGCACTTGATCAAGTTAACATTTCATTGGTACTAGTTTAATCCAAAGAATATGCCTCAATGAAAATTGATTGGTGATTAGTTACCCACAATTGTTACAGCTTGGATGCTACACAATAATGTGTTTTCAGAGGGTATCCTTCCCTTTGCTAGCGTAAATGAGCTACTGTGTTATAGCTTAGATGATAATATGTTGTAAGAGTAGGTTTCCTGTGAACCAGGGTTCATTTAACTCTTTTTTCTTCAAAGTAATACTTTTTAGCATATGAAGTATCACGTTTTAAAAATACTTGATTTTATGTGTTATTCTTCTCAAAATCACTAACCCTTAATACTTCATATGATAAACAGTATTACTTTGTATAATAAACAGTACTACTGAGTTTCACCATAAAACTTCCATGAGCCAAGTTCACAGTAGTTTTTTTCTAGTTTGTAAAGCTTTCAAACAATGCAGTGTAACCAAAAGTTATTAGCATGGAAAATATTGATACAAAAATCTGGGTTTAAAATCTTAGGTTGTCAGTGAGCCTGTTACTAAAACTGTCTAGATAACTGGATGTTATATCACAAGATATCATTATTTTTATCACGATGCATGTATTAGATAGGAAAATGCTGAAATTGTTAGATTATTGAACAGGAACGATTTTATGGAAAAGCCACATTTAACAAGCCGAAAGCAGCTGTTATAGACCACATAGTGGACTTCACAGCAAAGGCACTTGGACCCTCGTACCACTCAGAAATCAAAGCTGGATTCAACGACACCAAAACGGATCATGCAACACGAGTTTCTTTCAAGGTAATTACTGTCAAGTTTCTTTACGTGCTTGAAAAAAAATTATGACAGACAGTTCTTTTCGATTGTTTGCCTTTTAAGACTTAACATACCATGATGAGGTGTGGGGAGATTTCACATTTTGGGCCCGTGACTCTGGGGGTTGCAAAAGGACATTATGTGTACATACTTGTAAACTGAGGACAGTATGTTTATTTATTTATTTAAATGTAGGCCAAGTTGGCCGAATTAGCCCAATTTTGGCTAAAATCACTTGCGAGTCTCTTTCGAGGATTGAAAATCTGGCTTTGATCCCTGTAAATAATGACAATGTCTTTTACTAAGGAGAAATACTTCTATGCACCAGTTAAACCGTACAACTTAATGCATTTTTAAAAGGTATTAGTTGTTATACTAAAAGGTATTAGTTAGTCAGTATTAGTTTTTTTCATTGAACAATAATAGTTGTACATCAGTTGCCGGAGTAAGCCCAATTTGGCCTACATTTACGTATGTGAAATAGTATTATCCTTAATTTACTTGCCCTTAAACATAATGACCTTCTGCAACCCCCCAAATTTATGCCCACAAAATGAAACATGAATGCTTAACATTGGATTCAGATTGTTTGATCTTACAAATTTCTTGTATTTGCAGTATGGTTGTTTACGAGGAGTTTATGGGACACCCTACTTCTTCGTGAACGGGTTTCCCTTGCCTGATGCTGGGTCAGCTCTAAACTACACTGGATGGAGAAGTGTGATAGATCCTTTAGTTAGCCAACATGGCAAATGATTTCTTCAACTTTTTGTAGCAGCAACGCTCATCCAAGTTTTTCTTTGATATGGAATAATGTAAATAGAATAAAGATACTTATATATTAAGTCAGATAATAAATCAAACAAAAAAATTGTTATAAGCTCAACCAACTATATAATGCCTACATATATATATATATATTATAGTTGAAATCAGCCTACATTTAGAAAATATTGAATTTTTCCCTCAAAATTATTATTGAATTGGAAATGAAATTGTTGAATAAATACACCCGTCTATCCTACCTACTAACTCAGAAAAGAATGTCGTAAAAAGGTTGATCCGTAGGGAATATTAAAATATAATTATGTTAATTGTATGAATTAAAGAAGGTTTACGTGTCCGTACGGAATATTAAAATATAATTATGTTAATTGTATGAATTAAAGAAGGTTAACCCGTAACACAAGAAGAGTTTTTAATTGAAAATTTTATAAATACTTTTTAAAATAATAATAAACCACTACGAAATTAACAATTAATTGAAAGATGAAATATAATAATAATAAGTCATTCTAATTCACAGTTCATTCATCTCCCGACTTAACGCGAAACAGTCGATCATCGAGAACTTGGGAAGTGAAGCAATCGACAAGACTCCATAACCTAACAATTCACTTTACTAAAATCTCAAACCAAACACATATTTTAGATTATTCACCAAGACTTTTAAATTCTTAGGATTTTGAAGTTATAATTTTCCCCATACACCTAAATTTCGAAACCAGACAGGAAATCAAGCAATTCCAGAGCTTAAGCATATCTCCACGCCTCTTCTCCCACTGTGTGCGATTTTCACACAGTGGAGGTGTTTTTCGCGCAGCCTTGTTTTAACCCTATTTCTCCCGGCCGCCGCCTGGCCGTATGGCGCGTCCCACCCCGCACTCTATGAAGGTCGATGCCTTATCATCCACCTTCAGGCTCCTGATGGAGCGTTTCTCCAACCCAGACATCATCGCCGCTCTATTATCTCCGTCGACGGCTCGCGTCGCAACGACGACGGATTTGCGGGATGTCGCGGCTAATTCAGCTTCGATTTCCGCTATTTTGAACCAGGGCATGGTCGCGCCTTGCCCAGATATGCCTGGCCTCCTTCCTGGTAATCGCAATTTAAAATCTTCAATGGGAGTGCGTGATTTGGGCACATCTGAGCGTGAATTTGGGATTATCGCGGAAACCCAGAACACTAAATCGGCTTCGACTCCGGCCTCGCACAACGGGGCTTCTGATTTTGGTATGACTTCGGCTCCTGCGCGCGCTTCTGATTCAGGTATGGCTTCGGCCCGAATCGACATAGGTATTGTTGCCTCTGAGTTGAACAAAAGTAATATCACTTTGGGTATGAAATCGCATATGGCCTTGGGGGCTGACAACCTGAACTCTGATTTATCTGATATTGGTAACATTAGTGTTGATTTGTCTTCCAATTTTGCACATTTTGGGCTGATGCTGGTATTAGTCCACTTTCTAGGATTTTGACGAATTCTAGTTTGAATGGTTTGATTGGTAATGCTACTGGCTCCGGGCTGATTGGGGCTTCATGTGGGGTAGCTGGTTCGGTTCCTCCAGGGGGCAACTATGCTTTGCAGCAGTTATATGCTGGTTTTCAGCCCCCAGGGTACAAAAATGCTGTTTTGCAGTAGGGTAGGGGAAATGTTATGACTGTGGGGGCTGTGATGAGCAGGGACACACGGCTGAGGCTGGTAAGGATATTGAGTAGGTACATGGGGCTGGGAATGCAAAGTCTTTTGTTGCTGCCCTAGCCCTCCGACTTCCTCCTTTTCGCAGGCTCCTATTCGAAAAGGTGAGTACCTTGCTGTGAATATAGACGACTCCATACATCAGCAAGGTGTGCGCGAGATGCAAGGCTCAATTATTGGTAGAATGCTGCTAAAATCAAGTGTAAAACCCATGCCGACTACGAAACTCAAAGTATCACTTGATAAAGTTTGGAAGGTGCAAGGGGAATGGAACATCGTCACTTTGGGCAAAGGTTACTTCAGCATCCAAGTGGCTGATCGAAGAGAACGTGACAGAATATTCATCCGACGCTCATGGCCTTCAGAGTTTGGGACTATGAAACTTCAGAGGTGGGTGCCAGAATTCAATCCGTACAAGGTTAGATCTCCAATTGTGAACGTATGGGTTCGAATATATGAACTGCCTATTGAGTACTTTTACGTGCCTATTATTGAACGAATTGCATCAGCCTTTGGTCCCGTTGTGAAAGTGGACGAATGTACTCGAACCAGGACCATGTGTCACTATGCTTGAGTACTCATTGAATTGGACCTTTGTCAAGAACAGGAGTATAAGATTATGTATGAAAGATCCGGTCATTGCTCGGTCGCTTCAGTGGGTTATGAACAGCATCCGGAGTTTTGCACTCTTTGTCAGATTGTTGTTCATTCTGTTGACAACTGTCATTCTCTTGGAGGAAGCCCACCAAATGATAAGCTGGGCGACAGTTCAAGGCCTCCTCCCCGGAACGGCCCGGTAAAAGATACACAGCACAAGTATTGGGCTCGAAAGGTTACTAAAGAACAAAAGAAAGTACCTGGTCAACATGGGAAGTCTACAGATGTAGGTACTTCGGGCACAACCAAAGATACGGAGATGTTGGATATCAGAGAGGATGGTTATCTACCTTCCTATGAGGTTATCACTTCAGTGTGTGGTTTGATTACCGAGTATGTGGACTGGCAGATACCACAGACTGACACAGTTTTGACCGATCAAGAGAAGACGATTGAGGATTAACATTTGTCAAAGAAAACAGCCTCGCCATCTAGAGTCATCTCGGCTGCTCCTGAGCCTACTACTCCCAACTCCTTCAGGAATCTGGTCGAGGATACTCCAACTTTGGACTCGAACTCTGCAGGCTCTACTACCTCCGTTAGATGGGCAGACATGTTAGATGACGATACTGAGAAAGATCGGGGGTAGAGAAGTCTGGGCAGAACATAGAGAACAAGATCACTCCGACAGATATAGATTATCAGACGGTGCTAACTCCAGCGGAACAACGCTACTTTGAGGCCTCTAGGGGCAAGCTGTCTCCGAAAGATCCCTTGGGCAAGCTGATCAAAACAAAACAAAAAACGGCCCAAACGGAAGATAACAAGAGAAGACAGGAATACAATACACGACTGAAAGCAAAGAAGATACAGGATGCCCTAGATGCCTCCCTAGTTGGAACTACAACTGCTAACTAGCCGACTAGTTTTATGTTTTAAGATGTACCTTTTGGTTGTATGATCACTTTTGAGCCAGAGACACTCTCTTTTTGTTTGGGTCACTTTTTTGGGCCCACCCCTTTTCTTTTTACTTTAATAAATCCGCTTATTCGCTTAGATTTCGAAACCATACCCTAAAATTACTTGTTATCTAATGGGGAGGTTTTGCTTGAGACGGTCTGACAATAAAATGAAAATATAATTTGAAAATTTCGCTTTAATATTTTTAAAAGAATGATGTTGTATTATACTCCCTCCTCATAAATATTTGGATATTTTTCGTTTTGATCTGTCTCATACTTGTTTGGACATCCTTTATGACATTGAAGCAATCTTACTTTTTACAATTATATCCTCCTAACATCTTAAAAATTACACTTCATGTCATTACTTTATACATTATAAAAACTACTTTATCCTTTCAAATACTACTAATAAACAATTCATACATTAAATATTGTGTATACAGTAATGTCCAAACAAGTGTGAGATAGACGAAATACTAATTTGCAGACGAGATTTCATGTAACACAATAATGTAACATCTCCTGTAACACCTATTAAATATTGACACGTGTAATATAGAAGTTATTTATTTTTTTTAATTAACTCACCTAAATCATAGTTACCAAAATAATTTTCAGAAAAATTTTATTTTCTCTCACTGTATCTAAATTATTTTCTCTCAATTTTCTCTCCTTCTCAATTCTCACGCCCGGACGAGATTTTATGTAATACAATAATGTAATATCTTCGGTAACACCTATTAAATTTTGACTCGTGTAATATAGAAGATATTTTTTTTAATTAACTTACCTTGATCATATATATCAAAATAATTTCTAGAAAAATCTTATTTGCTTCAAATTCAAAACTAGCTAACAAAGATCAATTTCCATCAATATCAATAACTAGCACGTAACCCCGCGTATTACGCGGGATTCAAAATAATATTTTTATTATTAATTTTAAATTAAAATTTTACTTAATTTGATTAATTCAATTACGAGTATACTCTTTATATTCTAATATTGTTTGTTCATATTTTTATTTATTTATTTATTTTAAATTACTTCCTCCTATTAAAATTAGATATCATACTCATTTTGATTTTATATATTACCTCCTTCTCATAACACTTTGCACACTTTTTTTGTTGGGATGTCCCACAATAATTTGCATATTTAAAAAAAAAAAAAACCCCTCATTAAACATCACCCTTACAATATTCAAATATTTACACAAAATGTAATTGCTTTAGGACCCACACATATACTCAAACAAACTACTTTATTTACTTTATATGTATAAGTTTGCAAAATTACTCTCCAACACCTAACTCAATATACTTTTTTCTTAAACTACGTTGCCCTAAAGGTGGCAAGAAAGTATTTTGGGGATTTAAGAGAGTATTATTTACATAATATATGTCGTTTTGACATTTTCATCCCTCATTATCTCATATATACCCCCATGATAACTTTTCATGGTTATTAAATTTTTTTTTTCTACAAATATTTTGTGTTAATAATTTTTTCAGCCAATAGTAATTATTGTTAAAAATATTTA
Organism: Stenogyne calaminthoides; assembly: GCA_037126765.1. NCBI lineage: Eukaryota > Viridiplantae > Streptophyta > Magnoliopsida > Lamiales > Lamiaceae > Stenogyne > Stenogyne calaminthoides. The sequence goes on from JBBCBC010000029.1 coordinate 14,632,853, forward strand.
ATTATAAAAAAATAAAGTAAATGTTGGCATAAGAAAATTTAAATGATCATAAAAATTAATTATTTGGCTATATATGATATAATGAAGGGAGAAAATATCAGAACGATATTTATTATATAAATATTATAATAGACTAGAAAGACGTTAGGAATAATGGGAGGGAGTAAATTAGAATAAGAAATGAAAGAAAATATAGCACATACAATATTAGAAAATAAATTTTTTGTATATAATTAAATTAATCAAACTAATTGAATATTTAAAGTATTTAATTTAAAATTAATGGTATAAAAAATATTTTCAATCTATCGCAGTAGCTAGTGATACTTAAAAAGAATAAGAGGAAGTTTAAAATATAAATTATGGAGTGATATTTCAAATGAATTGACTTAGAAACCTCTTAATCTTTCAATAAATGTCTTCAAAAAAGATGAGAAAAAAAAATGGATACAAAAAAAAAAAGTCCTTAGACGTGACGCTGAGCGATAAAAAATTGGTAAAAGATAAGAATTGAAATATTTATATTAACTCTATTCTACAAAACATTGAATGACACATATTAAATTTAAAAAAACAATATTAAAGATTAATGATTATATTATTAATAATACCATAAATAATTTTCATAAAAATTCCAAGGATTTGGAATATAGCAACCACATGAATATGAATGATTCGACAATTCAATATATATAATCCACCAAACGAAATCCCCAATATTAATATGACGAAATTAAGAGAATATTCCCTTCATTCCTAGCTCGATTGAACATTTCTTTGTCTTACATACAAAAAAAAAAAAAAGACTTGTTTATTATTATTATTATAAGGATAAAATTATTTTTTTTGGTGGGGTTTAAATGATAAAAGTAGTGATATTTATTTAAATTAAATGAGATAAAGTTGACTTTAATTTTGAAAAAGTAATGACATTTCTACTTTATTATCATTTATAGAAATGTTCGATTGAGTTAGAGACTATCATTTTAACAAATTTTCAATTGAATTATGGATGGACGAGTATAATTTTTAAAGGATAAAGTAGGCAAAAGTGCTCATTTTGAACGTGCATCTCTCTTTTTTGCCCTAAAACTTTTTCAACTCACATTCACATATTTTGATATTATTCTACTTTTCCTCCTTAATCTCATCTCATCCCTTAATCTCATCTCAATCCCATCACATTTTCAAACATTCAAACAAGACCAGGACCCAACCCGACCCGAATCCGTCCTGACCCCAACTCGGCCCGGCCCAAACTTGACCCGACCCGACTCCAACCTGGCCCGAAATGGTTCAGGGTTTAAAATCATGTTTGGATCGAACAACATTAAATGATGAAATGAGATAGAGATGGGATTAAGGATGAGTAGAATGGTATAAAAATTACATATTTATGGGTGAAAAAAGTCAAAGAGTAGAAAAGAGAAATATATATTAGTAATAAAAAAGAGTTTGTCCCTTTTTTAAATGAAATTATGAAATGCAATGATAAGAGAGACGTACGGCAAGGGGAAAGTGTGTAGAAGGAGCCTAACGCGGGAGCCGTAGTATTTCAGAGCCTCCTTCAATGGCGGACATGAATCTTTGCTATCGGGGCAAACCAGGTCAAAAAATGCCTCAATCAACACGCTCTCCACCACCACCGGGTTCCGGTCATACCAGAACCCATACTGCACCGCCGGAATCAAAGACTGGCTTTCAATCGGTGAAATTAGGCACACCGTGACGAAGAAGAGGCAAAAAACGGTGGATTTAAATATCGTGAAATCCATTTTAATTCGAGAAATGAGAAAGAAAGTAGAGCAGAGTGATGTAGGAAGGAATTGTGAGGAGGTTGTGAAATGGACAGGTGGAGAAATATTATATAAAGAGAGTGGATATTATTGTTATGAATGCATGATAATCAGAGGGTGGATGTTGTTATGAATGCATGATTTGTTACGGAAGCATCTAGGTGCACCGTGTACATATAATGTATTTATAGTTATATTGAAAGATAAAAAATAAAATTTATTTCTGTTTGAATCGTGTAATTATTAATATGAAAAAAAATAATTCTGGCGATTCAATATAAATAAATTATAGTATATTTTATTATAATAAATCGCATTGATTCTAAAAACGCATTTATGAGTGTCTAAATGTTTATCCAACTATTAATTATTATAATCTTTTGACAGGATGTATATCCAATTCCTTATCAACCTTATTTTAAATCACCCCCAATTCATATTGTGACTTTATTTTAAATCTCTAAATTTCTGTGAAAAAATTATTTATGGTATTAATAATTTGCATAAGATGAAGAGATGTTTAATTGATTGGTGATAATTATTTATTAAAATTAAAAAATAAATTTATTAATCATTGATATCGAATTGAATTCAGTGATACTCATACAGTATAACCTCTATAAATTAATACTCGATAAATTAATAATCTCTCTAAAATAATATTTTTCCTCGATTTCGACTTGGGCCTCAAGCGTAAATTAATAATTTTGATAAATTAATTAGATAGTAATTTTTTTAAGACCCCCATATAATATAAGGATCCCATAAACATCATAAATTAATAATCTCATAAAATTACAAAGATAACTAAGACAACTTAATAAAATATGACTTTAGTGTTGATTGTTTTCTATTGAAATTCAAATCAAAATGAATCTTATCTCTCACTTTTCTCACGGTACTTAAAAGCTCTGATGTGGCGTTCGTTGACTGCAGAAAGAAATTATGAAAGATTTTCGCTGCTGCTATTGCTTCTTTTCGCGTAACCGGCTCTAATACTAGAGTATCATCTTGAGCTTTATCCTCAATTGGATTTTCAATAATAGTATCAATAATTTCTCCCAAGCTTTGGATCTGTGAACATCCTTCATTTTCACCCGGATAATCCAATAGATGATTAACATTAAATAAGATGATTCAAGTTCCTAACATTTAATACTCTTTTTTTTTGATCGGACAAAGTTAGTTGTTAGTTGTTAGTAGTTAGTACACCAATCACCCAAACACTCTACAAATTCACCAATCCACCTTATAACTCCATACTCCAATTCGTTTCTAAAGGGAATCGAACCTGACTCTCCCACTCAATTGAGGAGCCCAGTGGCCAAGTGGACTAAGACACCTGGTTATTTAATACTCGTTATTATCTCTATATAATTGAATTTAAATTCATGAATTCTGATGTAATTAATTTAAATTAAATGAATATAGAATACCTCTTTAAATTAATAAATTTATTAATTATCAATTAATTAATACCTCTCTAAAATTAATATTTTTTCCGGTCCCATCTATAATTTATAGAGGTTACACTGTATTTGAATATGAATTCTTCTCGATTCAAAATATAAATTTGTATCCGAATTTGAATATTTAAAACTTGAATATCAATACAGAATTGATTAACAAAAGATGATTATTTTACATCCTTAATTCAGAGTGTGGATGATTTATATAAGTTTGTGTGGATTGCAGTTATCATGACAATGCATTTGCGACGTCTAGAACGTTGCATATAACTAATAATTTGAACACTTCTTCCACGTACCGTGTACTGGAGGCGTTTTTCCACTATCAGGTACGTATATGTTGATTTAAACCAGGTTCATACAAACTCTCTTCTTCAAAGTAATACTTTGTAGAGTGTCATGTTTTAAAAATACTTGATTTTATGTGTTATTCTTCTCAAAATCACTAAATATTAATACTTCATATGGTAAACAGTATTACTTTGTATAATAAACAATACTACTGATTTTCACTATAAAACTTCCATGAGCCAAGTTCACAATAATTTTTGTCTAGTTTGTAAAGCTTTCAAACAATGCAGTGTAACCAAAAGTTATTAGCATGGAAAATATCGAAACATAAATCTGTGTTCAAAATCTTAAGTATTGTCTAGTTTGGGGCTTTTTCTTTCGCAGTGTTCAGAATGGACCTTTAGGATTTTGACCGAATTTTGCTTATAAATGCCTATTTGATTAATTGTATTTGTATCATCGAAATATTAGTAAATCTCCTGGCTTGGTAATGCCCGTAGTCATTCCTCACCTCTAACATGTCACTGAACAACTCTGTTACTAAAAGAGTCTAGATAACTGGATAGACAAAGTTTAGTATGAAAATTTGCATACATGAAATAACTTTTATTTACAAATAAATTCTGTATATTGTGAAGGTAAAACAAAGTCGAGTGGTTCATAGTTCACTCGGCCCGAGTGGTTCATGGTTCACCCGGCCCGAATAAGTCATGATTTAGGACAATTTTATAATATTTTATACATGAAAGTTTTCACACTAGACCTACTCAACTGAATATTATGTTACTACAAGGTATCATTATAATTAGATGGGAAAATGGTGAAATTGTTAGATTATTGAACAGGAACAATTTTATGGAGAAGCAACATTTAACAAGTCGAAAGCAGCTGTTATAGACCACATAGTTGACTTCACAGCAAAGGCACTTGGATCCTCGTACCACTCAGAAATCAAAGCTGGATTCAACGACCCCAAAACGGATTATCAAACACGAGTTTCTTTCAAGGTAATTACAGTCAAGTTTCTTTACATCTTGAAAAAAAATTTATGACAGACACTTTTTTTCAAGTGTTTGCCTTTTAAGACTTAACATGCCATGATGAGGTGTGGGGAGATTTCACATTTTAGGCCCGTGACTCTGGGGTTGAAAAAGGACATTATTTTTATTTATTTATGTAAATGTAGGCCATATTAGCCCAATTTGGCTAAAATCGCTCGGAGTCTCATGCGAGGATAGAAAATCTGGCTTTGATCCCTGTAAATTAATGACAATGTCTTTTAATGAGGGAAAATTCTACTATGCCCCGTACAACTTAATGTATTTTTAAAAAGTATTAGTTGTTATACTAAAAGGTATTAGTTGGTCAATATTAATTGTTTTCATTGAACAATAATAGTTGTGCATCAACTGAACCATGCAAATTAGCCCGAGTTAGCCCAATTTGGCCTACGTTTACGTATGTTACTGGCCATTAAACATAATGACCTTCTGCAATCCCCAAATTTATGCCCACAAAATGAAACAGGAAAGCTTAACATTGGATTCAGATTGGTTTGATCTTACAAATTTGTTGTATTTGCAGTATGGTTGTTTAGGAGGAGTTTACGCGACACCCTACTTCTTCGTGCACGGGTTTCCCTAGCCCAATGCTGGGTCGGCTCTAAACTACACAGGATGGAGAAATGTGATAGATCCTTTAGTTAGCCAACATGGCAAATGATTTAGTTATAAGCAATGCTCCTCCAAGTTTTTCAGAATGATTTAGTTAGCCAACATGGCAAATGTGATAGATCCTTTAATAATTCTACGTCTTGTAGCAGCAATGCTCATCCAAGTTTTTCACTAGTCTTGCAAATTTCTCTTTATTTTTATATGGAACAAAAATATTGTTATAAAAGCTCACCCAACCGTACATGCCCATTCATCTATATCTATATTATATAATACCAATACATTTAGAAAATACTGAATTTTCCCGCCAAAACTATTGTCAAATTGAGAAACGAATTTTTAGAATAAATATTGATAAATTTTAACGGATTAGGAACATCTTTGGTAAAAATATGCAGTATATTTCCACAAACTTTAATGTTAAATTAGGAAAAAAAAATACCGCTAAAAATATGTATTATATTTTCATAAATTTTAATGTTAAATTGGGAAAAAGACATTTGGATTAAATATTAATAAACTACAATGAATTAAGAAAAATCTTTAGAATAAATATGTATGGAATAAATAGTAACAAATTATAACTAATTGAGAATTTTTTTTGAAAAAAAATATGTAGAATATTTTCACAAATTCTAATGTTAAATTGAGAAACAAGTATTTGGAATATAGGAAACATCTTTGAAAAAAATATGTTGAATATTTTCACAAACTTTAATGTTAAATTAAAAAAAGAATATTTTGAATAAATACTAATAAAATATAATGGACTGAGAAAAATCATTAAAATAAAGGGCGCGACTACTCGCACCCACAAAATTACTTAGTACACCCATTACTAAAATAACCCACCACATATTTTACTTATTCTTTAATTTTTCTTAGTACACCCTTAATTTACAATTATAATCTTAATACAATATTTAGACTTAAATAAACCCACCCACTAAATTAATTTTCGAGTATGAATTGATCATAACAAACCCCACGACCTAATTTGAGGTTTCGTCACTAAACCCTAGAATTCTCACCAGGTATATAGGCTTAATTGGTGAATATCTAAATGAAAAGACAAAGATGGCGACTTTTCTCACTTCTCAGGGAAATTTGGAATAGTAGAACAAATTAAGAAGGGTTTATTTATTAAATTTTGGTGACAAATATTGTTAGCATGATCTTTTGGTTATGACCAAACAAGATTTGGACAAATTTATCAGGGAAGAACCATAAACAGTGCTAGACTTTTAATGTTAGAAATTTTCAGCAGTGTGACAAATATTTGTCATGGAGGTAGATGTCTATTTCAGCCCGATTCTGCCATGTTCTTATATATTTTCAAAGGGAAAAAAGAAGATAAACTTACAGTTTGAATATTTGGTGAATTTTTATCGTCCATATTTGTTGTGGAAAAACTTAAGATTTAGGGTTTTTTTGGTACAAAAATATAAGAAAGATGAAGATAGCGTGTGCTTTTTTTTTTGTTAGATGGGCTTTTTAACATGGGGTTAAGAAAAGTGGGTGGGTTTAGTAAATTTAATATTTTTATTTTAATTAAAAGGGTATAAAGTATTTTTGATTAAGGTCATTTTTGTAAAATATAAAAAGTGGGCGTACTTAGTAATTTTATGGGTGTGAGTAGCCGCGCCCTAAAATAAATTTGAGTTATTGAGTCAAGTTGCTTGTGGTCAGTGTTTTCATAACCGAACCAGTGATCGAACCGGATAGACCACCGGTCAGCGCTTCAACCGATCAGACCAGTTCAACCGGTCGGACCGGTTCAACCGTTGAAATGATTTCTACCTAATTTTTTTCAATATTTCTTATGTTTAGTTAAAAAATACAATAAATATACACCTACAAAAATTTAAACATATATCTTATAACTTTTCATATTTAAAACACTACAGAGTCATGGTCATAATAAAAAATAACACAATAATATGAGAGAAAGTAACATAAAAGGGGAAAGGTGAACCTTATATTTTTATCCCACATCGAGTAAGTATTAAACAAAAATGTGAGAGAAGGTAATATAAAGGGGGAATAGATGAATCTCATAATTTTGTCCTACATCGAAAGTGTTAGAGAAAAATGTGAGAGAAAATAATATAAAAGGGGAATAAGTGTACCTCATATATTTATCCTACATCGAAAGTGTTAGAGGAAAATCTGAAAGAAAATAATATAAAAGGGAAGAAGTGTACCTCACCTCATATATTTGTCTCACATCGAAAGCGTTGGAGGAAAATGTGAGAGGAAGTATTATAAATTAAAGGGGGTTAAGATGAACCTTGATTCATATATTTATCCCACCTCATACATTTATCCCACATCGAAAGTGTTGGAGAAAATGTGAGAGGAAATATTATAAAAGGGGTGAAGGTGGACCTTGGTTCATATATTTATCTCACCTCATACATTTATCTCACATCGAAAGTGTTGGAGAAAATTGTAAGAGGAAGTATTATAAATTTATCCCACATCCAAAGTGTTGGAGAAAAATGTGGGAGGAAGTATTATAATGGGTGAAGGTGGACATTGGTTCATATATTTATCCCACCTCATACATGTATCCCACATCGAAAGTGTTGGAGGAAAATGTGAGAGGGAGTATTATTAAAGGGGTGAAGGTGGACTTTGATTCATATATTTAAAAGTAAGTAATATTTTTTAAAGAAAAGAATCGGTTCGACCGATTTTAGTCCGACTTTGACCGGTTGAACCGAAAAAGCGGTTTTTAGGGAGTCTCCGGACCAGTTCCGGTTCCCGGTTCCCGGTTAATTTGGTTGAAAAGGCCAATTCGGTCCGGTTCTAAAAACACTGTTGTGGTAAATGATACAAGCAACATTTCTTTGATTTCATGGGACTGCATGTTTCAAGCTCTTTGGTAAGAGTGCAAATGATATAATGAACAACGATTCAGAAATTAGATCCTTTTAATAAAAGGTTTTTTTTTAATCGACTTATATGTTCTTTTCTAATTAAGAATTAAACAATTATTCACACTACAAGAAGTTGATGTTCAATGAACTACAAGATATTATTGAAAATAAGTTGATGTTCAAGATTGACATTGGAAATGAACGTAAATAAAATTCTATTAACACTTTCAGTGTTAGCGCGAAAGAAAAACGTGTATCTAATTTTGAGAATGCTATAACAAGTTCAAATTCAAAGAAGATAAAGATGAAAGTCAAGAATGAAAAATATTAGTTGAATAAAAATTTATATCTCTCATCATCATTCTCTACAAACCTAAACTTTTATTTGAATTTTTTAACAATATTTTTATATCAATTTTAATTTTTTTGAAAGATTAATATTTTTTCTATAAAAAAATATCATCAATAAAAAAATGTCGTCTCTTCAAAAAAATAAATTAATATGAATATTTATAAAAAAATAATACAAATTGATTATGTAATCGCAATCGTGTATCACACGGGTTCACATACTAATCAGTGTGTATATGTGTATATATATATATATATATATTGTTGGTCCCGGGGTAAACGAGTCTCACACGTGTTTGGGGGGGATACACGTGTATAGTGATTTTTAAATTTTTTCAGTAAACACTATAATCAGTGAGTCAGGATGTCCTGAAGATCAGTCATGAGAAGCACAAAATGCCCTAAGTCAAAGTCTACTGAGACAATGACACTGAGCACCTTTCAGAGACTTCAAATTAGCTCAACTGATTATGAGTTTTTTAAACAGAGTCCAAATAAGCTTGTAGTAGATAATGATCTTACTGACTACTCAGGAGAGTTGATCAGTTTGACAACTATCTATACTAGCTTATCTAGAGTGCGGAATGTGTAGGTCCTAAGTTTATACTCATTTTACTTTGCTGAAAATCTTGTTTTCTCAGTAAAATAGTGGCTAAGGCTGTGATCAACTTAATGCAGCTTCAGTGAATTGATTCCAACTGAATATCAGAAAACTGAGTATGCTTTCAGTGAAAATATGCAACAGGATAAAATACAAAACAAAAAGCAAACAACACAGCAAATTATAGTGGTTCAGAGACTCAAGCTCCTACGTCCATTCTCTCTGATCCTCAGAGAAATTCCTTAACCAACTACTACTACTACCTTAAGCTTTCAGACTGAACTCAACAGCTTACTAACTTTCTACTACGAGTTTTCAGGCTGAACTATTGCAGCTTACTAACTCAACACACACAAGCTTTCAGACTGAACACAAGCAACTTACTAACTTCTTCTCTAGAGCTTTCAGGCTGAACACACACAACTTACTTACTCTTTACAACTCTCACTTCTCCAACAACTACATACACAAGCTACCTAATCAAAGGGTTTGGGTTTTGGTTGGTTTCCAACTAAGGTGAGATATCCTTTTACAATCAAACACAAGTAAAAAGGCTAGGATATCTCTAACTAAGCTTTGAATATTCTTGAATCTAGGCTTAGTAAATGAGCTCTCTTCTAAGATGAAACACTTGGGAAATTCTAAGGGTTTCGAGTGCTTCACAATGTAAACTTTGAATACGAATGAGTTCTGGAGTTGCTTTGATTTCCCGTAACCTTGGTTGTGAAGAAGGCCTTGGTATTTATAGACAACTCTCTAAGAGTCTACTCTTGAAAACTATCCATTGGAGAGACAACTTCAAGGGTTTCCTCTTTTGGTTATTGATGAACGACTATTTTTAGGGTTTGAACACACTCTTGCATGTTTTAGGAAATATGCAGCCACATAGCCAATCACCAACTTCTGTGAACTGGAAGATATCAGCCCTGACATTTCCTCAGAGATATGTCGCTTTCAGTGTCAGTATAGTACGCTGTTGTCGCCTCCTCATTGGTCGAAGTCTTCCTTTGAACAGAGACAAATAAAACGACTCTATTTAGGTCAACCACCCTGATCTGATATGTTCCTTAATGTCCACGAATGTATAACATTCTCTTTGTTTGTACTAAGAATGAACAAATACTATTTATCTTGAAGTAGCTTGTTCAGGGTCTTTTGGGTCAGTACAAAACAATCTTCAGGACTTTCTACTTCAGGAACTTCGGTCTTTAGGATTCTTCTGAGTTCCTCAGGAATTACTGAGTCTTTCAGGCAAAATCAAAACAAACATATTTATCCCTGATCTATATCTGCTGACTATACAGAGTGCAGATAATCCTGAGTCTTAATATCTATTGAAACCTAATCCTATACTACCAAGATGTCCTGATACATGTCATACTCAGGGGTTTTGGGATCTAATCAAAATCTTTATTAAACTCATCTCCCAACAATTTCCCACTTTTTGATGATGCCAAAACCATCTTGTTACAAGCTTGCAAACACAACATAAATATGTTGGAATATAGAGGCACGTAAAACACGTAATCACATGCGCAACGGAAATTAAAGTTCACCAACAACGAACAATTAATTGCATACAGATTACAATAATCATAATGAGAAATCTTACAGTAACTCAAGTGTAGATTTCTCTACTATGGTGCCCACGTAATCCCCAATCACGGATCTGCACGGATTTGTCAGCGTTGAATCCCAAGACAGATTTGCTAGGAAAATCCAAACTCTAGATCTTATGGAGAAAATATGAAGTGATACTGTTTGTGAATCCCAATAGCTTGTATATATAGGGAGGCTTAACTTATTTCCCAAGCTAGCCCAATTAGGGAAATAAAATCCCTAATCTTGAATTAAATTAATTCCTTTTAATTTAATTCCCTAAATATAAATCTCTACGGTTTATTTCCATATACATTAAATCCTACAATTATATTCCAAATATAATTATTGGGAATTCTTATTTAATTAAATCTAATTTAATTAAATATTAATAATAATTAATTCTAAATTAATCTATTATTAATTACTTCTCCATAAATTAAATATTAAATCCAATTTAACATTTAATCAACCAACTATAATCCGTAAAAGGAAACTACTTGTTGTGTGTGTGTTGGGGAATTAATTGCCCGGATCTATTCGGGATGAATATTTAAATACAAATTTAATTCTAACAATTATTACTAGCATGAATTAATCATATATTAATTCAAATAATAATTCAACAACAAATCATGCATATAAACAGTTCACATAAATCCTACGCATGCGGAATTGATACGAGTTTACGTGAACTAACCTGTTTGGAATGACAATGGACTCGGTTGATAAGAACACACCAAAAAGCCTTCCCAAGTATTCCCCATCCCTTGCTCGTCAATCCTGTGGAAGAAAACTCGCGAACAATTAACAAAAGGGAAAATAAAATTATGTTGCACCACCTTTGTGGATTTCTAATTTTTCCAACACATGGAATTGGTTGGGAATGAAAAAATCATCTCCTATTTATAAGATGAAGTGGCCGATTTTTTGCTTAGGAAAATGGAGAGAAAATCTCTTTCTTGATCTCCAAGAAATCTTGAATATATATCTAATATATTTTTTCCCATAATTAAATATTCCATAAAAATTACACTCTCTTATTTTGTCATGGAATTTCGAAAATTAAGTATAAAGATTCCAAGATTTGGATCTTCTTGAATTTATGAGATATACTTGTATTGCAAGAATACATATCTTCCATAATATCTTTTCAAGAAAATCAAGAAAATCTTTCTTTTCCTTCTTTTTCTATGTTTTTCAAAAATCATCATATGAATAACCAAGTGAGAGATTTCTTGAATTTAATGAGATAATCTTATATTCCAAGAATACATATCTTCACTCCATAACAAAATTCAAAGAAAATCTTTCTCCCCTTTTATTCATATTTTTCGAAAATTTAGGAAAAATGGCAACAAAAATTTATTTTATTTTTAAACACCTTTTTCAGTTATTGGACTTTATGTTTGGGCTACTTGAGGGGCCTTTAGGAGAATTAAGATTGGACCTTCCAATGGATCTTGAATTATCAATATTGAGCCACAATATTATTCAAGCCCATAAATATTAATTAATCCCACTACATAATTAATATTGCACTATCCATCTTAACCCATATTACTGTTAATATGGCTCCCGATTATTATTTCCCGTGTTTAAGATTATCTAGTCCATTAATTAATTCAAGCCACTGAAATAACTTTCCATTAATTAATATCTTTTGTTCTTGGTTAAGGAACGGTTCAACATTATTATCCATACCGGAAACTAGTTCCACTTGCAAGATTTGGTATGATAAATCTTATGAACCTCCCAAGGGGGCAAATCGAACAAGAGTACTTGCACACGATTCTTCGTATTAAATTTTAGCAATCGCATGTGACCAATAATATTGCCCAAGATATAAAGTATTGAATCTCATTGATTCTCTACCCGTCATAAGTCAAAACAATAATTACTAACCACACACGATCCTATTTAAGGGATGAAGATTAAGAAATAACGAACCACAGAGGTCTAATTCTTCCTAGTTCAGTGCTGAAGAATTTATCCTCCTGTAGGTCCTATTCAGTGCATCAGTCATGCACTAATGTAATCTCTTGGTCAAGACAAGCCAATCTGAGCCTTACACTTCAACCTTTCACGATGGATTGTTCATTTCCATCTAGGTCGTGAATAGCGTACTTTTAGTTACAAGGGACTGTTAATTTAATCTTTTGTGATCTGGTATCACTAAATTAACTACAATGTAACACATACTATTTATTGAACAGTTATGCAGTAAATATATGTAACATTCAATGATGTTTAAAGCATCAGTGATAAATAATTTATTTAAGTAAATAAGACAGAAATTCAATTTGGTTATACAAAGTAAAAGCATACTTTCCAGTATAACCCCAACAATCTCCCACTTATACTCAAAGTCTGCTTTTAAGTATACTACAACATGTCTCTTGTAGTTCCTAATACGTGACATCTAATGTCACCTACACGAACCTAATAATATCTCCCACTTATACTCAAAGCAGATTGGCAACGGTCTTGACACCCATTCCTTCCACATGTCTCTCGAATGTATTCTGAGGCAGACCCTTTGTGAATGGATCTGCTAGGTTGTCTTCTGACGCGATCTTTGTCTCCTCTATATCTCCTCTCTTAACGATTTCTCGTATAAGATGGTATTTCCTTTCAATGTGTTTGCTGGCCTTGTGGGCTCTTGGTTCCCTTGAATTTGCAACTGCTCCGGCATTTTCACAATAGATAGTGATTATGCTGGGCAAATTCGGAACTACATCCAAGTCCACTAGGAAGTTCTTGAGCCAAACCGCTTCTTTCGCTGCCTTGCAAGCAGCTACATATTCGGCTTCCATGGTAGAATCTGCGATGCATTTCTGCTTAACGCTTCTCCATGTCATGGCTCCTCCCCCCCATGCAAAACACACTACAGGAGGTAGATTTTCTGGAATCTAAGTCTGATTGGAAATTCGAGTCCATGTAACCGGTGGGGATTAGACTATCTGACTGATAAACCAACATTCTATCTCGAGTTCTTTTCAGATACTTCAGAATATTTTTAACTGCAATCCAATGCTCTTTCCCCCGGGTTAGTTTGGTATCTTGCCACCATGCCAACGGCAAAGCAGATATCCGGTCTCGTGCATAACATTGCATACATAAGGCTTCCGACAACCGAAGCATAAGGAATGTCTTTCATGTCATCTATCTCCTTTTGTGTCTTAGGGCACATTTCCTTGGATAGATGGATTCCATGTCTGAAAGGTACGAAGCCTTTCTTGGAATCCTGCATGCTGAATCGCTTCAAGACAGTGTCTATGTATGAAGCTTGCGATAAGCCGATCATCATTTTCTTGTGATCTCGAGTAATCTTGATCCCAAAGATGTGCCCGACTTCCCCTAAGTCCTTCATATCAAACTGTTTTGAAAGCCATGCCCTTACGTCTGACAACACCTTTACATCATTCCCGATGAGCAGAATGTCGTCTACGTATAGTACTAAGAATACCAATGCAGTTCCGACACACTTTTTGTACACACAACTTTCAAACTTGTTTTGATCAAACCCATGAGACTTTATTACTTGATCAAAACATTGGTTCCAAGCTCTGGATGCTTGTTTGAGTCTGTAGATGAACTTCTTGAGCTTACAAACTAGGTGTTCTTGGCCTTTTTCAATGAAGCCTTGGGGTTGTTGCATATAGATTTCCTCTTCAAGACTTCCGTTAAGGAAAGCCGTCTTGACATCCATTTGCCAGATTTCAAAATTGAGATGCGCAGCAACCGACAAGAGAATTCGGATGGACTTGAGCATTGCTACAGGCGAAAAGGTTTCCTCATAGTCGATCCCTTCTTTCTGAGTATAACCTTTCGTCACAAGCCTTGCCTTGAAGGTTTCCACCTTCCCGTCCGGTCCTCTTTTTCTCTTGTATACCCACTTGCAACCAATGAGTTTGACCCCATTAAGTGGTTCGACTAGCTCCTACACTCTTTTATGATCCATAAAACCCATTTCGGCTTTCATTGCTGTTTGCCAAGAAACCGCATCCTTGTCTTGGATTGCCTCGTCATATGTCCATGGGTCTAATTCATCTTGTCCGGGGATCAAGTCCGAGGACTCTCCTATCCCCATGAATCTCTCGGGCTGTCTTACAACCCTCCCACTACGACGAGGTTCCGGTTGTGTAAGTGTGTCGTTTGGTATGTCATCTTGTACGGTTGGCACTGAGGTTATCCCCCTTAGCTCATTTAAGGTAATCTCACTTCTGGGCTTTCTTTCGTTCATATAGTCTTCTTCCAAAAATCTAAAGTGGGTGCTTATTATCACCTTTTGATCTTCGGGACCATAGAACATACACCCTTTTGTTCCCTCGAGGTATCCTATAAAAAACCTTAATTCTGATCGAGGATCCAATTTTCCGGCTTCCTTGTCCAACACGTAGGCCGAACACCCCCAAATTCTCATGTGTCTCAAACTGGGCTTGCGCCTGGTCCACAATTCTTTGGGAGTTTTGGGAATCGATTTGGATGGCACCAAGTTCAGAATATAAGCCGCTGTTTCCAAGGGATGACCCCAGAACAACTTGGGTAGATCCGCATAACTCATCATTGATCTAACCATTTCTAAAAGAGTTCTGTTTCTTCGCTCTGCAACCCCGTTTTGTTGAGGGGTTCCTGGTGTAGTTAGCTGGTATACAATCCCTTCATCTTACAAGTAGTTCAAAAACTCATCGCTGAGGTACTCGCCTCCACGATCGGATCGTAGAGACTTGATACGTTTTTTCCTATGATTCTCTGCTTGAGCCTTAAATTCTTTGAATTTCTCAAAGGTCTCAGATTTATGCTTCATAAGGAAAATATAGCCGTACCTTGAGTAATCATCAATAAAAGTGACAAAATACTCATAACCTCCTCTTGCTTTGATTGACATTGGACCACATACGTCTGTGTGAACAATTTCTAACACTTCTTTGGCTCTATTCCCCTTGGCTCCGAATGCCCTCTTGGTCATTTTACCCTCCAAACATGATTCGCAGGTTGGGATTTGTTCAACTTGGAGAGACTCCAGTGAACAGTCTTCTACCAACCTTTGGATCCTCTTTGGATTAATATGTCCCAATCTTAGATGCCATAGAAGTGTCTCGTTCACGTCTGATGAACGTTTTCTTTTATCGGAAACAGTTGATGTGCTATAGGATGCATTTCGTGAGTGGTGTGCACATTTAATTGTATAGAGATTATTCGACAACGTTCCATGACAAATAAATTTATCATAAAGAGAAATGGTAACAACTTTATCAAACGTAACCGAATATCCATCAAGGTAAAGTTTAGAAACCGAAATTAAATTCTTTCTAAAACTAGGAACGTAAACAACATCTCTTAAAATTAAAACTCTGTCTTCAAAGGACAGGTGCACTTCTCCCACTGCTTCAGCTGCCACTCTCGTAGCATCGCCCAGTGTGATGAGGATCTCACTCCCACTAAGTTGCCGGGTCCGCTTGAAGCCCTGTAAAGTGAAACAAACATGATCAGTGGACCCCGTATCCACCACTCATAAATGGGAGACATACGCCACTAAGAAAGTTTCAACAACTAGTGCGTGAGAATTACCTTTCTTTCCATCCCTTCTGGGTTTGGAACAGGCTGCCCTCCAATGTCCCTTTTCACCGCAGTTAAAACATTTTTCTTTTGGTACTTTCTTGACACCCATCAAGCTAGCTGTCTTTCTCTTACTTTTCTTAGTGATGAGTTTGCTTTGGATCTGACCACTTTCCTTTTCTTGAGTCTTGCCTTCCATTGGCCTAGATCTTGAGAAAAGACTTTTGGTCACCAATGCTTCGTCTTTCTTTCCTAAATGCTTCTCTATTTTCTCCAAGGCTTCTTGTAGAGTGTCCAAAGTAAACATGTGATCGCTCATCACAAAACTACAGTAAAACTCATCAAAACACCTTGGAAGAGTTAGGAAAAGAAATTCGATTTGGGCCTCATCACAATACTTAGTACCGAGATAGGCAAGCTTGTTAAAATGACGTTTTATTCTGAGAACATGCTCCCTTACGGGTGTTCCCTTAGCCATTTTTAGCCTAGCCACGTCATCGTTTTTAAACTGATTGATCATGCGGTCTTTCGTTAAAAATATTTCTTCAAGACTTTGTATAATTTCCGCAACAGATTCAACTCCTTCATGAATGTATCTCAAATCATCAGACAATGAAGTCAAGATTATACGCTTCATAGGTTCGTTAGCCTGCTCCCAGATATTATATAAGTATCTTTACGCATCTGTTGATCCTTCAGTAGGCTTACGAGGCGTGGGTACATCAAGAACCCAATAATGTTGTATTTGTGCAGTGAGGACGAATTTCATATTTCGTTTCCAAATAACATAGTTATCATCAGAAAGTTGGTGTTCTTTGAGAGTATAAAGCAGTGGATTAAAAGGTTGCGACATGATGAACTGAAATAAATAATAATATGCATAAGCACAAATATATCACAAGGTTTGATCACATGCATCATATTAAAATCTAAAAAAAAATATGAACATGCATCAGCCAACATCTCAAAACAGTTTAAATAAGCCACGTGGGGTGGGTCATTATTCAAACACATTCAAGCAGGTTACAAGCAAGAACAATTACAAATAGTTGGCTCCCACTTGACCAATATAAAATTGACAGGGACTTCAGGGAAGTATATGCATATCAATTTTATACCTAAGTAATAACCATGATTAAATACAAAATTATTATTTCGCTTTGAACGAGCCTCGTGGGGAGGGTCATCGTCGCCACAAGTAATAATCCACAATCATCCGTTTGGAATTTATTCATGTGAAAGCTATCTTTTGACCGTCTCGTGGGGGGAATTTATCTAAAAGAATTCACAAATAAATAAATCATGGAGGTCAAAATTAATTCAATTTTATTATCCAGAATAAAATTATTAATTAATTGTTTAAGCAAACTTAGTAATTTTCGAAGTGAGATTTTTCAAAATATTTTCTCATGCATCGTAAATTTAAACACAATTTAAATAAGCATAAAATAATGCATAAACATCAAAACAAAATTAAACACATTGGGCACATATATCCAATTGTCACGATTTAGTTTTTGTCATGTCTTGATCTCGAGAAATCGTCTCCTTTTCGTCTCAAAAAGTTCGCCACGTCAAGCAACGTCATCGACCAGCTCGCGGGTTGGAGTGCCCGCCTAGCACTCCCCCGACCGTGTCGATCGGCACCCATGCGCTCGCGCCTAAGCACCCGGCGCACGCGTCGCTGGCGGCGCAGTTCCTCGGCGAGTTTTGGCAGTAGCGCGCATCTCGAAGCGCGCCCTTGAAGGCTCTCGCGCCAGATTAAGTCCTAAATCCGGCCTCGCCCGTCACCGTCGCGTGCCCACCGCAAGATCAATGCTGATTACTGCGCCGACGCCGCAAATCGATTAGCGTGCTTTCGGCAGCGGCTCGCCCCGCCCGTCTTGCGCACCGCGTCGTCCGTCGACGCGTGTGCCTCCTTTGGCATATTTCGCGCGACGCAAGTCGCTTGTGCCCGGTTCCGGATCCATCCGTCTTTAATTCATCGTCTTCGTCTTGGCTCACGATCCGGTTGCAATTTATTTACAAAAAATAAATAAACCTAGATCTAGACTAGTATATTACATTGAACAAATCAAACAAATCCTAATCTACTCGTGGATTTTCTCACGAGGCAAAATGAATTCGAACGAATCGAATTAAAAAACACAATTTATATGCATGCATAAATATAAACATTCATCAAATACCATGACAATTGGAAACCTACAAAAAAGATCTAGCAATTGTACTATCCAATTTCAAATTTAATGAAAATGAATTAAATTACAATTTAAAACTCAGAGCCCGAAACCGAGGCTCTGATACCAGTTGTTGGGGGAATTAATTGGCCGGATCTATTTGGGATGAATATTTAAATACAAATTTAATTCTAACAATTATTACTAGCATGAATTAATCATATATTAATTAAAATAATAATTCAACAACAAATTATGCATATAAACAGTTCACATAAATCCACGACATGAATTGCTACTCTGAGTTTTCGTGAACTAACTTTTTTTGAAATGACAATGCACTCGGTTGATAAGAACACACCAAAAAGCCTTCCCAAGTATTCCCTAGCCCTTGCTCGTCAATCCGGTGGAAGGAAACTCGGGAACAATTAACAAAAGGGAAAATAAAATTATGTTGCACCACCTTTGTGGATTTCTAATTTTTCCAACACATGGAATTGTAGTTGGGAATGAAAAAATCATCCCCTATTTATAAGATGAAGTGGCCGATTTTTTGCTTAGGAAAAGGGAGATAAAATCTCTTTCTTGATCTCCAAGAAATCTTGAATATATATCTAATATATTCTTTTCTCCATAATTAAATATTCCATAAAAATCACACTCGCTTATTTTGTCATGGAATTTCGAAAATTAAGGATAAAGATTTTAAGATTTGGATCTTCTTGAATTTATGAGATATACTTGTATTGCAAGAATACATATCTTCCATAATATCTTTTCAAGAAAATCAAAAAAATCTTTCTTTTCCTTCTTTTTCTATGTTTTTCGAAAACCATCATATGAATAACCAAGTGGGAGATTTCTTGAATTTAATGAGATAATCTTGTATTCCAAGAATACATATCTTCACTCCATAACAAAATTCAAAGAAAATCTTTCTCCCCTTTTATTCATATTTTTCGAAAATTTAGGAAAAATGGCAACAAAAATTTATTTTATTTTTAAACACCTTTTTCATTTATTGGACTTTATGTTTGGGCTACTTGAGGGGCCTTTAGGAGAATTAAGATTGAACCTTCCAATGGATCTTGAATTATCAATATTGAGCCACAATATTATTCAAGCCCATAAATATTAATTAATCCCACTACATATTGCACTATCCATCTTAACCCATATTACTGTTAATATGGCTCCCGGTTATTATTTCCCGTGTTTAAGATTATCTAGCCCATTAATTAATTCAACCCACTGAAATAGCTTTCCATTAATTAATATCTTTTGTCCTTGGTTAAGGAACGGTTCAACATTATTATCCATACCGGAAACTAGTTCCACTTGCAAGATTTGGTATGATAAATCTTATGAACCTCCCAAGGGGGAAAATCGAACAAAAGCGTATTTTGCATTACGATTCTTCAGATTAAATCTTAGCAATCGCATGTGACCAATAATATTGCCCAATATATAAAGTATTGAATCTCATTGATTCTCTACCCGTCATAAGTCAAAGCAATAATTACTAACCACACACGATCCTATTTAAGGGACGAAGATTAAGAAATAACGAACCACTGAGGTCTAATTCTTCCTAGTTCAGTGCTGAAGAATTTATCCTCCTGTAGATCCTATTCAGTGCATCAGTCATGCACTAGTGTAATCTCTTAGTCAAGACAAGCCAATCTGAACCTTGCACTCCAACCTTTCACGATGGATTGTTTATTTTCATCTAGGTCGTGAATAGTGTACTTTTAGTTACAAGGGACTGTTAATTTAATCTTTTGTGATCTGGTATCACTAAATTAACTACAATGTAACACATACTATTTATTGAACAATTATGCAGTAAATATATGTAACATTTACTGATATTTAAAGCATCAGTGATAAATAATTTATTTCAGTAAATAAGACAAAAATTCAGTTTGGTTATACAAAGTAAAAGCATACTTTCCAGTATAACCCCAACAGTGTGACCCATAGGCCCTCATATACCGAGCGATTAATCAAACTAACGGTCTTAATTGAACCCTAGTCAATAAATTAGACAATCTCAATATATGAGGTACGTTGCGAGAAACATGTAACTACATGTAACTGAAACATGGGCAATTGCGATTTCGTCCTTTCATTCACGAATACTCGATTAGTCTTGAACATGATGAAGTGTCTATTCAAATAACTTAATCAGTTTATCTCAAATCACTAATTGATCATTAGTGTCACACTTAGTCACAAAGTCTAAGTTGACGTGCATTGGCCAATGACTTAGATCCAATTATGATGAGAAGATGATAATTGATCATTAGTGTCACACTTAGTCACAAAGTCTAAGTTGACGTGCATTGGCCAATGACTTAGATCCAATTATGATGAGAAGATGAGTATTCTCTCTAAATCCACTTTCAGGAATGAATCATTTTCTTGGCTCAACTACCACGCACATGCACTTCGTGATGAACCCAATCCAAGCCATATCTACCCATAGATGGGTGCAAGCGTCGGTCATGGTCAAAGTTCATCACTCCACACATGTCGTGCGTATTGACCTCAAGTCAAAGGAGTATCGCATCGCTCCCACTAACCGAGACACTCGGTAGACACATATAGTGGAACTACATCAAACGATTTCTCGAATGGGTATACCAATACCCTCTAAGGTATTTGTGCATCCATCATGAGATACCAAGTATCTCGCAGTAAGTGAGATCTCACTACACTCTCTAAGAGTATGATGCAGATCGCACACCAATCTCCATTGCATCATCAATATCTCTTTCTTGATGATCCTCAATTGGGGTTATTTAAGAATCATGCTTAAGTCATCTGAGTTCTCACTCACTCAATGACAGCAGTGACTCAAGGGAACACAAATGAGAATAAATGCAAACAATCAAACATAATATTCTAATTAGTGCAACGCCATACATTTAATATTAAATAAATAATAATATTAAACCAATACTGAATATTATCTGAGTATTATGTCCTTACAAAGGATTGTCTCTAGGACACTAACACTAACAATCTCCCACTTGAACTAGAGCCAATCACCTACATGTCTAACCCCTAGACCATCAAAATGTCTAGTGTGTACATGAACACTCAAAGCCTTGGTGAAAGGATCAGCCAGGTTATCCTTCGTGGGGACACGTTCTAACTCTATCTCTCCTCTAGTGATTATCTCTCTTATCAAGTGATAACATCTCGGTACATGCTTGTTTATGTTATTGGATCTCGGTTCCTTAGCTTGCGCAACCGCACAAGTATTATCACAATACAACTTTATTGGACTGCTGGCACTCGGAACTACCCCTAGTTCATTTAAGAACTATTTTATCCAGACAGCTTCTTTGGCAGCCTCTCTACAAAAACAATGTACTCAGCTTCGGTTGTTGAGTCCGCGGTAGTTTCTTGTTTGGAACTATTCCAACTAACCGCCCCACCATTGAGAACGAAAACATAGCCCGATTGTGATTTGTAATCATCACAATCGGATTGGAAACTTGCATCAGCATACCTAGTTGCAACTAGCTCTGACTGTCCTCTGTAGACTAAGAAATAGTCTTTAGTACGTCTAAGGTACTTAAGAATGTTCTTGACAGCAATCCAGTGAGGTTCACCTGGATTCTGCTGGTATCTACCAGCAGTGCTAACAACGAAGGCCACATCTGGCCTTGTGCAAATCATGACGTACATGATGGAGCCAATTGCGGATGCATATGGTATATCCTTCATCATGGGATATCGAACTTACGTGGAAGGACAATCCTTCTTAGACGGCTTTATCCCATGGCATGCCTAAGAGAGAACCTCTCTTAGAGTTCTCCAGCGCAAATCGCTTTAACACCTTATCTACGTAGGTTGACTGTGACAGTCCCAACATCTTCTTCGATCTATCCCTATGGATCTTGATCCCTAAGATGTAGCATGCCTCACCAAGGTCCTTCATCATGAAGGTCCTTGATAGCCAATCTTTTACCGACTGCATGCGAGGGATATTGTTTCCCATAATTAATATGTCATCGACATACACAACTATGAAAATAATATTTCTCCCACTGCGTTTATGATAAACGCATGGATCTTCCGAATTTCTGATGAAGTCAAATGATTTGACATCTTCATCAAAACGGATATTCCAACTCCTAGAAGCTTGCTTCAGTCCATAAATGGACCGTTTAAGCTTACACACTAGGTTAGATTTTGACTTAGATACAAAACCTTCCGGTTGAGTCATAAACACCTCCTTATCAATGTTACCATTAAGGAAAGCTGTTTTGACGTCCATCTGCCAAATTTCATAATCTAAGTGTGCAGCTACAGCAAGTAAAATTCAAATGGACTTGATCTTGACAACAGGTGAGAAAATCTCATCATAGTCGATGACTTTGCGTTGCCTATAACCTTTTGCTACCAACCAAGCCTTGTAGGTTTGTACCTTGCCGTTTGCATTGGTCTTACACTTGTAGACCCATTTGCAACCTATGGGTTTTACCCTTTTCGACAATTCAACCAAGTCCCAGACTTGATTTGTGTACATCGAGTCCATCTCGGATTTCATGGCTTCATGCCACTTCTCTGAGTCAACATCTAATGTTGCCTTAGTGTAAGTTCTAGGATCGTATTTATCCGGGATCTCCACGTCATCATGTTCCTCTACGAGGAAACCATAATATCTAGTGGGTGAATTACGAATCCTAGTGGACTTACGGAGCTGTGGTTGTGCAGGCTGTACATTCTGATCGTGAAAATTTTGTGGTGCATCGATTTCATCAATGTCCGGAGAGTCCTCAAGAGCGACACTTTCAGATGCCTCTTGGGCGGGAGTTTGAACTATGCTATTCTCATTCAGCCCACTTGGAGTTTGTTGCGAAGGCAATGCAACTCCAATTACGCTCCCACTGGCTGAAAGAGGATCACTAAGTGATAAACTTCCACCATGAGAGCTGCTGAATGCTCCCACTGATTCCTTGTCACGTTTCTTTGACAAGATATCAGTCTCTTGGTCATCCCGTGTTTCTTGAATTTCTTCAAGTTCTATCATCTTACGACCTTGTTCCTTAAAGACATAGTCTTCTACGAGGAACCTGGCCTGCCTAGAAACAATGATCGTTTGTTTCTCAGGTAGATAGAAGTAATATCCCCTTGTTTCCTTATGATATCCCACAAGGTAACCCTTTTCACCTTTGGATTCCAACTTATCAGTGAGCATTTTTTTCACAATTGCGGGGCAACCCAACGCTTTAATATGTGAGAAAACCATAATTCATATGGTGTATGCTCAATTAATTTGGATGGAATCATATTCAGAATGTAGATTGAGGTTTGGAGCGCGTATCCCCATAAGAATGTTGGAAGAGAGGAAAAGCACATCATGGACTTTACCATGTCTAACAAGGTTCGGTTTCTCCTCTCAGATACTCCGTTCATCTGCGGTGTTCCTGGAGGAGTCCATTGAGATTGGATTCCATGTAACTTCAAGTAATCCATGAACTCGTGGCTAAGGTATTCACCTCCTAGATCTGATCGAAGAGTCTTTATACTCTTACCAAGTTGCTTCTCTACTTCAGCTTTGAACTCCTTGAATTTCTCAAAAGACTCAGATTTGTGTTTCATAAGATACACGTATCCATATCTTGAGAAATCGTCAATAAAAGTGATGAAGTAGGCGAAGTGACCCCTTGCTAGAGTGGGCAATGGTCCACAGACATCACTGTGGATCAACTCTAGAACTTCTTTGGCACTAATCCCTTTCCCAGAAAAGGGTTTATTGGTCATCTTGCCCTTAAGACAGGATTCACAATTTCCATAAGACTCAAAGTCGAATGGGGTTAAGTAGTCTAACTTTCTTAACCTTGCAATCCTACTCTCATTTGCATGACCAAGCCTACAATGCCACAAGTAAATCGGGTTTTCATGATTACTAAGTTTGAGTCGTTTGTTTTGTATATTAAGAATATCATGTCCACAATGACAAATATAAACCATTAGATAAAGGAGCATTTTCATAAACATCACCATTAAGCGAAAAATAACAATTATTATTTGCAAAATGGAAGGAAAACCCTTCAATGTCTAACATAGGAATAGAAATAATATTGCGATTAATAGAAGAAACAAAATAACAATTATTTAGTTCAAGTCTAAAACCAGAGGGTAAGTCTAAAATATAAACGCCAACACGTTCAGCAGCAACTCTTGCTCCATTCCCAACGTGTAGGGTGACTTCACCCGGCCGAACTGTTCTGCTATGCCTGAGACCCTGCACATTAGTACAAATGTGTGAGCCACAGCCGGTAT
Source organism: Stenogyne calaminthoides (assembly GCA_037126765.1). Lineage (NCBI taxonomy): Eukaryota > Viridiplantae > Streptophyta > Magnoliopsida > Lamiales > Lamiaceae > Stenogyne > Stenogyne calaminthoides. The sequence continues at coordinate 14,657,560 of JBBCBC010000029.1, forward strand.
CCAATACCCAATAGTTAGTATCATTTGTGGACATGTTTATCTCAATAACAAACATATCTGTTCCAGTGGCTGAGACACCTTGTGCCTTCTTTTCAGCTGCTAGAACCTTACAGTCCTTCTTTCAATGCCCCTTCTGCTTGCAGTGGAGGCATACATCCTTGTCCACCCTCTCCTTCTTTTGAATTCCACCTTTGGGCTTAAGGAAGTTCGGCTTAGAGCCTTTCTTTGCCTTACCCCTTCGCTTCTTCTTTCCTTTCGGAGCAGAAGAAGTAGAGGCACTCACCATGAGCACGGGCTTTTCCTTAGCAGTGGAAGACTCAAAAGTCTTTAGCATGTTATGCAGCTCAGGCATAGTCGATTCTGTCTTATTCATATTAAAATTTAAACGAAACTCGAATATGAATCGAGAAGTGACTCAAGAATGACATAAACAGCAACGTTGGTTTTGAGCTCAATGCCCAACCGACCAAGTTTCTCGATTTGCCCTATCATTTTTAACACATGAGGAGAAACCTTCCCTCCTTCAGACATCCGGCATCTAAACAGATCTCTCATCACTTCATAAATCTCGGAACGAGATTCAGAATCAAAGAGATCTTTCAGATGCTTGATCATCTCGAAGGGAAGCATCCTCTCATGCTTCCTTGCAACTCGGGAGTCATCGCGAGAGCATAACACACTGAGCCTGGGAAGCATCATCTTGATGCTTCTTTTGAGCTTCGGCGTCAAACGCCTCGGCTTCTTCAGTACCAGCCTCTGGGGTAGCAGGGATTGGCGTGTCCAACACGTACTCAATCTTTTCTTGCCTAAGCACCAAACACATGTTTTGGTGCCAGTCGAGAAAATTTGGCCCATCCAATTTGTTCATTTCCAAAACGCTTCTCAGTGATAAGTTATTCATTTCAACAATCCTTGAGAAATAAAATAAAACGGGAATTAAAACACATAATTCCTATGATCAATATTCAGTAATCAAAATAAACATGGCCTTTTAAATTTATTTTGTTTCCATTAACTTCACATATTCAACGACCTCATCGGAAGAATACGAATTTATATCTAATATAAATTGTTGAGAAATTTGTAGTTTTGATGGAAGTTGCAAAACAGTTGTAATAGGACCAGTCGAACCTGTTAGTCGACTGATAATGATAAGAGGCCAGCTGAACCTGTTAGATAACTGATGTATTAGATTAGGTCACATATTGAGGGGGAACTCAATATGTATAAGATCAGAAACGAAGATCAGAAGCGAAGATAAAAAATGATGATCAGAAGCGAAGAACAGAAGACCCGTAGAAGAGCATTAGCAAAGTCGATAGGTTGAAGCTAAGACAACCTTATCAGAAGACTCAAGTTTACTGATCAGGTGCATATTGATCAGATGGAGCGAAGTCAGAAATATGATAAGCTTTTCTGTTTATCCAAGACATACGATTGTCATCAGATCTGAAGAATGCTAACTGCTGGCTTTACAATGCGCCGATTCAGTGTACTTATTAGCCACTAAGAATTTGACACGTATGTACGGATCTGACTATGCAGGATATGGCGTATCGGCTCAAATGGCTAGAAAGGACAAAATTGCATGAAGACGGCATGACCTTTCTGAGCACGTCAAATCAAGTTTGCAAGCTACCTAAAATAGACCGAAATTTGAATTGCTCTCCAACGGCTAGTTCGATTTCGTGCCTATAAATATGAGATCAAACCTTCATAGTAAGGTTACGGAAATTATCATCAAGCTCAAGCACAAGCAAGATTTCCGCACGAAGAACACAAAATCAAGATTTATTCTTAAGTGTTCATCCCATAGTTCTTAGCATATAATACTTATCCTCTAGCTTTAGGCTATTTAAAAGATAGGATAGTATTTCAGTTGGAACAACACAAATCTTATACCCAAACAAAAGTTAGGTTAAGTTTGTTATAGCAAGATTTCTGTCTAGTGTTTCTAGATCAGATTTCTGGGATTGGTTGAGTGAGAACTCGTGAAACATCTGTTGGTTGTACTGTGTTGGACTAACACAATAATCTAAGTCCAGTTGGTTAAGTTGGTGCCCCTGCTGATAGGGAAGAGTAGACGTAGGACAAGTTGTCCGAACCACTATAAATCTATGTGCCTTTATTTTGCTTTACACTCATCTGCACACTACGATCTTGTTATCTACATGCATATTCTATACCTGGATCAGATTAGCATCAAGCTACTGATCTGATCAGTTTGACACCTTTGTCATCTGATCTAAATCAGATTGGTTAGAATCCTTATTTGTGTAAAACTGGTTTTCACACAGGTTAACTAATCTTTCGCACCATCAGTTAAACTGATAGACGCCGAACTGATTTGCTTGACAAATCAGTAAGTCGGATATCAGTCCAAACTGATTCACACCGCACTCTGATCTGCAACTCACACCTGATCCACAAAAAGTTTTGAAGTCTATTCACACCTCCCCTCCAGACTTCAACCCTAATTGAAACCCGTTTGGGACCTACAAGTTGTATCAGAGCAGTGGTTCTTCCGACCACTGGCTTTGAATATCATCGGTTCTTGAGGAAGAACCTTTGTGGTCACTTGAACTGATCTTTGAAAACCGTTTTAAAACTCATACTTTTCAAAATCACCACAAGCACGGATAACACTTCAGGTATGCATCATAATTTACCCATGTTTTCTGTTGATGAGTACGCAGATTGGTTTATCTACATGAGAGACCATCTGTGAGTGATAAGCAACAGAATGGATGAGATTCTTGAGATAGGACCGATTGTCATCTATCACTATAACCCAGCTAAAGCAGGAGAACGAGATCCTACTCAACCATTTGGAGCAAGAATCAGAAAGAGTCCCTCTCTGATGGATGCAGATGAGAGAAAATTGTATAATCTGGATACTGTTGCCAGACATCTCATCATGAAAACTATGGATGCTACTACACGAGAGAAAGTAAAGTATCTGAAGACAACTAAGGAAGTTTGGGATACACTTGCTGAAATCTGCAGAGGAAATGAACAGATTAAGGACATCAGATTGCAAGTTGAGCTAGTGGTATTTGAGAAACTCAAGATGCTACCAAATGAAACAGTTGATCAATTTGATGGAAGGATCACTCGAGGAGTCAACCGACTTTGTGATCTAGGACGAGTAATGTCAAACAAGGATATCAACTACAATATTCTCAGATCATTGACCAAGAAATGGGATACCCAAGGTGACCGTGATTAAGGATTGTCAAGATATTGCTACCATGAAAGCCCATGAGTTCGACCTGATTGAGAGAGGACAAGGATCAGATGATGTCCCTGCTGAAGCTGCTGCAAACTCAACTAAATCTGTTGCATTCCAAGCAACCAGTAGCAGTTCACGAATTGTTGAACCAGTTGGAAACATCATCAGCCAGGCCGAACAGATTGCACTTCTAACGAGAAAACTTGAACGAACAAATGTTCAGATGGGCAAGTACAGAAAGTTCTATGACGACTATCGACGAAGCAGAGGAAGAGATCGAAGATCTTCTGACAGATCACAAGAAAGGTATCATTCTTCAGATGATAAGGATAACATAAGAGATGACCGGAAAGAGGATCTCAAAGAGAACAGACGAGATAAGATCAGATAAGAGAGGTTTTGATTACAGACAAGGTGGAAAATCTCCTGACAGATCGTACCAAAGAAATGATTCACCGAACAGAGGAAATTTTGGAGACTCAAGGGTTTGCTACAACTGTCAGAAACAAGGTCACTACAGTGCTGATTGCCCCGACCTGACTCCCAATGAGAGAGAAGAAAAGAGAAACAGAAGAGAACAAAGGTTCAGAGACAAAAAAGTAATGGTGGCCGACAATCTGGAATTGATGATTCCTATCTGCCTTCAGATGACTCAGGCTACTCATCTGTTGAAGATTTCTGTCTGATTACCACTACTGACGATGTCGACGATATGAACTTCTCATCTGATGATGACATCTGTCTGATGGCTAGAGAAGCCGACCAGTCTGAGGCTCGAGTGGGATTGGCTAATAAAGGAGGTGTACAAGCAACTATCTGGTACATAGATAGTGAATGTTCAAGGCACATGACTGGAAGTTAACATCTCCTCAGCAATTACATTGAGAAACCAGACCCACGAGTTCTCATTGGGGACGGACGACAACTTTGGTTTTACCAGTGGAGTTGGACCTTAGTAAACGACGATGTACAGGTTACAGGTGTTTCATACATTGACGGCTTAAGGCACAACCTGTTATCTGTATCACAGTTCTGTGACAATGGATTTAGTGTTGAGTTCTCATCAGATCAATGCACAATCAGAAATCGAGTGACTCAATAGATTTTGCTATCTGGCTCCAGAAAAGGAACGATTTATACAGCAGATTGGGAAAATTGTCCAAGAAATGCATGCTTGATTGTTAAGAGTTCAAAGAGCTCCAGTTGGCTCTGGCACAAGAGAATGAGCCATCTGAACTTCAAAACTCTTAACAAGATAACAAGGATGTCCTTGGTTGAAGGTCTCCCGAATGAAGTATTCTCTAAGGATCAGACATGTACCGCATGTCAGAAGGGAAAACAAGTAAAAGCTTTATTCAAAGGGATACCTTCTCCTCCATCCAGCAGAGTATTGCAACTGCTCCATATGGATCTATTTAGACCAGTTACTCCTCTTAGTTTCAGTGGACGCAAATACACTCTGGTGGTCGTGGATGATTATTTCAAATTCACCTGGGTTGTATTCTTGTATAAGAAGAGTGAAACTACAACAAAGTTACCTGAACTTCTCAAAAAGATTCAGAATGAGAAGGGTCTCAGCATAGTGAAAATCAGATCAGATAAAGGTACAGAATTCTTGAACCAATTTATATATGATTTTTGCTCTGAGTTTGGTATACAACATGAGACATCAGCTGCCAGAACACCACAACAAAATGGCGTAGCAGAAAGAAGAAACAAAACACTTAAAGAAGCTGCACGCACCATGTTAGCTGAGCTCGCAACACAAAGCCGCTTCTGGGCAGAAGCTGTCAATACTGCATGTCACACGCATAATATATGTTCTCTGACTAAGATTCACTTTAAAACACCTTATGAACTGTGGAAGGGCAGAAAACCTCGTGTTTTCTACTTTCATGTGTTCGGGTGCAAGTGTTTCATACACAATAATGGGAAGAGACAGTTGAGAACCTTCGATGCCAAGTCAGATGAGGGTATATTCTTAGGATATTCCTCAACCAACAAAGCATTTAGGGTTTTCAACAAACGAACCCTAGTTGTGGAAGAAACACCTCATGTGGTCTTTGATGAGTCAACATCTGATCAAGAGAAATCTGCCGCAGAACAAGATGTACCAGACAAAACAGATTCACTGAAAATGGATCAGTTAAGGCTCAAAGGAAAGGATCCAAAATACATCACTGTATATCTTCCTAACTTTGACCTTGACGATTCACCAGGTCAGTCAGACCCTAAGGTACGTACAACTGTTAGTTAAGAAGCTGGTACAGCTGAGATAGTAACAACTGAATAATCTGGTTCAGGAGGAACACCTGATGTTCCGGCGGACAGACTTCAGCACATGATGAGTCCAACATCAGCTGAGATATGTCCATGCCAAGTGGATCCTACTCAAGTACCTCTCCCAGTCTCTAGAGAATGAATCTTTATCAGAAGAGGATGATGTTCTCCAAACTGATGATAATGAGGACAGAAGGACCTGGATAACCAGTTATCCAACTGATCTGATCATCGGAGACCCATCTGATAGAGTTAAAACTAGACATCAGATTGGTGAAAGTGCAATATACTGTTGTTATCTGTCTTTGAAGGAACAACTCGCAGTTGAAGAAGCTCTTCAAGATGCAAGCTGGATTCTAGCCATGTAAGAAGAACTAGAACAGTTTGAGAGAAATCAAGTTTGGGAACTTGTAGACAGACCAACTCATCAAGATGTGAGTGGTACTAAGTGGGTCTTCAAGAACAAGAAGGATGAGCACATTGTGATAACCAGAAATAAGGCAAGACTTGTTGCTAAGGGATATTCACAATCAGAAGGGATTGATTATGATAAAACCTTTGCACCAGTCTCTCGCCTGGAAGCCATTCGGCTGTTTCTGGCTTATGCAGCTCATAGGGGATTTACTGTGTATCAAATGGATGTAAAGAGTGCATTCTTAAACGGGGTACTAGCTATGGAAGTTTATGTTAAACAACCTCCTGGCTTTGAAATGAGCAACCAAGTGTACCGTTTAAGAAAAGCTCTTTAGGACTAAATAGGCTCCTAGAGCATGGTATGATAAACTATCCCAGTTCTTGACAGAAAATGGTTTCACCAAGGGCTTGATTGATAGGACCTTGTTTAGAATTGAAGACGGTGAAGATATTCTGATGGTTCAGATCTATGTGGACAATATAATCTTTGGTTCTCCTAATCAGACACTATGCGAGAAATTCAGTAACTAATGCAAGGAAAATTTGAAATGTCCATGATGGGTCAGATGAGCTACTTTCTGGGTCTTCAAGTCAAACAAGCTCACACGGGAATCTTCATCTGCCAGGCGAAGTACACAAGGAATTTATTGGCTAAGTATGATGTTCAGAATTGCAAGGAAGCCAGAATTCCAATGATGACTTCTTTCAAAGTGGACCCAGATGAAGGCGGCAAGAAAACTAATCAGAAAGAGTATAGGGCTTTGATTGGATCTCTACTATACCTGACTGCCAGCAGACCAGATATAACCTTCGCAGTAGGTGTATGTACCAGATTTCAGGCAAATCCGAAGCAAAGCCACCTGGAAGCAGCTAAGCGGATTCTTAAGTATCTGAAGGGTACTATAAACCTCGGTTTATGGTATCCAGCAAATGATAATCTAGAGCTTAGTGGGTACTCTGATTCTGATTATGGAGGTTGTAGGATAGACAGAAAATCAACCTCGAGTACCTGTCAGTTTTTGGGAAGTAAGCTGGTCTCTTGGTTTTCTAAGAAATAGACATATGTTGCCACATCTACTAAAAGCAGAATATATGGCCGCAGGAAGCTGTTGCTCCCAACTGCTCTGGCTATGTCAGCAGCTGAGGGATTATAACATTGTAGCTACGAATGTGCCTATTTTCTGTGACAGTAATAATGTAATTGCTATCACTCAGAACCCAGTTCTACACACGAGATGCAAGCATCTGGACATCAGACATCACTTTATCCAAGACCATGCAGAAAAGAGGAACATCGGAATGGAAAAGATCCATACTTATAAGCAAAGAGCTGATATCTTAACCAAACCTCTAGCTGATGTTAGATTTAGAGAACTATGCAATGAGCTAGGTTTACTGGACTTATGAGAAGATGCACCAGATTACTTTGGTGGATTAATCTCAAACACCAGTTGGTTAAGAGACTGACCAGGTAAGATGGTCAGATGAAGAGAGAACTTCAACTGATCAGAAGAAGATCAGTAGGGAACTGATTTAGTGAAAGGATTGTTGGGAAATAACTAAGGATTAGAGGGTACATTAAGTTCGACACATCAGAAATCAGAAAAAGGATCTTAGGAATCTACACATGTGGTAATTGACTGATATCAGTCAATCAGATACGTATTCCATCAGTCAATCAAATACGTATTCCTGATTCCCTGCTATTTTCTGTTTTCATTTATGTATCTCGTATATATATTAATATATAAATGGCATCGTACTGACTATTCATTAAATGCGGACGTGAGGCTCATGTATTAAATGCATTTATTACGCACTTTTAATTCCAAAAGCTGTGGTCTATGTTTTCCTTGACCGCACGATTGTAACTTTTTAAAACCGCCTCATTTCCACCGTTGATTAAACATAGACGTTATTTGATTTCCGCATTCGAAAATGATTGTATTTCCCTCTCGATTTAAAACCCCAAATTCACAACACTTCATCACTTTCACACTCTCTAAAACTCCCAAAAATATTTTCTCTGCAACTTTCATATTCTCTAACTGCTATTCGAAAAAGCACTTTGCCAATATCTATTGTTACTCTTTACTGGTAATTAAATTAGGGTTTGATTTTCATTTCATATGCTTAAGAATGCTAGAGTGCTTTGCACAATTTTTCGTTTAGATCTCCAAAATCTAATATTCTTATTTCGCAGAAATGGCACCAAAAGCAAAGCAAGCTGCAGAAACTGCACATTCGTCATCGCAAGTCTTACCGGAACCAGAGGATCCAATCTTTCATAATTTTGCGGACGAAGTAATAGAGGAATGGTGTGTGTTGATTTTAGAACCACCACAGACCCCGAGTCCTTGGAAATTTTAGAACTTTTAAGAAGGAATGGATTAAAGACGTATTGTTCAGCGAGTGCTGATTCAATCATACTGGATGGCTCTCTGGAATTTCTATACAACTTGAGAGACCATGAGGGAGTTTTGTACTCGGAGGTGCAAGGCGAGCATTTGAAAATCACCGATGAGGATCTGCACAGAATCTTTCGACTTCCAGCACCGACCGATAGAATTATGCCAGATGCATATAGACTCAAAGAAGAGAGTGCAGTCATCAAACACCTACTCCGACCGGCCGATTCACATCATACTAAGGGTTTCAAGAAACCTATGCTGAAGAGGAAATATCGCCTTCTATTCGACATAGTCTAGAAGGTGATTGCTGGTGTGACCTACAATCTTGATGCAGTCACTCAAGAAAAGGCTCGGATTATGTCAGCCATAATTGATAATGCAAAGATCAATTGGCTTGAGTATCTGAAAAGGAGGTTGCTGGAGGAATCAGCAAAGTTTGTGGAAGATGGAGGCCAGATTGTTCTCACTGCAAAAATCACTATGATGCACAAGGTGTCACTAATTCTGATTGATATGATGAAGGATCGTGAATGGAGTGAGGATGAAATGATTCCCTATGTTCTTGCCCACAAGAAGATGCTGATCAGCGATAAGCCCATTCCTGGACTTGCTGATAACGATGAGGAAATTGCTGTTAAACCAGCAGCTAAAGTTTGCAAGAAAGGGACAGCTGGTCAGAAGAGGAAAGTTGCTGTGAGAAAACCAGAGAAAGGGATTACTTTGAAAGAGCCAGCCCAACCAGCTGCGAAGAGGACCAGGTCTGCACCAATTGCTGCGACTGCTGGTAAAGGAAAGAGAAAAGAGCTTAAGCTGGTGGATGAACAGACTGACTCTGAAGATGATATCCCACTCAGCAGATTGCCCCCTATTGTGTTCGATATAATTATTCAGCATTAATCGAACACTTAAGAGAGACACTTGTAATATTTATTAAAATAATCATGCCCGATGGACAAGTGTGCTCGCCGAGCAAACAAGTTTGTTTGACCAGCTCGCCACTTGTCAACCAAGCGGACATACTCGCCTATGAAGTAAGTTTTGTTCGCCAGCTTGCCATTTACCAACTAAGGTTGTTCAACCAGACTGACCGAGCAAAATGATCCTGAAAAGAACATGACAAAGTCAGTCAAACTGATCAGATCAGGGAAGCAGAGATCAGATATCCTGAGGGCTCAGACATCCTGAAGGCTCAGACAAACCTAAAGGGTCAGTATGCTCGATGATCAGATATCCCGAGGGCTCAGACATCCTGAAGGCTCAGATAAACCTGAAGGGTCAGTATGCTCTATGATCATATATCCCGAGGGCTCAGACATCCTGAAGGCTCAGACAAACCTGAGGGGTCAGTATGCTCGATGCTCAGACATCCTGAGGGCTCAGATAACATGAGGGGTCAATATGCTCGATGCTCAGACATCCTAAAGGCTCAGTCAACCTGAAAGCCCAGATGAACAGAGAAGGAAAGACAAAGCCCAGACGAACATAGAAGGAAAGACGAAGCCCAGATGAACAGAGAAGGAAAGACGAAGCCCAGACGAACAGAGAAGGAGAGACGAAATCCAGACGAACAGAGGAGTGGAGAGCAGAAGAGTGTGCTCGCCCCTTAGGGCGAGCACAGAATCAAGGTCGTGGTGTTTTGTTCGCGGCCACGCCCAATGAACGACCACAAGGGCCGAGCCTCATGAGTGCGAATAACCACCTGGCGAGCACAAGAATCGGGTCACCCACGACGCCACCATCACCACCTGGATGACAAGTCGAATACTTCTTGGGCAAGTAAAGACAAATGTCAACCAAAGAAGCACAAACAGAAAACATGGCAACACCATATAGATTCGTGCATGTTAAGAAATCGCAAGCTCGTGCTAGCCAGGACACCACCAGCTTATCCAAATCCAATAAATAGAAGAAAAAACAACAAGAGAAGGGTTCAGAAAAATTCCCAGAGAAGTAAGGTTCACAAAAAAATTGAGAGTTCATCCATACACATAAAAAACCCTAGCACTCATATACCAACTCTCCAAATCATCTTTATCCATCCATAGCGATTCATCTTCATGAGATGTATCATATATTGTACGTGTGAAACTCGCAATATTATATCCTTGGCTTGGAACGCCCCCAGAGTAGTCATTTCTTGACGAACTGGGTCAACAAATTCTTCTTATTTACAGTTTATTTTACACGTACATATTTTGTTTTTGAGTTGTCATCGAATTAGCCACATAATATTCTACAAATAAAATGACTCGCAACAACTGGCGCTAGAAGGAGGGTAGCGAACAAACCAACCCATACACAAACCCGTAGATAGCCGAGGCAGAAAAAAGAAATATAATGCCTCAATCTAGGAATACCGAGAGGGAGAGGTCGGGACAAAGCCGACCTCACACTCAGAAAGGGGCTCATCGCCAGCCTCACAAAAATCAGTCCGTAGAAACCATCAATCTTGAAGATATCGCCAATGATCCGACGACCACAACAAAGACCATCACTTTCTTGCTACGAGCACAGAAAGAGAGGGCAAAAAAAGAGTTAGCCAAGTTGCAAATTCAAGATGATGGTGATCGACGCTCGCATACACCTGATAGCGAGCAAGTTAAAGTGAAAGCTGCACCAAAGGGGACCGACAAAAATGTCGTTGATATGTCGGACGACGAGCAGCCTCAAAGGTCCAGACAATCAGTGTTTGGACGTTTGAGGCTCTCTGTTAAAGATTGAATCGGCGATCATAGGCTTCGGATTCCCTGGAAGGAACAGCCGACGAACATGCCGGCTCCTTCAGCTCCTCATGATCGCCCGCATCCTGAAAGACAGCAGAAAAAACGAAAATCGGCTGGAACTAAATTGTCTATCCATCATCGTTTGGGTAGTCAAGGACAAACATGGAAAGGGGGACTGCCCCATCACGAGCATGACCCCCTGGGTCCTCATGGTGGGACACAGCCCCGATCCAAGTCTGTCAGTTCCACGAAATTTGCAGAAATGCAAAAAGCAATCGAGGGCTTACAGGCCGACCTGGCCGCGACGAAAGGACTCCCTCGGGCGAGCACACTGCCGTGCTTGCCATTAACACCGGCTCTTGGCAGCTGAAGTACAAGAAAAAGTGGTAAAAAACCGACCACCGATCCCTATGTTCGATGCTGAGTCTGACCCACATGTTCACCTCAGCAAATATTCAGTTTATATGATCGCAATGGGTGCCACTGATGCAACACAGTGCCGATCATTCCCCATGACTTTGGGTGATCGGGCACATAGATGGTTTTCCACTCTGCCTGCCGCGTCCATCACGTCTTTCGCCCAGTTGGGACAAAAATTCTTGTCCCATTTCTCATCTATGTGTTCTCGCCAGGCCCCAAAACAACGGTTATCACATTTTTCTCAACTTAAGGGAGAGTCAGACCGGGCATACGTGGAAAGGTTCGATAAATGTTTGCATGATGGGGCTCCCGTTGAAGAGGATGCCAAGATCCTCACGGTGGTCGGAGGCCTGACTCTGAATTCGGACATATGGAAGACCATGCATCAAGAATGGCCAAACACATATGCCGAATTCCGTGAGCGAGCAGCGAAGATCATAATGATTCAAGACCTGCTCGCCCAATCGCGAGCAGGCCAAGAGGTGGCGACCAGGAAGGTGATCGCCGAAAAGAAACCAACAGGCAAAGGGAGGTACAAATCCCCAGGATCTTTCAGACCATTTGAAGCAGAGGCCGAAGCACTTGCGCTTCAGAGTATTCTCGGGGTCTCGGCTGAGACAATATATAACCAGATCAAGGATCGTGACATGTTGGAAAAACCCCGACGAATTTTCAGGGATAAAACTCATTTAAATCCTTCCAAGTTCTGCTCGTTCCATGAGTTTATCGGGCACAATACAGACGAGTGCCACAACCTCATGCGATAGCTCTGGAAATTATATGAGGAAAATCACCTTGCCCAATATATTAAGAAGCCGGCAAACAGAGAAACCTGGCGCGAGAGGTCGGGCGATCAGAAGAGAAAGCGTAAGGTGGAAGAGGAGTCCGACAGCGATCAGGAGGAATTCCGCCGACAGCTGGGCTTACCAAACAAAGGGGCCCCAACCACGAACAAAGGAAGGGAGGGGCAAGAAATTAACATGATCCGTCCGAACCATGGCCATGGGTGGGGGTTGCTATCAAGTTCCTTCCCTATCAAGCAGACGAGCACATCAGATGAATGTGGCGAGCACATCAGCTAGCACGCCACCCTTTCACCAAATAATGTTAATGTTCTCGGAAGATGATCTTGACGGCATAATCACCCCCCGCAATGACTCTCTAACCATCATCAGCGCTCGTCTTCTCAGTTTGAAGGTGCATCGCCTCCTGGTTGACACCAGAGCATATACGAACATTCTGTTCGTAAACACTCAGCACCAAATGGAGAAGCAAGTGGGGGACTTAAGTATGTATATAGAACTATGTGATCGCCCCATCATGGGTTTTGGGAAATCTATAACCCGGCCCTATGGTCTGATCAGGTTAGGAGTCGAGCTAGAGTCAACTTTAATGTTGGGATTATACTGGAAAGTATGCTTTTTACTTTGTATAATCAAAACTGAATTTTCAGACTTATTTACTGAAATAAATTGTTTATCACTGATGCTTTAACTATTATCGAATGTTACATATATTTACTGCATAACTGTTCAATAAGTCGTACGTGTTACATTGTAGTTAATTTAGTGATATCAGATCACAGAAGATTAAATTAACAGTCCCTTGTAACTAAAAGTACGCCATTCACGACCTAGATGGAAATGAACAACCCATCGTGAAAGGTTGAGGTGTAAGGCTCAGATTGGCTTGTCTTGACCAAGAGATTACACTAGTGCATGACTGATGCACTGAATAGGACCTACAGGAGGATAAATTCTTCAGAACTAAACAAGGAAGAATTAGACCTCAGTGGTTCGTTATTTCTTAATCTCCGTTCCTTAAATAGGATCATGTGGGATTGGTAACTATTGCTTTGACTTATCATGGGTAGCGAATCAGAGAGATTCAATACTTTTTATCTTGGGCAATATTATTAGTCACATGTGATTGCTAAGATTTAATACGAAGAATCGTGTGCAAGTACGCTTGTTCGATTTGCCCCCTTGGGAGGTTCATAAGCTTTATCATACCAAATCTTGCAAGTGGAATTAGTTTTCGGTATGGATAATAATGTTGAACGGTTCCTTGACCAAGGATATAAGATATTAATTAATAGAAAGCTATTTCAGTGGCTTGAATTAATTAATGGGCTAGATAATCTTAAACACGGGAAATAATGACCGGGAGCCATATTGACTGTAATATGGGTTAAGATGGATAGTGCAATATTAATTATGTAGTGGGATTAATTAATATTTATGGGCTTGAATTATATTGTGGCTCAATATTAGATATTCAAGGTCCATTAGAAGGTCCAATCTTAATTCTCCTAAAGGCCCCCTGAGTAGCCCAACATATAGTCCATTAACTGAAAAGGTGATTAAAATAAAATAAATATTGTTGCTTATTTTTCCTATAAAATTTCAAAAATTATAGATAGAGTTGGGAGAAAGATTTTCTTTGAATTTTGTTATGGAATGAAGATATGTATTCTTGGAATACAAGATTATCTCATTAAATTCAAGAAATCTCCCACTTGGTTATCTATATTGTGTTTTTCGAAAATTTGAAGATATAGGGCAAGAAAGATTTTCTTGATTTTCTTGAAAAGATATTATGGAAGATATGTATTTCTTGAAATACAAGAATATCTCATAAATTCAAGAAGATCCAAATCTTGGTTTCTTGACCCCAATATTTTCGAAAATATCCATAGCAAATAAGAGAGTGGGATTTTATGGAATATTTTAATTATGGAGAAAAGAATATATGAGATATATTCAAGATTTCTTGGAGATTAAGAAAAGATTTTTTCCTCCCCATTTCACATGTAATTTTCGTCCCCCTCTCCTCTATAAATAGGGGATGAATGTTTCATTCCCAGTAACACACGAAAATTATTTTTTTCGGAAAAATATCAGCGTCGATAAAATATCAAATATTTTGTAACGTCGACAGATTGTATTTTTTTGAAAAACGACAATTGTGAGTAGTGTATAATTCTATGTGCTGGAAAAATTAGTAAATCCACAAAGGTGGTGCAACATAATTTATTTTCCTTTTGTTAAATCGTTCACAAGAATCCTTCCACCGGATAGTCGAACGAGGGCTAAGGGAATACTTGGGAAGTCCTTACGGTTAGCCTATTCAGTCACAACGTTGCCATCCCAAGAGGTATGTTCACGTAAACTCGTAGAATTCCGCATGCGTAGGTTTTACGTGAATTGTTATATGCATGATATGTTGTTGGATTATTATTTAAATTAATATAGGATTAATTCATGCTAGTAATAATTAAAGAATTAAATTTGTATTTAAATATTCACCCCGAATAGATCTGTGCAACTTATTCCCCAACATTTAAATCCGAAGATCCGACGAACTAGAATGTTAGACTTTGTAATCGTCGATGCTTCATCTACCTATAACGGCTTCTTAGGTCGCTCGCTCATCCAGGAATTTAAGGCAACCTGTTCGACTTACTACTATTGTCTTAAATTTCCTATTTTTGATGGAACGGGCAAGCATAAAGGACGATCAGAAAAAAGCTCGAGATTGCTTACTATCGTGCGTACCAGAAAGATAAAATATTATCAGCATGGTAGAACCAATATGGGAAGTCGGAGATTCAAGCCAACGAACGAATACTTCGTTCTGGGTGGACATAACTCCCCGGGCGAGCAAGGGGCCCGGGGATATCTGACAGGTCCCCGATCCCATGAGTATAGATCTGCCCAAAGAACAATCTGACTGCGGGTTACCGGGCTTAGAACCTCGCATAGGATTCGACCCTATGGAGGTCGAAGATGAGCACCGGAGGACGAACATAGATCCCCGATGGAAACAAAAGAAAAGATAAACAACACCTGTTGAGCAATTAGAGTCCGTCATGGCCGACCCGAACAGACCAGAATTAGAAGAATTTATTAGTTCGGAAATACTGGAACCATTTCAAACAGAAGTGATTGCATATCTTCGAGCACAAGTCTGTGTTCGCTTGATCACGAGCAGATGGTCAGAAAACCTTTGTTCGCTCGAGATAAGCAGACCGACCTCAAAAACCGAGCAAGGGGTGTCGAACACGTAACCAGAAGACCTCTACTCGACTGGCAAAAGAAAAAGACATCAAGGCATCAATAAGGTTTATACACGAGTGTAAATTTATAAGCAAGTCTTGTTTACAAGAAAGGAGTTTTAACAAGTGTGGATAAGAGCCTCAAAGATTAAAAACATTATGCGTGATGTTTTATTCCTTTATCTAGTTTGTTTGGCCATATGCCCAATCTGGTCGCATCGCAATAAGACGACCAGAATCCAACAAGAATTGGACAGAGCAGAGTTTGTGTTTACTTGGCGAAAGAACGTGTACTTACCATGCTCGCAACAAAGCACGCATTGAGTACATAGGTCGCACCATAAATAAGATGACCAGAGCAGAAGCGATCGCCCGTTACGTAAGCCGATTGCGAATGATGGGTTGCACCTACGTAAGCCAACCTTCATGATTGCACCAACGTAAGCCAATCATAAACCGAAGTCAAGTCAAACACAAACACATCCGATTGTTCAATTCTTATACGGAAAAACAGGCGCTAGCGACCAAACATACAAGATCAAGGACATTTATCATGTTCGAATTCATTCAGAAGAAAAGAGGCATAAACAAGGAAACAAGACAAACATCCATCATTCATCAACAACAACATTCATCCTCAATAATCAGGTTAGAGGAAATTGTTCAAATAAGCGAATTCAATCATTCAACTTTGAAGCTGTTCGAACAAGATAGAAGAAAGCAAAAAGTTACTCAAGTATAGAAGAAACTGTTTGAGCAAAAAATGAAGAAGACAAAAATTACACAACATTTGTTCAGAAAAGCAAAAATTATACTAAGGAACAAATTCATTGTTGGGGGTGGGCGGAAGCGAGATATCGAACAAATCATGCTCGGCCCCCTCAGAACAGTTCCTCCAGCATGGTCAGGCCCAGTCTGCTCGCCAGGAAGTACACTTTGCTCGGTCACAGGAGGTCCCCTTTGTTAGTCCTGCACCTGATCGAACCCGGGCTTGACTCGGAGAGTTTGATCGGCAACATCAGCAATGTCCGCATCCGAGTCATCTTCCTCATCCAGGATAGGATCATCAATCTCGATCCCTTCATGAAGTTTGGAGAAATCACACAGGTCGTTCAAGTCAGACATCGGAAGGTTGCGATCTGGAGGGTTGTCGATCAGGTACTGCTGAAAACTGGATATGAGCGGGGCAATTTGTTCGCCAGTAAGCGTGTGGCGAGCAGACCGGATGGCATCGGCAAAGGCACATATGTAAGAGAAGTTCGACATGGAATCGACATACTCCTCATTGTGCAACCTTGAATTTTCGAGACCCAAACGAGTGTTGGTCTCTTCAGCAATGATGAGTTATTGGCCGAGCACATTCTTCTCACATTCCATGACCTCGACATCAGTTCGGAGTTTACGAAGCTCAACATTCATCTCATTCTGAACTCTCCGTATGCCGACCACCTCCTCCTGAGCAAGGTTTAGCTCCTCCTTTGCCTGGCGAGCAACTTCCTGAGCCTGGGGAGCAATTTCCTGAGCCTGGCGAGCATCCTCTTGAGCCTGGCGAGCATCTGCTTGAGCCGAGGATATTTGTCCTTGAGCCAACCTCAATTCCTCCTGAGTCTTGCTCAGCTCATGCACCTTCTCTTCAAAACTTCTGATCAGAGCCAAGTAGTTGGCATGAAGATTGACGGACTCAGCATACACTTTCTCAAGGATGACTAAAGATTGGCCCTGGTGTACCAGGCCAAGTCGCATGTTTTTAAGAGGAGTTAGACCCGTGGTGGCTTCTTCAAGCTCAGTGGTCCATGCTCGAATGGGGGTCTCGCAAGCCTTCTGAACATGCTCGGGGAGACCCAGAATATTGTGAACACTCGGAGAGCAGTAATAATTCTTCAATTTAGGCATCAGAGGCGCCAACCTGCTCAACCTGCATGTTCACCCGAGCAAACAAATGAAATAAAGCGAACAAAATCAATTGAAGGAAAAAATAATTCTTTGGGCGAACAAACGTACCTGTTCGCCCGAGCAGGATCCCATCCCAAAAATGATTTATCTTCGGAAGACCGGAGTTGAGGGTTCATAGGAGTCCAAGTCCGAGGTCCTGGAGGAGGTGGAGAAGATGTAGCCACCTCCATTTCAACTATTTGAGCGACCAGACCAACCACAGAGGCGGCCATTCTGATCGCTTCGGTAGGGGGGGTCTCCCTAACAGCATCGGTGCTCGTGTGAGCCTGTTCGCTTGCCCACTGCTCGTCGGTTTCAACCCTTGGTCTTTTTGGTGATGGAGCCTATTCGCTCGCCCCCTGCTCGGCCGAACGAGTCGTCCTCTTCGGTTGGCTCGACTCCCCGAGGCCAGACGCAGATGCTCGGCTCACCCTGCTCGCTTCCCCTCAATTTGCTCGATGAGCCTCCCGCTCAGCTTGTATTCGAGCAAGCTCCTGAGGTCTTTTTCTTCGAGCCATTTCAGTATGCTCGGATGTACTCACAGCAACAGTAACAATAGGGAAAGCTATAGATGAAACAGTTCATTATGCAAGAAAGGGAAACAACGAGCAAAATGTACAAAACATATGCAAATGCAAAAAAACAATCTTTACCAGCGGGATTAACAACAACAAGATGGTGAGGGGGCACGTACAAGCCTCCTTTCTTCCTTTGATCAGTGGTATTCAAAGTCTTCACAGATCGTTCTGAGCGAGGCTCGAGATCAATTTGCCAGATGCTGCTAAAATAACCATCGTGGGTCTCTTTGTCCGTCACAGCGGGAATTCCTGAAATCGAGAATGAGTTAAAATCAGTTCAAGCTGAAGAGCAAAAGACACAAAAATACTTACTTCAGAAAACCCCAAAATCTGTGGGGATATCTAAGCGAGCATCTGGTTCGCTTCCAGAAGCCGGGCTTTTCCAGTCACCCCCAACGAACCAGAATTTCTCCTTCCAATCACAAATTTTGTTCGGCACATCTTCAATAACTTTGCACTTAGCATTCGCCTGCATGAACAACCACACATGTTCGCCCTTGGGACGGGTCAAATGTACTAGGCGTGAGAGTTCAGCTGCTGTGGGATAATATATAGGCTTCGTTTTTCCGAACAAAGTCAAAAAGCTCATAATCATATGCCACCCATTCGGCTTCAGCTGCGTAATAGTAATGTTCCATTCAACGAACAAATGAGTGATAGCCGGATGGAGTGGAAACCTAAGGCCCGCTTCCATCGTATCCAAATTTACAGCAACACAACCCTCAGGAGGCTGGTCTGCTCGTTCATCGGGACCCGACGCCCAGAAAAATACATCTTTCGGGGTTTCATAGTTTCTATACAGCTGAGCGAGCATATCTACATCTATCACGCTCGCGATTTTTCTCGCCGGGTACTCATTCTCAACCTTAATTCTATGAGGTTGTTCGGGCCAATCAAAATTATAACGAGCATTATACTCGCTATATGTTGGACTATGAGGAAGACCAACAGGGATATCGAGCCCCGTGTTCGGCCCGCCGTCGAACCCTCTATTCGACCCGTCAACATTCTCAGCTACCAAAATTTCCTCCCTCACATTATCAACATCCCTATTTACAACCCTAGACCTAATTTGGGGTTGGGGCAAAGAATCCTCATCTGAATCATCCAAAAAATCGGTACGGGCTAAATCCCTATCCAATTCATGTAGGGCATCATCGGAATCGGAGGAAAGAATGGCAAACGGTTGCCGAACTTGCCAACGAGACCTTGATCCCGAGGCATTTTTCTCCGACGCATCAGCGTCGATACGAGGGATTGTACCGAAAGAGGGGGAGGAGGAACTATGGCGATTTGATTCTACTGAAGCAGAGGAATTTGAACAAGAAGCCATAATCGGAATTAAAAAGGGGATGAAATAGTTACCTGAATAAAATCCGTCACCAAAACAGGAAAGCCCTCGCCGAAAGTTTCAGAAAAGAAAGAGAATGAAAGTAAGAAGAAGAAGTAAAGAAAGAAAAGAAATTGAGGCGGAAAAAATGAGGTATTTATAGATACCGGGTTTAATTTTGAAAATCCGGCGCAGAAATACGAAACGACGTCTACAATAGCCCAATCAAATTATAACAGTCGGGCCCCATGTTAAATACAAAGTGACCCGACTGGGGGGTATTGTTGTGTTCGATATAATTATTCAGCATTAATCGAACACTTAAGAGAGACACGTGTAATATTTATTAAAATAATCATGCCCGATGGACAAGTGTGCTCGCCGCTCGCCGACCAACCAAGTTTGTTCGACCAGATCGCCACTTGTCAACCAAGAGAACATACTCGCCTATGAAGTAAGTTTTGTTCGCCAGCTTGCCATTTACCAACTAAGGTTGTTCAACCAGACTGAACAAGCAAAATGATCCTGAAAAGAACATGACAAAGTCAGTCAAACTGATCAGATCAGGGAAGCAGAGATCAGATATCCTGAGGGCTCAGACATCCTGAAGGCTCAGACAAACCTGAAGGGTCAGTATGCTCGATGATCAGATATCCCGAGGGCTCAGACATCCTGAAGGCTCGGACAAACCTGAGGGGTCAGTATGCTCGATGCTCAGACATCCTGAGGGCTCAAATAACCTGAGGGGTCAGTATGCTCGATGCTCAGACATCCTAAAGGCTCAGTCAACCTGAAAGCCCAGACGAACAGAGAAGGAAAGACGAAGCCCAGACGAACAGAGAAGGAAAGACGAAGCCCAGACAAACAGAGAAGGAAAGACGAAGCCCAGACGAACAGAGAAGGAGAGACGAAATCCAGACGAACAGAGGAGTGGAGAGCAGAAGAGTGTGCTCGCCCCTTAGGGCGAGCACAGAATCAAGGCCGTGGTGTTTTGTTCGCGGCCACGCCCAATGAACGACCACAAGGGCCGAGCCTCATGAGTGCGAATAACCACCTGGCGAGCACAAGAATCGGGTCACCCACGACGCCACCATTAGCACCTGGATGACAAGTCGAATACTTCTCGGGCAAGTAAAGACAAATGTCAACCAAAGAAGCACAAACAGAAAATGTGGCAACACCATATAGATTCGTGCATGTTAAGAAATCGCCAGCTCGTGCTAGCTAGGACACCACCATCTTATCCAAATCCAATAAATAGAAGAAAAAACAACAAGAGAAGGGTTCAGAAAAATTCCCAGAGAAGTAAGGTTCACAAAAAATTCGAGAGTTCATCCATACACATAAAAAACCCTAGCACTCATATACCAACTCTCCAAATCATCTTTATCCATCCATAGCAATTCATCTTCATGAGATGTATCATATATTGTACGTGTGAAACTTGCAATATTATATCCCTGGCTTGGAACGCCCCCAGAGTAGTCATTTCTTGACGAACTAGGTCAACAAATTCTTCTTATTTACAGTTTATTTTACACGTACATATTTTTTTTGTGAGTTGTCATCGAATTAGCCACATAATATTCTCCAAATAAAATGACTCGCAACACTCCAGAAGGGAACTGGTCAAGCTTCAAAGGCTACTGCTGCTCAAGCTGCACCTATCTCAGCTGCACCTACCTCAAGTGGCTCAGGACAACCTACTATCTCCTCCAGTACACCAATGGTTTATCCTGAGCCACTTACGGTTGTACCATTCTCTCCATCAGCTTCTTCTGAACCAGAACCAGAAGCTATATCTTTTACTGAAAAGATCATCAGAAGGAGGCTGGAGAAAATGCTGGAGGAAAGATATCCAGAATTGTCAATCAAACAGGATGCCAAAGCAGCTGTTCTTGATGTTCTCACATGGAGAGACATCATATTGAAGAAATTTGAAGACTTTGGTACAGTTCTGGAGCAGAAAGGTAGAGTACGTCCGTTTCTGGAGTATGAGCTACAAATGAGGAAGTTGGCTGGAGTCGAAACTACACCAGATCTCATCTCTGATGATGCTGTAGCTGGTCTGATCACAAGACATCTTGGGATGCCAGATACCCCAATGCACATAGAGCTCACACATAAAATGGTCAGATACAACCGTACCATGCAGAAAATGAAGATGGTTGATGAGGAAATCAGTTCTGGCGGACCTATCCAGATTGAAGAGATTTTTGAGCAGGTGGCTGATACTGAACAAATGGCAAAGGAAATGAAAATTGTGGAAGAGCC
The DNA here is from genome assembly GCA_037126765.1 of Stenogyne calaminthoides. Lineage (NCBI taxonomy): Eukaryota > Viridiplantae > Streptophyta > Magnoliopsida > Lamiales > Lamiaceae > Stenogyne > Stenogyne calaminthoides. The sequence goes on from JBBCBC010000029.1 coordinate 14,679,211, forward strand.
AGAGGAATTTGAAGAAGCTGCCGATGAAGCTGGTGCGGGAGATGCGGCAAAGTCCCCGTCAGCTGAGGCACAATCAGCCGAGCACTTCATCAATCTGACTGCTGGAGGGAGTCAAGCTGAAGAAATGGATGTCGAAGGCCCCTCATCATCAGCAGGTCAGGTCATGCAGATTCTCCAAACTTCTACATCATTTGAGGAGAATCTGATGAAGTATATTAAGAACACTTTCCGAGCGAACATGGCACATATGTTCAGGGATGATGTCAGCTTCTTCATTCCCAAGCAGATTGAGACCGCCATCAGAACCGAAAGGGAATATGTATCCAAGACTTGTATGCACATGAGTGAAGATCTTAGGGATACTACTGCGGACAAAGTGCTGGAAATGACTCAGCAGATGGCCAAGATAGAAGAGAGCAGAAATCGTCAGTTCACCTTGATGATGAATGAGCAGATGGCCAAGATGAGCAAAGCACAAGAGGAATTAAATGCTGCTACCAAGAGGGTAAACTCATCTGCTGACAAGCTGGACAAAATCTTTGACAAGGTTAGCTCCATATTGGACAAAGCTCAAACGTCCATGCTGGCAGTTGTTCAACATGCTCAACCTGATCCCAATATTGAATCTCCTGCTCTCCAAAATTTACAACAGGACCTGAAAACTCAGATTGGCAACCTCTGTACTGAGATGACAGCTATTTTTGAGGGAACCAAAAAGGGGGAAGAGGAGAAGGATGCTTAGATTCAGGGCAGACTAAATCAGGTGGAAAACTTTGTAGCCGGTATTAAGACCACTCTTGAGAAGAAGTGCATGAAGAAAGATGCAAAGAAAGCTGCAGAGTTAGAACAAGCAGAAGTCATTTCTTCTTCTACGGAAACTGATGAGTAGGCCAGAAAAGGAAAGAAACCAGTTGTGCAGAAGAAGAAAGCTGTTGAACAGAAGAAGGCTGATCTAGTTCGATTAGAAGAAGAAGCACGCCTTGACAGAGCTTATCAGGCTAAGAGAAAGAAGGGTCTGGTTGCTGGAGCGGGTGAAGGATCACACTTTGTAGAGCCTGTTCTGGATGTTGATGTGGACCTGATTGTTTGACCAGACAAGAATATGGTCAAGCAGTGGAAATCGATCAAAGGTGAATGGTGTTGGTCCCGAAAAACCGATTTAAAACTCGTAAAATCTCAATGGGAGGTGACTTAATTTTTTTTTTTTAATGTGTTATGCAGATTTGCTAAAGTATGTATGACAGTTAATATGAAAGCAAATAAGAACACACGTATTTTTATAGTGGTTCGGACAACTCGTCCTACATCCACTCTTCCTTCATGGGGCACCAACTTAACCAACAGAGATGTTTACCGAAGTTCTCACTCAAACGGGACTTATCTCCTCACGGGATCGCTTTACCCTCCCTTTCGGGATTACTAGATGTTTACCGAGTTCACACTCAAACGGGACTTATCTCCCTCACGGGATTGCCTACCCCCTTTCGGGATTCTTTAGATGTTTTACCGAAGTTCACACTCACCTACAAACTTATCCTATCAAACTGATTTGGGTAAGGTTTGTTTGGTTTCCAACTAGGTTGAGATTTTCCCTTACATTTGTTTAGCCTCAATGCTAAGGATGGGAAAATCTCTCTTAGCTTAGGATATTACATTTGTGCTTAGATCTATTGAAGAACACTCTTGGGTAAATTTGGATATGTAATGCTCTGTGTTCTTGAATGGAGATGCTTGAATATTTGGCTTTAATCTTCACTTTGCAGCAAACTCCATCATCTTCTTTTGAAGATAGTGCAATGTATTTATAGTGTGAATTTGAATATTACCGTTGGAGATTAATATTCAAATCCATACTAATAGTCTCCCAGCTTTTCTTTGTCCTATTGCACTGTTGTTTGCAGCTTTATGTCACATCAATATGTGTGTTGTCATCTTCTCATTGGCCAGCTTTTTGTGTGTCTAACGGATCGATTTATTTCGCCCGATCTGGTATCTTGATTCTGATACGGTTTAGTCAAGTCCGCATCGATTCGGCCTCGATCTTGCATCGATTCATCATGCTCGATCTTGCATCGATTGGCATCGATCTTGCATCAGTCGACCATGCTCGATCTCTTGCATCGAGACGCCAAACATCGATATCATCGATTCAACTTATATCGATCTTTGCGTCGGTTCAACATCGATCTTGCATCGATTCAAAGGCCGAATCAGTTCGAAGCTGAATCGATTCGATTCAAGAGTCGATTCGAGAAGCTGCGAATCGAGTTCAACCGCAAAATCGATTCTGAGCTGCGAATCGATTCAACCGAAGATAAAGAATCGGTTGAAGCGGCAGATTCCCAAAGATCGAAAGGGGCCAGCCAGATCGATAGACCGGGCTTCAAAGATAAAGATTCGATTCAGCAAAGACAAGTAGATTCGGCTTCGATCGATTCAGCACCAAAGATCGATTGGCCAAAGACAAAGAGATCGATTCGGGATCGCAGATCGATTCAAAGACAAAAGATCGAAATCGCATAACAAGTGATTAAACCGATTTCTTCTTCTTCGATTTCGATTTCTTCTTCTTAACTTGTTCTCTCGTTTCCCCTCAACTTGTTATCAGAGATTAATTTAAATAACACAAGTTGATAATGTTTTGGCATAATTTATCAAAACTAAAATATCCCAACAATTTCCCCCTTTTTGATAATGATGCCAAAACTAACTAACAATAAAAAAAATATACGAGAAAAACAGTGTTAGTTAAACAAGAGAAATGATGAAGAACATTTTTTTTTTTTTAAATGAGAAGATGATTGTCAACCTCCATGAATTTTATAAAATTTATGCATTTTAAACTAAATGGGTTTTAATAAAAAAAATCAGTTCAGGTGTTTACATTAAAATCTAGTGAACTTTTGAACCCCTGCTTTGATACCACTTGTTGGTCCCGAAAAACCCGATTTAAAACTCGTAAAATCTCAATGGGAGGTGACTTAATTTTTTTTTTTAATGTGTTATGCAGATTTGCTAAAGTATGTATGACAGTTAATATGAAAGCAAATAAGAACACACGTATTTTTATAGTGGTTCGGACAACTCGTCCTACATCCACTCTTCCCTTCATGGGGCACCAACTTAACCAACAGATGTTTACCGAGTTCTCACTCAAACGGGACTTATCTCCCTCACGGGATCGCCTACCCTCCCTTTCGGGATTGCTAGATGTTTACCGAGTTCACACTCAAAGCAGGGGACTTATCTCCCTCACGGGATTGCCTACCCGCCTTCTTTCGGGATTGCTAGATGTTTCCGAAGTTCACACTCACCTACAAACTTATCCTATCAAACTGATTTGGGTAAGGTTTGTTTGGTTTCAACTAGGTTGAGATTTTCCCTTACATTTGTTTTAGCCTCAATGCTAAGGATGGGAAAATCTCTCTAAGCTAGGATATTACATTTGTGCTTAGATCTATTGAAGAACACTTTCTTGGGTAAATTTGGATATGTAATGCTCTGTGTTCTTGAATGGAGATGCTTGAATATTTGGCTTTAATCTTCACTTTGCAAACAAACTCCATCATCTTCTTTTTGAAGATAGTAAGAATGTATTTATAGTGTGAATTTGAATATTACCGATTTGGAGATTAATATTCAAATTCATACTAATAGTCTCGGCTTTTTCTTTGTCTATTACCTTTGTTGTTTGCGGCTTTTATGTCACATCAATATGTGTGTTGTCATCTTCTCATTGGCGACTTTTTTGTGTGTCTACGGATCGATTTATTTCGCCCGGAATCGGTATGCAGATTTGGTCCGGGTTTGGTGCGGTCTGCATCGATTCAAAGATCAATACTTCATCGATTCAAAGATATCGATCTTGATCGACCAAAGATCGATATTACATCGTCACAGATCAAGATCAATCGATTCAAAGATCGGTATGCATCGATTCAACATATCGATCTTTGCATCGATTCAACATCGATCTTGCGTCGATTAAACCTGGCGAATCGGCTTCGAAGCGCGGACCGGTTCAACCTGTGAATCCCGATTGAAGCTATAATCCCGATTCAACCTGGCGAATCGGTTGGTTGAAGCTGCGAATCCAGTTTAGCCTGGCCGGTCGATTCGGCCGAATCGATTCGGGGCTATGAATCGATTCGGCCTATGGTCGATTACGGGCTGAATCGATTCAGCCTGGCGAGTCGATTACGGGCTGCGATTTAAACCTGGCCAGTCGATTCGATTCGAAGCGAATCAATTATTACAGCGAATCGGTTACGGGCTGCCGGTCAGTTAGACCAATGAATCAAAAACTGCGATTCCGAACCGCAGCCGATTCGGTTGGCGATTTCTTCTTCTTCGATTCCCGATTTCTTCTTCTTAACATTTACCGTTCCCCTCAACTTGTTATCTGTAGATTAATTTAAATAACACAAGTTGATAATGTTTTGGCATAATTTATCAAAACTAAAATATCCCAACAAATGGTACATATCAGCATACATCAACAAAGTTATTCCAACCAATGAAGACAAGAATGAAATGTTCAGAGATTGGTTGAGTAACAAACACCCAGTATTCTATGACAATGTTATGAGAGAAGCAAAGAAGGTGAGCTGCACACCCATTGCGCCAGAGATTGAAGTTATGGACTACAAGAAGACTCCAGATGGGAAACTGGACAAGATCGCCTTTTATGCAACTCTCTGCAAATGTCTAGCCCAAGACGACATTATTGATGAAGGCAAAGTTGCAGAAATAAAGGCCAGGCTGTTTGACTTGTGTGTTGTTCCTATGGGAGAAAGATATTAGAGTTCTTCAGAAGACCTGTGTAAGATCAGAATAGAATATTCTCATTATGTACTTGTACTGCTACATCATTATTAATGAAATATTTTATTTTTCTGATCTTAAGACAAACTCTCATTGTCTTCTGATTTACTGTCTCTCTTACTTATATGTTTAACTAATGTTCAGCATCCTTTCTTATTAATGTTTTGGTTCCATCAAAAAGAGGGAAATTGTTGGGAAATTTGTAGTTTTGATGGAAGTTCCAAAATAACTATAATAGGACCAGTCGAACCTGTTAGTCGACTGATGATGATAGGAGACAAGCTGAACCTGTTAGACAACTGATGTATTAGACTAGGTCACATATTGAGGGAGAACTCAATATGTATAAGATCAGAAACGAAGATCAGAAGCGAAGATCAGAAACGATGATCAGAAGCGAAGAACAGAAGACCTGTAGAAGAGCATCAACAGAGTAGATAGGTTGAAGCTAAGACAACCTTATCAGAAGACTCAAGTTTACTGATCAGGTGTATACTGATCAGATGGAGCGAAGTCAGAAATATGATAAGCTTTTCTGTTTATCAAAGACATACGATTGTCATCAGATCAGAAGAATGCTAACTGCTGGCTTTACAAGGCGCCGATTCAGTGTACTTATTAGCCACTAAGAATTTGACACATATGTACGGATCTGACTATGCAGGATATGGCGTATCGGCTCAAATGGCTAGAAAGGATAAAATTGCACGAAGACGGCATGACCTTTCTGAGCACGTCAAATCAAGTCTGCAAGCTACCTAAAATAGACCGAACTTCGAATTTCTCTCCAACGACTAGTTCGATTTCGTGCCTATAAATATAGGATCAAACCTTCATAGTAAGGTTACGGAAATTATCATCAAGCACAAGCAAGATTTCCGCACGAAGAACACAAAATCAAGATTTATTCTTAAGTGTTCATCCCATAGTTCTTAGCATAGAATATGTATCCTCTAGCTTTAGGCTATTTAAAAGATAGGATAGTATTCCAGTTGGAACAACACAAATCTTATACCCAAACAAAAGTTAGGTTAAGTTTTTTATAGCAAGATTTCTGTCTAAGGTTTCTAGATCAGATTTCTGGGATTGTTGAGTGAGAACTCGTGAAACATCTGTTTGTTGTTTAGTGTTGGACTAACACAATAATCTAAGTCAAGTTGGTTAAGTTGGTGCTCCTGCTGATAGGGAAGAGTGGATGTAGGACAAGTTGTCCGAACCACTATAAATCTGTGTGCCTTTATCTTGCTTTACACTCATCTGCACATTACTCTTGTTATCTGCATGCATATTCTGTACCTGGATCAGATTAACATCAAGCTACTAATCTGATCAGTTTGACACCTTTGTCATCTGATCTAAATCAGATTGGTCAGAATCCTTATTTGTGTAAAACTGGTTTTCATACGGGTTAACTAATCTTTCGCACCATCAGTTAAACTGATAGCCGAACTGATTTGCTTGACAAATCAGTAAGTAGGATATCAGTCCAAACTGATTCACACCGCACTCTGATCGGGATTATCTGCAACTCACACCTGATCCACGAAAAGTTTTGAAGTCTATTCACCCCTCCTCTTTAGACTTCAACCCTCACTGAAACCCGTTCGGGACCTACAATCATAATGGACTAGGGTCCACATTACTACTATTATAATCCCAGCGGGGGCTGAATATCACAATAACATAACTGGTAGGTCTATAAACCAATTGCTAACTGCAACTCATAGTTTGTCGAACCTAGTTCGTCTGATGTCCCTTACCCTTTGTCCCCGCGAGGGCGAGTTAAACAAAGTTAAGTTGGTTTACAACCATCAAGCGGCGACATTACATGTCCCTATAAAAGTCCCGTTAGATGTAGATCCGAGCAAAAGATGAGGGCCTTAAATACTCATTAGAACGAAATCTCCGGTTTACTTTTAATTTTGATGGAAGACATCTTATCAAATTAATGAGAAAACCATATTTTAGTGAGGAACGTTTTAAAAGGCGGGGTATTAATTGCTTAATCGAGATCTGTTGGTCCCGATGGGAAAACCTATTTTGCGCGTGCGGAAGCAAGACGTTTTAATTTTGGTGCATATAAAACAGGGATGAGGGCAGAGTGCTCCAATTTTTGAAACTTTTTGAGCTCGTGTGTGTGCTTTGCTTATAAACGAATGCGTATGACAAGTATAAACATAAAGCAGTAAACAACACAGCAATATATAGTGGTTCGGACAACCGGTCCTACATCCACTCTCCTCTCTAGGGAAATTCCTTCAAGCGGGACTTATCACCCTCCACGGGATTGCTAATAGATATTTACCGAGCTCACACTTTCGGCGGACTTATAACCCTCTCTCGGGTTCGCCTCGGGACTTATCACCCTCCTCGGGATCGCCTCTGAGATGTTTAACGAGTTCACACTCCAACGGGACTTATCACCCTCACTCGGGTTTGCCTAACAACTACCTCACTTCACCTTTGGGTTTGGGTTTTGGTGTTGTCTCCAACTATGGTGAGATTTTCCCTTACAATGGTTTTTAGCCTCAATCTTAAGGTTGGGAAAATCTCTCTAAGCTTATGATACATCGTGGGTTGCTTAGATTGGGTTCTAGAACACTCTTTGAATATATTTGTATATCTATAGACTTGTGTTCTAGGGTGGGAATCTTTGGCTATAACGCTCTTTTGGCTCAGTAGCATTGTTCTATATCTTTTTCGCACATCCATCAGCGATAATGAAGGAAGAACTTGTATTTATAGTGTGGATTTGAATATTTACCGTTGGAGAGAGTTACATTCAAATCCATACTCTTCTTTTTGTAAGTTCTGCGACTTTTCGGTGGTTGTCTTCCCTCGTTGGTCCACGTCATTTTGGATTCCAGCGGTATATTCCTCGGCTTGATGCCTCGGAACATTCGAGGATATTGAGCATTCGGTATATTCTTGAGTCTTGATAATTCTTGTGCCTTGATATTTCTCGAGTCTTGAGTTCTCTGAACCTTGATTTTCTCGAGCCTTGGTTTCTCGAGTCTTGAGTTCTCGATATCCTCGAAGTCTTGATATCTCGATTTCTTCTGCGAGTCTTGAAACTAACTTTTTCTATATCTGCCGACTATACACTAAAAGATAATAATATCTGAACACTCTAAAACTGAATCCTGATTCATCTATCAAGATTATCCTGAACATGTCATACTCAGGGGTTTTGGGATCTAATCAAAATCCTCTTTATTAAATTCATTTCCCAACAAGATCCAATATGTTAATCTACATCACATTTGAGCAATTATTGGGTGCCGCCTACCCAAACATGATTTACACGGACTAACATTTATATGGGCGCCGTCTACCCAAACAATTAATACGGTCCGACAAATATTGGGTGCCCGCCTACCCAAATAGTTATAACGCGGACTATAAAAGGGGTTAACTAATTTAAAACGATTAAACAAGTTAATAGTGGGTTTTAATAAATCCTTTGAAAAACGAGCTTCAAGTCAAATTTAAAGTTTTAGTTTTTAAGATTATTAAAATACAATTAATCCAATTAACTGTTATTGGTCCAACCAATTTAAATTTAGAAATTTAAATTTAATTAAAATTCCAAAATCATTCAAATTATTTATTTTATTCCGAGGCTCAGGTGCAATTTCCAAAATTGCACGGGAGGGCCTGTCTCAAATTAAATTTGCAAAACAACCCTCCTACATCATCACCCATACCAATCGAATACAATCCGATAATCCAAACTCCCATATCAACCAAATTTCAGAAATTCTTATCGATTTCATCACAAATTAATCCAATTAATTCATTGTGTAATCGAACCCAATCAAAATCCAAACAAAAAATTGTCCAGATTCATCGTTCGAAGCAAAAGGGACGAAACCGAAAGATACGGCTCACGGCGACGGCAATCGAGCCGACCCGAGTCACCGTCGTCACGCCCAGCGTGCGGGCGACTCGCAGTCGCGGATCGAATCAAGAAATGGTGCGCGCAGAGCCACGACCCCTTGGTCAGGCCTGGTTCAAAACCAGTCTGATCGGAGAAGACGTGCGAAGCAGCAGTACACCGCCACTGAGTCATTTCGATTCCGGTGGCGTGCCGCCATAGAGACCACCGAGACAGACACACCGGCCAAGTCCCAATGGAGTCCAGGTGCACCGCCGTGAATAGATATGGCCTCAAGGTCGAGGCGAATCATGACAGAGAGCGACGCATTGCGACGGAGGGCGTCGCGTCGCAATGAGGCACGACGAACCATGCCACGGGCTTCGACACGCGTTGAGGGGCACAGTGCCTAGCGCCTAGCGCCTGTCACCAGCGACGCGGCGTAGCGCCGCTAGCCATGGGACGAGAGTGAGCAGCGGCGAAAACCCCAATTGGGGTAAACCCTAATTGGGTTGAAGACGAAGGGGGTGTGATGCCCAGAAAACAAACAAATACTCAAGGGGTGCGGTTCTTCTAAAGGACCGTGCCCCATGATTTAAAAAAAAATCTTAATTAATTTTAATTTAAAACCAAAAAGCAATTAAACAAAAGAGCCTGAACCTCTGATACCACTGTTGGAATATAGAGGCACGTAAAACACGTAATCACATGCGCAACGGAAATTAAAGTTCACCAACAACGAACAATTAATTGCATATAGATTACAATAATCATAACGAGAAATCTTACAGTAACTCGAGTGCAGATTTCTCTACTATGGTGTCCACGCAATCCCAATCACGAATCTGCACGGATTTGCCAGTGTTGAATCCCGAGACAGATTTGCTAGGAAAATCCAAACTCTAGATCTTATGGAGAAAATATGAAGTGATACTGTTTGTGAATCTCAATAGCTTGTATATATAGGGAGGCTTAGCTTATTTCTCAAGCTAGCCCAATTAGGGAAATAAAATCCCTAATCTTGAATTAAATTAATTCCTTTTAATTTAATTCTCTAAATCTAAATCTCTACGGATTTAAATGCCTAATATGAAAATCTCTACGATTTATTTCCATATACATTAAACCCTACAATTATATTCCAAATAAAATTATTGGGAATTCTTATTTAATTAAATCTAATTTAATTAAATATTATTAATAATTAATTCCAAATTAATCTATTATTAATTACTTCTCCATAAATTAAATATTAAATCCAATTTAACATTTAATCAACCAACTATAATCCGTAAAAGGGAACTACTTGTTGTGTGACCCATAGGCCCTCATATACCGAGCGATTAGTCAAACTAACGGTCTTAATTGAACCCTAGTCAATAAATCAGACATTCTCAATATATGAGGTACGTTGCGAGAAACATGAAACTACCTGTAACTGAAACATGGGCAATTGCGATTTCCTCCTTTCATTCACGAATACTCGATTAGTCTTGAACATGATGAAGTGTCTATTCAAATAACTTAATCAATTTATCTCAAATCACTAATTGATCATTAGTGTCACACTTAGTCACAAAGTCTAAGTTGACGTGCATGGGCCAATAACTTAGATCCAATTATGATGAGAAGATGAGTATTCTCTCTAAATCCACTTTGAGGAATGAATCATTTTCTTGGCTCAACTACCACGCACATGCACTTCGTGATGAACTCAATCCAAGCCATATCTATCCATAGACGGGTGCAAGTGCCGGTCATAGTCAAAGTTCATCACTCCACACATGTTGTGCGTATTGACCTCAAGTCAAAGGAGTATCACATCGCTCCCACTAACCGAGACACCCGTAGACACATATAGTGGAACTACATCAAACGGTTTCTTGGATGGGTATACCAATACCGTCTAAGGTATTTGTGCATCCATCATGAGATACCTAGTATCTCGCAGTAAGTGAGATCCCACTACACTCTCTAAGAGTATGATGCAGATTGCACACCAATCTCCATTGCATCATCAATATCCCTTTCTTGATGATCCTCGATTGGGGTTATTTAAGAATCATGCTTAAGTCATCTGAGTTCTCACTCACTCAATGACAGCAGCGACTCAAGGGAACACAAATGAGAATAAATGCAAACAATCAAACATAATATTCTAATTAGTGCAACGCCAAACATTTAATATTAAACAAATAATAATATTAAACCAATACTGAATATTATCTGAGTATTATGTCCTTACAAAGGATTGTCTCTAGGACACTAACACTAACAAAATAAACCTATCATCTATTCATGTTTCAATTCCTATAGCAAGTAAGAACAAGTAAATATCAACCATCAAACAATCAGTAAGATAATGAGAAATTATCTTTTTGATCAACATGAATCAGTAGAGTTTTCATTAAGGCATAAAAAACATGAGTACAAGATACAAAAGCTTATCTTACTCAACTAAACAACAAAATCACTCATCATCAGATTCAATCTCATCTGTTGTTGGCTCCAGATTGAAAATACCATAATACCTCTTCTTCAGTTCTTCCCTCTTTTGAATAATTTGAGCATCATTCCCTGTCAGCTCGAGGTATTCTGCCTGGTCCACAAAATCTGCAGAGATGAAATCGAAGTTGATCATCCCATTCTTGAACTTTTGTGGAGGATACTTGATCTGTTCAGGTGCCTTCAACTGATAACCCAGTGTATCAAACACATTGAACCATTTCTGGCATTCATCAGTGAAATTCTTCAGTAGATTGGCAATAAATGCATCATCACTGTCAGTGATGGATCGAGGCTAAATCTGTAAGATATCATAGTTGAAAACAAACTCCCTTTTAGCTGTTTCCCACTTATCATTCATCTCAATTGGCATCCATTTAACCACATGAGTCCACATCCTCTTCCTTGGCTTTGTGCCTCTCCTCCTCAAAACCATCCTCTGAAATCCACATATGTTCCTCTTAGCTTCTTCCCTTGCTTTTCTGGTCATCTCCGATCCTGACACAGAAACAGCAACTCTCCTCAACTTCTTGTTGGGGAATTAATTGCCCGGATCTATTCGGGATGAATATTTAAATAAAAATTTAATTCTAATAATTATTACTAGCATGAATTAATCCTATATTAATTCAAATAATAATTCAACAACAAATCATGCATATAAAAACGTCACATAAATCGTACGCATGCGGAATTGCTAGGAGTTTACGTGAACTAACCTTTCGGAGTGACAACCGTTGAGAAGATGGATCTCGTTCACACGAACACACCAAAAGACCTTCTCAAGTATTCCCTCGTCCTTGTTCGACAATCCGGTGGTAGGATGCTCGCGAACAATTAACAAAAGGAAAAATAAAATTATGTTGCACCAACTTTGTGGATTTCTAATTTTTCCAACACATGGAATTGCTTGGGGATGAAAAATTCATCCCCTATTTATAATACTTGGGGTGGCCGATTTTTTGCTATGAAATAAGATGGGAAAATCTTTTTCTTGATCTCCAAGAAATCTTGAATATAGCCAATATATTCTTTTCTCCATAATTAAAATATTCCACAAAAATCTCACCTCCTTTCTTTTATGGATTTTCGAAAAAATAAAGAGTAGGAAACCAAGATTTGGATCTCCTTGAATATATGAGATATTCTTGTATTCCAAAAATACATATCTTCCATAATATCTTTTCAAGAAAATCTTTCCTTCCTTATTTATTCATAATTTTCGAAAATAGCACAAATAAATAACCAAGTGGGAGATATCTTGAATTTAATGAGATAATCTTGTATTCCAAGAATACTTATCTTCATTCCATAACAAAATTCAAAGAAAATATTTCTCCCTCTTTTATTTATTATATTCGAAAAAATAGAAAAAATTAGGCAACAATGATTTATTTTATTTTAATCACATTTTCAGTTATTGGACTTTATGTTTGGGCTACTTGAGGGGCTTTTAGGAGAATTAAGATTGGACCTTCCAATGGACCTTGAATTTCCAATATTGAGCCACAGTAGTATTCAAGCCCATAAATATTAATTAATCTCACTACATAATTAATATTGCACTATCCATCTTAACTCATATTACTGTTAATATGGTTCCCGATTATTATTTTCCGTGTTTAAGATTATTCAGTCCATTAATTAATTTAGGCCACTGAAATAGCTTCACTTTAATTAATATCTTTTTTCTTGGTTCAGGAACGGCTCAACATTATTATCCATACCGGAAACTAATTCCATTTGCAAGTTTAGTATGATAAAACTCCTGGGCCTCCCAAGGGGACAAATCAAACAAGAAGTACTTGAACACGTTTCTCCGTATTAAATCTTAGCAATCGTCGTGTAACCAATAACATTGTCCAAGATATAAGGTATTGAATCTCATTGATTCTCTACCCATCATAAGTCAAAGCAATGGTTATTAATTCTACACAATCCTATTTAAGGGACGGAGATTAAGAAATAATGAACCACTGAGGTCTAATTCTTTTATATTCAGTACTGGAGAATTTATCCTCCTGTAGGTCCTATTCAGTGCATCATAATGCACTAGTGCAATCTCTTGGTCAAGACAAGCCAATCTGAGCCTTACAGTTCAACCTTTCACGATGAACTGCTCATTTCCATCTGGGTTGTGAATTCTGTACTTTTAGTTACAAGGGACTGCTAGTTTAATCTTCTGTGATCTGGTATCACTAAATTAACTACAATGTAACATGTACTATTTATTTAACAGTTATGCGGTAAATATATGTAACATTCAATGATAATTAAAGCATCAGTGATAAATAATTTATTTCAGCAAATAAGACAGAATTTCAGTCTGGTTATACAAAGTAAAAGCATACTTTTCAGTATAACCCCAACAATCTCCCACTTATACTCAAAGTCTGCTTTTAAGTATACTACAGCACGTCTCGTGTAGAATCTACGTGACATCTAATGTCACCTACACGAACCTTATAATAAGTCTCCCACTTATACTCAAAGTAGATTGACAACGGTCTTGACACCCATTCCTTCCACATGTCTCTCGAATGTATTCTGAGGCAGACCTTTTGTGAATGGATCTGCTAGGTTGTCCTCTAACGCGATCTTTGCCACCTCTATATCTCCTCTCTTAACGATTTCTTGTATAAGATGGTATTTCCTTTCAATGTGTTTGCTGGTCTTGTGGGCTCTTGGTTCCCTTGAATTTGCAACTGCTCCGGCATTATCACAATAGACCGTGATAGTGCTGGGCAAATTCAGAACTACGTCCAAGTCCACTAGGAAGTTCTTGAGCCAAACCATTTCCTTCGCTGCTTCACAAGTAGCTACATACTCGCCTTCCATGGTAGAATCTGCGATGCATTTCTGCTTAACGCTTCTCCACGTCATGACTCCTCCCTCCATGGAAAACACACTACCCGAGGTAGATTTTTTGGAATCTAAGTCTGATTGAAAACCCGAGTCCGTGTATCCGATGGGAATCAGACTGTCTGACTGATAAACCAACATTCTATCGCGAGTTCTCTTCAGATACTTCAGAATGTTTTTAACTGCAGTCCAATGTTCTTTCCCCGGATTACTTTAATATCTTGCTACCATGCCAACGACAAAGTAGATATCTAGCGTCGTGCACAACATAGCATACATAAGGCTTCCGACAGTCGAAGCATAAGGAACGCCTTTCATGTCATCTATCTCTTTTTGCGTCTTCGGGCACATTTCTTTGGATAGATGTATTCCATGTCTGAAAGGTACAAAACCCTTCTTGGAATCTTGCATGCTGAATCGCTTCAAGACAGTATCTATGTATGAAGCTTGCGATAAGCCTATCATCCTTTTCTTATGATCTCGAGTGATTTTGATCCCATGGATGTGAAGGCTTCCCCTAAGTCCTTCATATCAAACTGTTTTGATAGCCATGCCCTTACGCTCGACAAAACCTTTACATCATCTCCGATGAGCAGAATATCGTCCACGTATAGTACTAAGAATACCAATGCAGTTCCGACACGCTTTCTATACACACAACTTTCGAACTCGTTGTGATCAAACCCGTAAGACTTTATAACCTGATCAAAACATTGGTTCCAAGCACACGATGCTTGGCTTATTCCGTAAATGGATTTTTTGAGCTTGCAAACTAGATGTTCTTAGCCTTTTTCAATAAAGCCTTCGGGTTGTTGCATACAGATTTCTTCTTCAAGACTTCCATTGAGGAAAGCTGTCTTGACATCCATTTATCAGATCTCAAAATCGAGATGCACAACTATCAACAAGAGAATACGAATGGACTTAAACATAGCTACAGGCGAAAAGGTTTTCTCGTAGTCGATCCCTTATTTTGAGTGTAACCCTTTGCCACAAGTCTAGCCTTGAAGGTCTCTACCTTCCCGTCCGGTCCTGTTTTTCTCTTGTAGCCCCACTTGCATCCAATGGGTTTGACCCCATTAAATGGTTCGACTAGCTCCCACACCTTATTATGATCCATAGAACCCATCTCGGCTTCCATCGTTGTTTGCCAAGAATCCGTATCCTTGTCTTGGATTGCCTCATTGTAAAAGTCCATGGGTCTGATTCATCCTCACTAGGGACCAAGTCTGACGACTCTCCTATCCCCATGAATCTCTCAGGCTGTCTAACAACCCTCCCACTACGACGAGGTTCCGGTTGTGTAAGTGTGTCGTTTGGTATGTCGACTTGTACAGTTGGCATTGAGATAAGTCCCTCCGTCTAGGTCCAAAACGACATCCGGTATTGGGTAGCTCATGGCGAAACTGCGATATATCGTCGCCCGTCGCGACCGTCCGCGTTCGACCTAACCATCTCGCCCGTCGCTCGGTAGCTCTCGGCGGTGTGAAGGATCCTTGTAGCGCCCCGCCTTAACCGCCGAAGGCCCCGGCGGCCGGCCTTGCCAGCGTGCGCCCGTGGGCATTCGGCCCTCGGCCCCATGCTTGCGTCCGCCAGTGCGTGTATTCGCTCGCCCGTGCACGCCCCGACACCAAGTTCCACCTGGTGCTCGACCACGCCTGGGGTTGCACCCGCGCCTCTCGGCCACCATGTCTTGACCGCGCCTTACGCCGTGCTTTGACTCGCGTGCCAGACGCGAAGACAGTGGTCGCAGATCTTTAATTCTTTATCTTCGTTCTCGATCCAGTTACAATTTATTTATAAAAAATAAATAAACCTAGATCTAGACTAGTCTATTACATTGATCAAATCAAACAAATCCTAATCTACTCGTGGATTTTCTCACGAGGCAAAACGAATTCGAACGAATCGAATTAAAAACCACAATTTATATGCATGCATAAATAAACATTCATCAAATACCATGACAATTGGATACCTGCAAAAAAGATATAGCAATTCTACTATCCAATTTCAAATTTAATGAACAACGAATCAAATTACAATCTAAAATTCAGAGCTAAAAACTGAGGCTCTGATATGGGGAATTAATTTTTCGGATCTATTCGGGATGAATATTTAAATACAAATTTAATTCTAACAATTATTACTAGCATGAATTAATCCTATATTAATTCAAATAATAATTCAACAATAAATCATGCTATAAAAACGTCACATAAATCCTACGCATGCGGAATTGCTAGGAGTTTACGTGAACTAACCTTTCGGAGTGACAACCGTTGAGAAGATGGATCCCGTTCACACGAACACACCAAAAGGCCTTCTCAAGTATTCCCTCGTCCTTGTCCGACAATCCTGTGGTAGGATGCTCGCGAACAATTAACAAAAGGAAAAATAAAATTATGTTGCACCACCTTTGTGGATTTCTAATTTTTTCAACACATGGAATTGCTTGGAGATGAAAAATTCATCTCCTATTTATAATACTAGGGGTGGCCGATTTTTTGCTATGAAATAAGATGGGAAAATCTTTTCTTGATCTCCAAGAAATCTTGAATATATCCAATATATTTTTTTCTCCATAATTAAAATATTCCACAAAAATCCCACCTCCTTTCTTTTATGGATTTTCGAAAAAATAAGGAGTAGGAAAACAAGATTTGGATCTCCTTGAATATATGAGATATTCTTGTATTCCAAAAACACATATCTTCCATAATATCTTTTCAAGAAAATCTTTCCTTCCTTATTTATTCATAATTTTCGAAAATAGCACAAATAAATAACCAAATGGGATATTTCTTGAATTTAATGAGATAATCTTGTATTCCAAAGAATACTTATCTTCATTCCATTACAAAATTCAAAGAAAATCTTTCTCCCCCTTTTATTTATTATTTTTGAAAAAATAGAAAAAATTAGGTAACAATAATTTATTTTATTTTAAACACTTTTTCAGTTATTGGATTTTATGTTTGTGCTACTTGAGGGGCCTTTAGAAGAATTAAGATTGGATCTTCCAATGGACCTTGAATTTCCAATATTGAGCCACAATATTATTCAAGCCCATAAATATTAATTAATCCCACTACATAGTTAATATTGCACTATCCATCTTAACTTATATTACTGTTAATATGGCTCCCGGTCATTATTTTTCGTGTTTAAGATTATCCATTCCATTAATTAATTTAGGCCAGTGAAATAGCTTCACTTTAATTAATATATTTTTTCTTGGTTCAGGAACGACTCAACATTATTATCCATACCGGAAACTAATTCCACTTGCAAGATTTAGTATGATAAAACTTCCGAGCCTCCCAAGATGAAAAATCAAACAAGACGTACTTGCACACGTTTCTCCGTATTAAATCTTAGCAATCGTCGTGTAACCAATAACATTGCCCAAGATATAAGGTATTAAATCTCATTGATTCTCTACCCATCATAAGTCAAAGCAATGGTTATTAATTCCACACGATCCTATTTAAGGGACGGAGATTAAGAAATAATGAACCACTGAGGTCTAATTCTTCTATATTCAGTACTGGAGAATTTATCCTCCTGTAGGTCCTATTTAGTGCATCATAATGCACTAGTGCAATCTCTTGGTCAAGACAAGTCAATCTGAGCCTTACACTTCAACCTTTCACGATGGATTGTTCATTTTCATCTGGGTTGTGAATTCTGTACTTTTAGTTACAAGGGACTGTTAATTTAATCTTCTGTGATCTGGTATAACTAAATTAACTACAATGTAACACGTACTATTTATTGAACAGTTATGTTGTAAATATACGTAACATTCAATGATATTTAAAGCATCAGTGATAAATAATTTATTTCAGCAAATAAGACATAAATTTAGTCTGGTTATACAAAGTAAAAACATACTTTCCAGTGTAACCCCAACACTTCTCAGCTTCAATCATTTTAACTGAATTATGCCAATCTCAGTTGAGTCTTTTGGAGGATACATCATACTCTCCAAATCCTTCTCTGAAAAGTTCATCAGCCTAAGAGTCTTCTTCTTTCTGAGCAGTTGTCTCCTGAGTTTCCTCCTCTTCTTCAAACTCAACTGCTAACTTCCTCTAAGTGGGCTTCTTGCTGACTGGCTTGGCAATAACTTTTCTTTTCAGGGGCCTTTCCACAAAGGTAACAGCTTTCTCAGGCTTCTTCTGAGGCATTAGGATTTCATGAGCTTCTCCACGCTTGCTGGTTTCTTGTTCCCTCTGCCTTTTTGCCCTTTGCTCAATTACTTCCATAGCTGCCTCAGGATGGATCAGCACTTCAGGTTCTTTCCTCTTCTCTCCTCGCTGAATTACAGTAGGGAATTGTTCGATCTGTTTCTCCAAGGAAAGCAAAGTTGCAAGCTTGTCATAGCTTTACCTCTTTTTGGCATCATACTCTTCAATCAGTTGAGAAAGAGTTTTGTCTATGTGCATCTGTTCTCTGCCAATTGATCGAACTTCAGCGGCCACCTGGAAGTGTTCATCCTGAATCCTCTGTAGAACATTTAGCCTTGTGCTGGTGTCTTCATCAAGACCACCAAAGGTTGATTTCATCTTTTCCATGAGTGAGACACTCATCTCTTCAACAACAGACCTAATCAGCTCTTCTGCCTTGGATTTCAACAAATCCTCAAACATCTTTGACCTCAACTCAAATCTCCTCTCCATTTCATCCTTCACCTCCTTAGCCACATCTCCCAATTTTGCATCGAATTCAGTAAATTTACTATCAATTGAAGTAGATAGCAACGTTACCTGATTAGTGGATACCATAGACGTGCTAAGGGACTCAATGAGTTTCCCTTGAAAAGTTTGTGCCTCAGCAATCTTTGACACTTCTCCAACCAGAGGCTCAAGCTTATAAATCTGATCAACAATGGGCTCAAACTTGGTAAGCTTCTCAAGTATGGGAGTGAGATCAATAGCTGGTTGTGGAGGAATTTGAATCTCTTCTTCAGTCTCTGTTTGAATTTCAATATCATCAATCTCTGTCAGTGTTGCAGCAGGCTCATGATGGGTTTCTCCAAATGTGATCAGTGGAAGTGATGAACCTTCCTGAACTTGTTCCCCCTAAACAGTTGCTCCAACTTTAGGCTCAGCATCCTTCCTGCTCCCCTCAGGAATATCTTCAATATTCTTGTCCTGAGGTGGGCCTTGGTCATCCTTGTCCTGCCCACTGACATCTCCTTCAGGTTGATCAGCAACCATTTTCTGCACTAAGGCATCAAACTCAGTTTGTTTGATCCTTAGACTCCTCTTTCCTAGTCCTGAGAAGGCATCTAGCTCGGCTACCTCCTCTGCCCAAAATTCTTCGCCTCTGAAGTTGCCAATTTTCAGCATCATGGCAAAGGACTGGTTCACAATCAGCATAGTTGTTTTCAGTCTGAAAAACATACCCTGAAGATCAGGATAGTCAGTTAGTTCAGGATACTTATCCAAGACGAAGCGTTCAGCCTTCTGCTTCCATTCTCTTGCCTCTGCCTCACCTTTCCTGAGTTCAGGAACAGGTGCCTCCTCTTCAGAGCTAGACTAAGCCTCTGAAGGTATGGAAATTTTTGGCTCTGAGGGGTGAGTGGGTGAGATCTTCTCGAGTAATCCGGTCAGTGCCAATACTTGTACCTAGTACCTCAGTAAAGACATCTTCATCTCCTCCTCCTTCAGGCAACATTTCCTCCTGAAGAGTTTCTTGTTCAGTGGCTTGAGAAACCACTTTAGCCAGAGTATCCAAAGGAGATTTATGTCCTAACTCCATCTCCCCTATCGTTCTGAGTCTCTTCTTTTTCCCTTTTTGCTCTTCCCGAGCCTTCTTTTTCTCTCCAATCTCTCTTTTCACTCTCAGCAGTTCAAGAGATTTCTTCCTTTTCTCTGTCTCTTCAGGACGTTTTTCAACTACCTTCTTGGCCTTTCTCTTCATTACCTCAGCAATGGCCACGTCGTCCTGATCAGATTCTGATTCCTCAGGTTCCACAAGTTCTTCAGGCTCATCCTGTGCTGTAGAACTTGGACTCTCAGAAGTCACAGGTTTCTTCCTCTGTGACTTGGGCTTTCGGAACATGATCCGGTTCCGAGAGAATTCTATGCCAGACAACAAAAACATGTTCTCCCTAGGCAATGTTTCAAGGAAAAAACTTATTTTTGTGCCAAATAACACCTTCCTGTTCTTTGTAAATGCTCCCTTAGCATATTTCAACTTCTGATTCTGGTGTAGTATGCAATCCGCCATAAACTTTAACCAGTTGAACTCCACCACCGGAGAATCTTCAATTGTGGCCATGAGTCTCAACTTATTCCGGCTCACCTACCAGACTTCCAGAGGTGCTCATCAAGCACTTGGCCACAATGTCAATCAAGACTCTATATTTCGGTTTCAAAACAGTTTGAAGATTTTAGTGTGCGGCGATAATGAACGATAAAAAAAAACAAAAATTATGGTTTTCAAAGAGGTGTTTCGAAATTTGTAGTCATTTTAAATTTAGTTTATTTTAAAACTGTGTTTTATGCGACAACAATGAACGATCGACAAAAATAACAAAAAATGTGATTTTCAGATAGGTGTTTCGAAATTTATAATCATTTTAAACATTGTTTATTTTAAAATTGTGTGTTTTATATGAATTCACACTTGATAATTTCTTTCACATTATTTTCATAAAGTATAACGAGAATCTTATTACTAAACACATTAATAAGAATGCTAACAAATACATTCGTTAAAAAAAATGCACTTTAATGGGAATTAATTGTGCAAGCGGCGTGTTTCAAATTTTTAGTTCTTTTAAAATTGATTTATTTTTTAATTTTGCATTATATATGAATTATGAATTCAAAGTTCTTACAAATGTTTCTTACACGTTATCATTATAAAGTTTTCATAAATCTATATTACTATAATTTTAAAAAAAATATTAAATATGCCATCATAGCCGTGCATCGCACAAGTTGATCAATTATTAGTTGATTTGATGTTGGAAGAAAGTTCTTTATTTCTGTGTTTCTCTTTTATAGTTGAAACCTTAATTTTATTATTACATTAAAATTGTAAGTTTTTAGCATTATTGGAATGCGCCAAACCTTAATTTTATTATTGCATAAATAAAATTGTAAGTTTTTCAGTGTTATTGGAATGCGCCAACTCTCATGCACCAGATCTCATGCCCATATGCCAAATGTCAGACAACAAACATTGAATAGTCCAACGAGTCCATGGATGCGGACGGGACTGAAAGAAAGGGCATAAAAAAGAAAATGAGACAAAATTATTTAATTTACTGAATGAGAGATTGTATGATACATAACTCAATTCCTTTTTTTTAAATGAAAAGTATTTTCCAGTTTACAGGCTCGGGCCACCGTTGCAATATTCGTTTTTTATTTCGGGTTTTCATAATCATCGTTAGACTGCAAATTGACATTGCAGATAAATCAAAATTAAACTATCTTATGATCATAATACTCCCCGTCCCACAATCAATTGAACATTTCACTGTTTGGCTCGTGTTTTATTGAACGAGTTGTTTATAGTATATGAAATGATAAAGTGAATTTTAAGGTATTGTAGGATAGATGAGGGTAACACTATCATACCTCACCTTAAAAATCTATTCTTCATTTCAAATATTAATAAACAACTCGCTCATTAAAATACGAGTTAAATAGTGAATGTTCAAACGACTGTGGGACAGAGGGAGTAATAGATAAAGAAAAGTTATCTTTAATTTATCTAGACGTCTTTGTATATTCAATAAAAGTAACGAAAGCAAATATCATGCATGAAGCTTCTTCTCCTGGGAGCAGATCCCCTCCAGTAAATGGAGGGTCCAGTTGAATTTGGACCCTTAAATTCACACACACCCACACAGGTATGTGTGTGTATATGTAAACTGGAGGGGATCTAGGTACTCTTTTCCTACTTATATAGTACTAAATCCATTAATCAAACGGTTATGATGAATTCGAACTTTTCATAATTCTCTAGTTACTATCCTTTTGTAAAATTGTTCTAGAATAATCTAAATTGTTATGGTGTTCACGCAATTGTAAAATTTATTAAAAATATTAAAAGAGATCTATTATTATATAAATTATAAAAATATTGATCAATTTAAATATCAAAGATTTTTTCATTATTATTTATTAATATTTATTATAAAAATATTTTCTATTTTTTTCTAAAGACTGAGACATTTTTTCCCATTATTATTTGTAATATTTATCTCAAAAAAAATTCTATTTTTTTTTCAATTAATTCATTATTATTTGTTAATATTTTTTTGAAAGATTCGATTTTCAATTTAATAAAATATTTTCTATTTTTATTCAAAGATTAAAATTTATTTTCCATTATTATTTGTTAATATTTATTCCAAAGCTTTTTTTTTCAAAAATTAAGATTTTTTTAATTATTATTCGTTAATATTTTTTTAAAGATTCTTCTCTCAATTTGGCGGTATTTTTTGGCGAGAAATATCAATGGTTTCTAAATTCGGGCCGATTTATCAAAAATTTGTATGAGACGGTCTCATGTATGAAACGGAGTACAACTTAGCACAATTAACATTCACCCCTCCCAAAGTGTTAAAGCGTCAATGCCTAAATTACAATCCGTCTCACCGTGAGACGATCTAACTCAAGAGTGTCTCATTATATATATATATATATATATATATGTTGGGAGATTAATTTAATAAAAATTTTGATTAGATCCCAAAACCCCTGAGTATGACATGTATCAGGACATCTTGGTAGTATAGGATCAGGTTTCAATAGATATTAAGACTCAGGATTATCTGCACTCTGTAGAGTCAGCAGATATAGATCAGTGATAAATAGGTTTGTTTTGATTTTGCCTGAAAGGCTCAGTAGTTCATGAGGAACTCAGAAGAATCCTGAAGACCGAAGTTCCTGAAGTAGAAAGTCCTGAAGACTGAAGATCCTGAAGACCAAAAGATCCTGAAGATTGTTTTGTACTGACCCAAAAGACCCTGAACAGACTAATTCAAGATAAATAGTATTTGTTCATTCTTAGTACAAACAAAGAGAATGTTATACATTCGTGGACATTAAGGAACGCATCAGATCAGGGTGGTTGACCTAAATAGAGTTGTTTTGTTTGTCTCTGTTCAAAGGAAGACTTCGACCAATGAGGAGGCGACAACAACGTACTATACTAACACTGAAAGCGACATATCTCTGAGGAAATGTCAGGGCTGATATCTTCCAGTTTACAGAAGTTGGTGATTGGCTACGTGGCTGCATATTTCCTAAAACATGCAAGAGTGTGTTCAAACCCTAAATATAGTCGTTCATCAATAACCAAAAGAGAAAACCTTGAAGCTATCTCTCCAACGGATAGTTTTCAAGAGTAGACTCTTAGAGAGTTGTCTATAAATACCAAGGCCTTGTTCACAACCAAGGTTACGGGAAATCAAAGCAACTCCAGAGCTCATTCATATTCAAAGTTTACATTGTGAAGCACTCGAAACCCTTAGAATTTTCCAAGTGTTTCATCTTAGAAGAGAGCTCATTTACTAAGCCTAGATTCAAGAATATTCAAAGCTTAGTTAAAGATATCCTATCCTTTTTACTTGTGTTTGTTTGTAAAAGGATATATCACCTTAGTTGGAAACCAACCAAAACCCAAACCCTTTGATTAGGTAGCTTGTGTGTATAGTTGTTGGAGAAGTGAGAGTTGTAAAGAGTAAGTAAGCTGCGTGTGTTTAGCCTGAAAGCTCTAGAGAAGAAGTTAGTAAGCTGCTTGTGTTCAGTCTGAAAGCTTGTGTGTGTTGAGTTAGTAAGCTGCAGTAGTTCAGTCTGAAAACTCGTAGTAGAAAGTTAGTAAGCTGCTAAGTTCAGTCTGAAAACTTAAGGTAGTAGTAGTAGTTGGTTAAGGAATTTTTCTGAGGATCAGAGAGAGTGGACGTAGGAGCTTAAGTCTGTAAACCACTATAATTTGCTGTGTATTTTGCTTTCTGTTTTGCATTTTATCCTATTGCATATTTTCACTGAAAGCATAATCAGTTTTCTGATATTCAGTTGGAATCAATTCACTGAAGCTGCATTATGTTGATCACATCCTTAACCACTATTTTACTGAGAAAACAAGATTTTCAGCAAAGTAAAACGAGTATAAACTTAGGGCCTACACATTCCGCACTCTAGATAAGCTAGTATAGATAGTTGTCAAACTGATCAACTCTCCTGAATAGTCAGTAAGATCATTATCTAGTCAAAGCTTATTTGGACTATGTTTAAAAAAGTCAGAATCAATTGAGCTAATTTGAAGTCTCTGAAAGCTGCTCAGTGTCATTGTCTCAGTAGACTTTGACTCAGGGCATTTTGTGCTTCTCAGGACTGATCTTCAGGACATCCTGACTCACTGATTATAGTGTTTACTGAAAAAATTTAAAAATCACTTACAAGTGTATTCCCTCCCCCCACATACACTTGTGAGACTCGTTTACCCCGGGACCATTAAGTGGTATCAAAGCAGTGGTTCATTTGACCACTTGCTTTGGTGGCCATAAGTCTTGTTATTGAGAGACTTTGGTGGTCTACTGAATAGATCTTCTGCTGATATCTTACAAGGCTCATTCATCATGCCTTCTAAGAAACTACCTATGTTCTCTGTTGAGAACTATGATCTATGGAGATTGAGAATGCAGGCACATCTGTATTCTAAGCATGAGAGAATGTGGAGAGTTGTGTCTCAAGGACCTTTTGAGTATAAGGTTGTGAATCCCAGATTGACTGATAATGAAAGAGATGATCCAAGGGATGAATTTCCCAAAACTGATGCTCAGCTTACTCCTGAAGAGAGGAAGTTGGTTAACTTGGATTATATTTCTAAAGATACACTGTATAACACTATTGATGATGGTATTATGGGAATGATTTCCCACTGTGAAACTGCCAAAGAAATTTAGGACACACTAGCTATAATGTGTCAGGGCACTGATCATATCAAAGAAAACAAACTATTTGTGGCTATTGCCAAATTTGATGGTTTTCAAATGAAAGATGGTGAATCCATTGAAAGACTTGAGGTCAGATTCACTAGCATTATGAATGATCTGAGTGCTCTTGGGAAAAGATATCCCAAAAGAGAAATTGCCCTGAAAATTCTTAGAGGATTTTCTAAGAAATGGGATATACATGCTGTGGTGATTGAGAACACCAAAGATATTGCTTCTATGCCATATCAACAGGTTTTCTCTAAGTTGAAAGCATATGAGTTTGTCATTGATAAGAAAACTAAGAAACCTGACAGCAAAGATGATACTTCATCTAGTAAAAATGTGGCTTTCAAAGCACAAGGAAAAATCTGCAATGCTAAAGAACCTGAGATCTCATCTAACAAAATTCAGGATGAAAAGGATGAGACAATTGCCCTGATGGCAAGAAGGTTTGAGAAAATGAACAGCAGGTTTGGTAAGTAGAAGAGGTACTATAAAGATACCAGGTACAGAAATAGGAACAACTCAGAAGCTGAAGAAAAGTCTACTGAGAAGAAGAAGGACCACAAAGCTGAAGGATCTTCATCCAGAAAGAAGGACTACAAATCCAAAGAGGAAACTAGTTAGGAAGATGATACCAACAGATGCTACAACTGCAAAAAGAAAGGTCACTTCCAGTATGATTGTCCTGAGTTGACTTCCAACGAAAGAAAGGAGAGGCAAGACAAAAGAGACAAGAAGTGTCCCAGCAAGAAGGCTATGGTTGCTGAAGAAGAACACTTTGAAGAAGGATCTAGCTCTTCAGAAGAAATGTTCTCAGATAGTGATAGTGATGATGTCTGCCTTGTTGCTATTGAGGAGGTAAATTCTTCTATCTCTATTGCTGCTCCTACACAAGCACCTGAGTTATCAAGTTCATCTGTAACCAGTAACTTTGACCTGTTGGGTTCTCTTGAGAATCTGATCAAGGACTATTCTGTGTTACAAGAACTATTCATTGAAACTCAAGAGCATAATGAAGTATTGACTGCTGAGAATCTTAAGTGGAAAAACTCTAATGCTGCTGAGATCACTTCTCAATTGATGGGAGTAACTGATGAACTTGATGTTCTGAAAGTACAACTCTCAGAGAAAGAGAAGGTGGTAGAGGCCCTGAAAGGAAAGTTAGAGAAATCCACTGAGGAGAATCAGCTTATCAGGACTGAGTTCAATGACCTCTTTGAGAAACATGAAACTCTAAAGAAAAGTGAGGATAGTTTGCGGAGAAAGTTAGATCTATTGAATTCTGCTTCTCATGCAATAGATAAAATTCAGAGCTATCAAAGACATGCAACTATAAAGGCTGGATTGGGATATAATCAAGGGGGAACCTCACATGATCTTCTGAATATTGCTTCTACAAGTGGCACTAAGACTGTCTTTGTTAAACCGGTGGTTCGTACTGATCTTATTATTGAAGAACAACCCCGTGTTTTAGACAAGGGTAAATGACCTATGGTTTCAGAGAACCTGAAGGTTTAGGAAAGAAAGCCCAAACCTCAGGAAAAGGCTAGAAAACCTGAACACCCAGTAGGAAATCCTCAGGCCAGTACTTCAAAGTCTCAGGTTAAGAATACCAACCTGAAGAAATCTGCCCTGAACCATCAGAGGAATCCTCAGAAGAGAAACACTCAGCCGAGAAATTCTTAGATGATGAGACCAAGTCCTCAGGATACTGAAAGACCCCAATTTCAGTACAGGCAACCTAAACCCCACTTGCCTAAGGGTGAAGGTTTCCTGAACCCAAGTCAGCAGGGACATAGATCAGTTGCACCAAAGCCAAAGCACTGAAACAAAAGGCCTGAACCCAAGAAGAACTCTAAGGCTCATGTTCATGCTAAAGTTGGCACTCATACACAGGGGATTACCAAGGCATCTAAGGTGGTGAATGTGTATGTAGATGTTTATGGAAGACAAATCAGCCACTCTAAAGTAATTAGAGTTGTGAGACAGATTTGGGTTCTAAAAGGTATAGCTAACCTGATAGGACCCTACACCAAATGGGTACCTAAGGCCTGATTTTGTTTCAGGTGAAGGAAAAGGGCACTGAGGTGAAGGAAGACAACATAGCCCTGATGAGTGGAACTGAAATAGCACCTGTTGCATGGTACTTGGACAGTGGATGCTCAAGACACATGACAGGATATAAGCACTTGCCCACTGACTATGTTGAACAGAAAGGCCCTCAGATAACTTTTGGAGACAACTCCAAAGGATAGACAGAAGGATATGGAATACTTGAAATTGATACTGTTCATATCCATGGTGTATCATATGTGTCTGGTTTAAAGCATAACCTGCTTTCCATTAGCCAATTCTGTGATAAAGGATTCAATGTTGAATTCTCAAAGAACTTGTGCTATGTGAAAGATAATGTTTCACAACTCATACTACTGACTGGTACTAGAAAAGGGAATGTGTATCTTGCTGATTGAGAAATTGACTCCAAAAGATACATGTTTAATGGCTAAGAAAGCTACTAAAACCAGTTGGTTATGGCACAAAAGACTGAATCACTTGAACTTCAAAACCCTAAACAAACTTGCAAGATTGGAACTTGTGAGGGGGTTACCAAATGAAGTGTTCAGTAAGGATCATATTTGTGATGCTTGTCAGAAAGGCAAACAGATAAGAGCATCATTCAAAAGTAAAGTAGAAGTGTCTACTGATAGAATACTTCAACTGTTACATATGGATCTATTTGGTCCAGTAATACCTGTAAGCACAAATGGCAAAAAATATACATTGGTAGTAGTTGATGACTACTCAAGATACACATGGGTCATATTCTTACTCAGTAAGAAAGAGACTCAGACAAAACTGCCAGAATTACTGAAAAAAGGCTCAGTAATGAAAAGAATCTGAGTGTGGTCAAAATCAGATCAGATAAAGACACTGAATTTATCAACCATATTATATCTGATTATTATGCAGCAAATGGAATAACCCATGAAACGTCGGCTGCAAGGACCCCCCAATAAAATGGTGTTGCTGAAAGAAGAAATAGGACCCTAAAAGAAGCTGCAAGAACAATGATTGCTGAAGATGACATTCCTAAGAGATTTTGGGCTGAGCTAGTCAATACTGCATGCTTTTCTCAGAACAGATCCATGCTGACAAAGAATCAAGGCAAAACACCATATGAGCTGTGGAATGAAAGGAAGCCTCTTGTTTCTTTCTTTCGTGTGTTTGATTGTAAGTGTTTCATACACAATAATGGTAAAGATCAGTTGAAAACTTTTAGCAAAGCTGATGAAGGAATATTCTTGGGATATTCTGAAATTAGTAAAGTCTTCAGGGTTTACAACTGTAGAACCCTTATTGTGGAAGAGACACCTCATGTTGTTATTGATGAATCTATTTGTGTTCATAAGAAACAGGAAGATGACTCAGGAGACTTGATAAAGAGGATCACCAGACTTAGCCTGAAGAAGAATGTCAAACCATCATCTGAGCCTGAAAAGAAGAAGTCAATCACTTACTATGAATGGAGTGAAACTGACTCAGAGGAAGAAGAGACTCAGGATGGAAATACTCAGGCTGGTGAAACTCAGGATGATAGTTCTCCACTGAAGGAAAGCCAACATACTGAAGCTGACCCATCTGAACAAACCCCAGTTCAGACTCAGGTATGTAATGTCGACGAAGATGTGGTCACAGCTGAGGTAAACTCTGAATCTATCAACCAAGGGGGAACAAATGTCACTGACAATGTTCTTAATGGAATTTCCCCTGAGGAAGATGATTCCCTTTTTCCTTTCTTGTTGTTCCCTGATTTTAATGAATTACCTGAACCTAATATTTCTGAAGTTGAGGATACTACTGAAGGGGGAACATCCAGGAGAACATGGTTAGATAGTCACCCTACAACTCAGATTGTGGGAGACCTATCTGAAGGAGTCAAAACAAGAAGGTTCCATGGAGAAACTGATTTATTCTGTTGCTTCTTATCTGAGAAAGAACCTACTGAGATTGAAGAAGCTCTTCAAGATTCATTCTCAAGAAGAGCTGAATCAATTCTCAAGAAATGAAGTTTGGGAGTTAGTAGATAGACCTAAGAGACACAATGTGATTGGAACTAAATGGGTGTTCAAGAACAAGAGAGATGAGAACAATGCCATTGTAAGAAACAAGGCAAGGCTAGTTGCACAAGGTTATTCCCAAGAAGAAGGCTTCGATTATGATGAAACCTTTGCACATGTTGCAAGACTAGAAGCCATCAGATTGTTTCTTGCATATGCTGCTCACATGAAGTTCACAGTCTATCAGATGGATATGAAAAGTGAATTTCTGAATGGTGTGCTTAAAGAAGAGGTTTATGTGGAACAACATCCTGGCTTCTGTCAGAATGACCAAGTTTACAGGCTCAGGAAAGCCTTGTATGGTTTAAAGCGAGCACCCGGAGCATGGTATGATATTGTATCTCAATTTCTTACTGACCATGGTTTTACCAAAGGGACTATTGATAGAACCTTGTTCATGATAGAAGATGGGAAAGATATCTTACTAGTTTAGATTTATGTGGATGACATCATTTTTGGATCTCTTAATCATCAGTTGTGTGAAAAGTTTTCTGCTCTGATGAAAGGAAAGTTTGAGATGTCAATGATAGGGGAGATGAATTTCTTTCTAGGACTTCTATATGAAAAGTTTTCTGCTCTGATGAAAGGAAAGTTTGAGATGTCAATGATGGGGGAGATGGATTTTTTTCTAGGACTTCAGGTGAAACAGTCAAAAGAAGGAATTTTTATTAATCAGGCAAAGTACACCAGAGATCTGATTGCTAAATATGGTGTACAAAATTGTTAGTGATAGTGTCCTAGAGACAATCCATTGTAAGTACATAATGCTCAGATAATATTCAGTATTGATTAAATATTATTGTTTATTTAATATTAAATATATGGTGTTGCACTCATTAGAATATTATGTTTGATTGTTTGCATTTGTTCTTATCTGTGTTTCCTTGAGTCACTGCTATCATTGAGTGAGTGAGAACTCAGATGACCTAAGCATGTTTCTCAAATAGGCCCAATCGAGGATCATCAAGAATGGGATATTGATGATACAATGGAGATTGGTGTGAGATCTGCATCATACTCTTAGGGAGTGTAGTGAGATCTCACTCACTATGAGATACTAGGTATCTCATGATGGATGCACAAATACCTTAGAGGGTATTGGTATATCCATCCAAGAAACCGTTTGATGTAGTTCCACTATATGTGTCTACGGGTGTCTCGGTTAGTGGGAGCGATGCAATACTCCTTTGACTTGAGGTCAATACGCACGACATGTGTGAAGTGATGAACTTTGACCATGACTGACGCTTGCACCCTTCCATGGATAGATATGGCTTGGATTGGGTTCATCATGAAGTGCATGTGCGTGGTAGTTGAGCCAAGAAAAAGATTCATTCCTCAAAGTGGATTTAGAGAGAATACTCATCTTCTCATCATAATTAGATCAAAGTCATTGACCAATGCACGTCAACTTGGACTTTGTGGCCAAGTGTGACATAAGTGATCAATTAGTGATTAGAAATAAATTGATTAAGTTATTTGAATAAACACTTCATCATGTTCAAGACTAATCGAGTATTCGCGAATGAAAGGAGGAAATCGCAATAGCCCATGTTTCAGTTACAGGTAGTTGCACATTTCTTCGCAACGTACCTCATATATTGAGAATGTCTAATTTATTGTCTAGGGTTCAATTAAGACCGTTAATTTGACTAATCGCTCGATATATGAGGGCTTATGGGTCACACAACAAGTAACGGTTGTTTACTAATTATAGTTGGTTGATTAAATGTTAAAATAGATTTAATATTTAATTTATGGAGAAGAAATTAATAATATATTAATTTGGAATTAATTATTATTAATATTTAATTAAATTGTATTTAATTAAATAGGAATTCTCAATAATAATATTTGGAATATTATTGTAGGATTTAATATATATGAAAATAAATCGTAGAGATTTGTCATATATGGAATTTAAATCCCTAGAGATTTATATGTGGGAAATAAATCTAAGAGATTTATTTAAGTAAAGATTAGGGATTTTATTTCCTAATTAGATTAGCTTGAGACTTAATCTAATCCTCTCCTATATATATGAGCTCTTGGGAAATTCATAATACGTGAATTCATATTTCTCCATAGAATCTCTAAGTTAGAATTTTCCTAGCAAATTCATCTCAGGGATTCAATTATTTGGCGAGATCTGTCGCCATGAGTTAGTAAACGACTGTTACGTGGATACCATAGTTGAGGAATCCGTGTACGAATTGCTGTAAGAATTCTGTTTACGTTTACTTGTATTTAATTATGCAATTAACTATTCGTTGTTGGTGAACTTTAATTTCCGCTGCGCATGTATTACGTGTTTACGTGCCTCTATATTCCAACAATGGTATCAGAGCTTCAGGCTCTTGATTAATTGCATGATTGAATTAATTGGTGTTTTTAAATTAAATTTGTTTTTTAAGAACTGCATCGGTACGGCCAAAATTAATTTGACCGCACCTTTATTTGATTGTTGGGGGTGACATATCCCACACTTGCTCGGCTTGTTTTATTCGTTGGTTATTGTCGTCTGCTCCAAATTAGGGTTTTCGAAACCCTTCTTCACCGCTCACCTTTTACGCCCGTCTGCGGTGGCGACCTACAACAAGATCGCCGGGGCGGCGGCGACTATAGCCGTGCCTCGCAATGCCGTGGCGGTCCCCATACGCGACGGCTCTTCGTTCCTCGACTGTACTTTCGCTCTTGATTGGAATTTTGTGTGATTCTTCTTCGAGACTCACGGCGGCTCATCCCGTTCTGATTCTCGTTGACCGATTTGGCTCTTTTCAAGCGACGGCGGTGGCTTCCCTGCTTTCCGATTCACGAGCCAACGCTTGGAGCGGGGCTTCTCGATCGCCACTTTTGGGCGTTGACAGCGACACACCAGCGTGCCCTAGGGGCCACGGTGCGGTCGCCGCGCTCGGAGTGCGGCGGTGGGGATGCAACCCAGGCGGCATCGGCGGTGCTTCTCCTTCGATTTACCCATTGCAGGGCTGACTTACTCTTGTGGTGATGACGTGGCTGCAGTGAGTGATACGCGATCAGCCTCGCCGCTCTACCACCACCGCGTGCTCCTCTTGTCCCATCTGTGATGGTTCATATGCTGATTCATTACTGTATTGATTGATTTTGGTTCTGAAAACCCCTAATGTCAAAATAATTGGATTAATTTCGATTAATTAGTCCTTGGATGATGTTGTTGATGCAACTTATTTGGTTTTTGGATACAAAGTTAAGGGAACGGATGCCTAAAATTACAGAATAGTTGATGTCGGATTTGGGCGGTGATAGCGGAGTGCTGTTGTGCAAATTCGATTTGGAACAGGCCCTCCCGTGCAAATTTAGAATTCGCACCTGAGCCCTAACAATAAATAATTAAAATCTAATTTTTTTATTAATTTGATTAATATTAAAATTGGATTAAAGGTTGGACCTTAATTGATGATTAATTGGATTAATTATATTTTAATAATTGATTGAAAATTGAAATTAAATTGGATTTTGAATTTCTTTGATAATTTTCATTATTATTAAAATCTCACTTGGTTAACTTGTTTTCGTTAACGCATTTATAGTCCGAATTATGATTGTTTGGGTAGGCGGCACCCAATAATTATCGGACCGTATTAATTGTTTGGGTAGACGGCGCCCATATAAGTGTTAGTCCGTATGAAGTCATGTTAGGGTAGGCGGCGCCCAATAATTGCTCAAATGTGATGTAGAATACCCCGCCTTTAAAACGTCCCTCACTAAAATATGATTTTTATTAAATTGAACGATGCCTTCCATCAAAATTAAAGGTAAATCGAAGATTTCGTTCCAATGAGTATTTAAGGCCCAAGTCTTTTGCTCGGATCTACATCTAACGGGACTTTTATAGGGACACGAAGTGTCGGCGCTTGATGGTTGTAAATCAACTTGATTTTGTTTTACCAGCCCAAGCAGAGAAACGAAAATCGAGGGGCATCCAATTGAACTAGGTTCAATCAACTAGGAATTGCAGTTTTGCAATTGGTTTGGAGACCTACCAGTTATGTTATTGCAGTAATCAGCCCAAGCAGATATTGTAATAGTAGGAATGTGGATCCTAGTCCATTATGATTTATATTAGATATAAATTCGTATTCTTCCGATGAGGTAGTTGAATATGTGAAAATAATGGAGATAAAATAATTTTGAAAGGCCATGTTTATTTTGATTGTTGAATATTGATCATAGGAATTATGTGTTTTAATTCCCGTTTTATTTTAATTCTCTAGGATTGTTGAAATGAATAACTTATCACTGAGAAGCGTTTTGGAAACGAACAAATTGGTTGGGCCAAATTTTCTCGACTGGCACCGAAACGTGCGTTTGGTGCTTAGGCAAGAAAAGATTGAGTACATGTTGGACACTCCAATCCCTATTACCCCGGAGGCTGGTACTGAAGAGCATGAGACGTTTGACGTCGAGGCTCAGAAGAAGCATCAAGATGATGCTTCCCAGGCTCAGTGTGTTATGCTAATCGGGATGACTCCCGAATTACAAAGGCAGCATGAGAAGATGCTCCCCTTCGAGATGATTAAGCATCTGAAGGATCTCTTTGATTTTGAATCTCGTTCCGAGATTTATGAAGTGGTGAGAGATCTGTTTAGATGTCGATTGTCTGACGGATGGAAGGTTTCTCCTCATGTATTGAAGATGATTGGGCTAATCAAGAAACTTGGTCGTTTGGGCATTGAGCTCAAAACCAATGTTGTTGTTTATGTCATTCTTCAGTCGCTTCCCGATTCATATTCGAGTTTTGTAGTAAACTTTAATATGAATAAGATGGAATTAACTATGCCCGAGCTGCACAACATGCTAAAGACCTTTAAGTCTTCCACTGCTAAGGAAAAGCCCGTGCTCATGGTGAGTGCCTCTATTTCTTCTGCTCCGAAAGGAAAGAAAAGGCGAAGGGGCAAGTCAAAGAAAGGCTCCAAGCCAAGCTTCCTTAATCCCAAAGATGGAATTCAAAAGAAGGAGAGGGTGGACAAGGATGTATGTCTCTACTGCAAGCAGAAGAGGCATTGAAAGAAGGACTGCAAGGTTCTAGCAGCTGAAAAGAAGGCACAAGGTGCCTCAGCCACTAGAACAGGTATGTTTGTTATTGAGATAAACATGTCCACAAATGATACTAACTGCTGGGTATTAGATACCGGTTGTGGCTCACACATTTGTACTAATGTGCTGGGTCTCAAGTATAGCAGGGCAGTTAGGTCGGGTGAAGTCTGCCTACACGTTGGGAATGGAGCAAGAGTTGCTGCTGAACGTGTTGTCGTTTATGTTTTAGACTTACCCTCTAGTTTTAGACTTGAACTGAATAATTGTTATTTCGTTCCTTCTATTACTCGCAACATTATTTCTATTCCTATGTTAGGCATTGAAGGGTTTTCCTTCCATTTTACAAACAATAATTGTTATTTTTCGCTTAATGGTGATGTTTATGGAAATGATCCTTTATCGAATGGTTTATACTTGTTGCATTGTGGACATAATATTCTTAATATACAAAACAAACGACTCAAACTTAGTAATCATGAAAACCCAACTTACTTGTGGCATTGTAGGCTTGGTCATGCAAATGAGAATAGGATAGCAAGGTTAAGGAAGTTAGACTACTTAACGCAATTAGACTTTGAGTCTTACGGAAATTGTGAATCCTGTCTCAAGGATAAAATGACCAACAAACCATTTTCTGGGAAAGGGGTTCATGCCAAAAAAGTTCTAGAGTTGATCCACAGTGATGTCTGTGGACCATTGCCCACTCTAGCTAGGGGTCACTTTGCCTATTTCATCACTTTTACTGACGATTTCTCAAGATATGGATATGTGTATCTTATGAAATACAAATCCGAATCTTTTGAGAAATTCAAGGAGTTCAAAAACTGAAGTAGAGAAGCAATTTTGTAAGAGTATAAAGACTCTTCAATCGGATCGAGGAGGTGAATACCTTAGCCACGAGTTCATGGATTACTTAAAGTTACATGGAATCCAATCACAATGGACTCCTCCCGGAACACCGCAAATGAATGGAGTATCCGAGAGGAGAAACCCAACCTTGTTAGACATGGTAAGGTCCATGATGAGTTTTTCCTCTCTTCCGACATTCATATGAGGATACGCGTTACAAACCTCAATTTACATTCTGAATAGGATTCCATCCAAATCGGTTGAGCATACACCATTTGAACTATGGTGTGGCAAGAAGACAACCTTTTCACATATCAAAACATGGGGTTGCCCTGCAATTGTGAAAAAGATGCTCACTGATAAGTTGGAATCCAAAGGTGAAAAGGGTTACCTTGTGGGATATCCTAAGGAAACAAGAGGATATTATTTCTATCTACCTGAGAAACAAATAATAATTGTTTCTAGGCAGGCCAGGTTCCTCGAAGAAGACTATGTCTTTAAGGAACAAGGCCGTAAGATGATAGAACTTGAAGAAATTCAAGAACCACAGGATAACCAAGAGACTGATATCTTGTCAAAGAAACGTGACAAAGAATCAGTGGGAGCATTCAGCAGTCCTCATGGTGGAAGTTTATCACTTAGTGATCCTCTTTCAGCCAGTGGGGGCGTAATTGGATTTGCATTGCCTTTGCAACAAACTCCAAGTGGGCTGAATGAGAATAACATAGTTTAAACTCCCGCCCAAGAGGCATCTGAAAGTGTTGCTCTTGAGAACTCTTCGGACATTGATGAAATCGATGCACCACAAAATTTTCACGATCAGAATGTACAGCCTGCACAACCACAACTCCATAAGTCTACTACGATTCGTAATCCGCCCACTAGATATTATGGTTTCCTCGTAGAGGAACATGATGACGTGGAAATCCCGGATAAAGACGATCCCAGAACTTACACTGAGGCAATATTAGATGTTGACTCAAAGAAGTGGCATGAAGCCATGAAATTCGAGATGGACTCGATGTACACCAATCAAGTCTGGGACTTGGTTGAGTTGCCGAAAGGGGTAAAACTCATAGGTTGCAGATGGGTCTACAAACGTAAGACTGATGCAAATGGCAAGGTACAAACCTACAAGGCTAGGTTGGTGGCAAAAGGTTATAGTCAACGTGAAGGCATTGACTATGATGACACTTTCTCACCTGTTGCCAAGATCAAGTCCATTCGAATCTTACTTGCGGTAGCAGCACATCTAGATTATGAGATTTGGCAGATGGATGTCAAAAAAACCTTTTTCAATTGCAACATTGATAAGGAGGTGTTTATGACTCAACCGGAAGGTTTTGTATCTAAGACAAAGTCTAATCTTGTGTGCAAGCTTGAACGGTCCATTTATGGATTAAAGAAAACTACTAGGAGTTGGAATATCCGATTTGATGAAGCTGTCAAATCGTTTGACTTCATCAGAAATTCAGAAGATCCATGTGTTTATCGTAAATGCAGTGGGAGAAGTATTGCTTTCATAGTTGTGTATGTCGATGACATATTGATTATGGCAAACAGCATTCCTCTTATCGAGTCTGTTAAAAATTGGCTATCAAGGACCTTCATGATGAAGGATCTTGGTGAGGCCTGCTACATCTTAGGGATCAAGATCCATAGGGATAGATCCAAGAGGATGTTGGGGCTGTCACAGTCAACCTACGTAGATAAGGTGTTAAAGCGGTTTGAAATGGAGAACTCTAAGAGAGATTCTCTACCGGCATGTCATGGGATAAAGCTGTCTAAGAAGGATTGTCCTTCTACCGAAGCTGATATCCGGCGCATTAAGGATATATCATACGCATTTGCAATTGGCTCCATCATGTACGCCATGACTTGCACAAGGATAGATGTGGCCTTCGTTGTTAGCACCACTGGTAGATACAAGCAGAATCCGGGTGAACCTCACTGGATTGCTGTCAAGAACATTCTTAAGTACCTTAAACTTACCAAAGATTGTTTCTTGGTTTAAGGAGGACAGTCAGAGCTAGTTGCAACTGGCTATGCTGATGTAAGTTTCCAATCCGACTGTGATGATTAAAAATCACAGTCGGGCTATGTTTACGTTCTCAATGGTGGGACGGTTAGTTGGAAAAGTTCCAAACAAGAAACTACCGCAAACTCAACAACCGAAGCTGAGTACATTTTTGCGGCAGAAGCTGCCAAAGAAGTTGTCTGGATAAAATAGTTCTTAAGTGAACTAGGGGTAGTTCCGAGTGCCAGCAGTCCAATAAAGTTATATTGTGACAACACTGGTGCGGTTGCGCAAGCTAAGGAACCGAGATCGAATAACAGAAACAAGCATGTACCGAGGCGTTATCACTTTATAAGAGAGATAATCGCTAGAGGAGAGATAGAGTTAGAACGTGTCCCCACAGAGGATAACCTGGCTGATCATTTCACCAAAGCTTTGAGTGTTCATGTACACACTAGACATTTTGATGGTCTAGGAGTTAGACATGTAGGTGATTGGCTCTAGTTCAAGTGGAAGATTGTTAGTGTTAGTGTCCTAGAGACAATCCATTATAAGGACATAATGCTCAGATAATATTCAGTATTGATTTAATATTATTGTTTATTTAATATTAAATATATGGTGTTGCACTCATTAGAATATTATGTTTGATTGTTTGCATTTGTTCTTATCTGTGTTCCCTTGAGTCACCGATTGTCAGATGACCTAAGCATGATTCTCAAATAGCCTCAATCGAGGATCATCAAGAATGGGATATTGATGATGTAATGGAGATTGGTGTGCGATCTGCATCATACTCTTAGAGAGTGTAGTGAGATCTCACTCACTACGAGATATTAGGTATCTCATGATGGATGCACAAATACCTTAGAGGGTATTGGTATATCCATCCGAGAAACCGTTTGATTTAGTTCCACTATATGTGTCTACGGGTGTCTCGGTTAGTGGGAGCGATGCGATACTCCTTTGACTTGAGGTCAATACGCACGACATGTGTGAAGTGATGAACTTTGATCATGACCGACGCTTGCACCCTTCCATGGGTAGATATGGCTTGGATTGGGTTCATCACGAAGTGCATGTGCGTGGTAGTTGAGCCAAGAAAAGGATTCATTCCTCAAAGTGGATTTAGAGAGAATACGCATCTTCTCATCATAATTGGATCAAAGTCATTGGCCAATGCACGCCAACTTGGACTTTGTGGCCAAGTGTGACATAAGTGATCAATTAGTGATTAGAGATAAATTGATTAAGTTATTTGAATAGACACTTCATCATGTTCAAGACTAATCGAGTATTCGTGAATGAAAGGAGGAAATCGCAATAACCCATGTTTCAGTTACAGGTAGTTGCACATTTCCTCGCAACGTACCTCATATATTGAGAATGTCTGATTTATTGTCTAGGGTACAATTAAGAATGTTAGTTTGACTAATCGCGCTATATATGAGGGCCTATGGGTCACACAACAAGTAACGGTTGTTTACTAATTATAGTTGGTTGATTAAATGTTAAATTAGATTTAATATTTAATTTATGGAGAAGAAATTAATAATAGATTAATTTGGAATTAATTATTATTAATATTTAATTAAATTGGATTTAATTAAATAAGAATTCCCAATAATAATATTTGGAATATTATTGTAGGATTTAATATGTATATGGAAATAAATCGTAGAGATTTGTCATATATGGAATTTAAATCTGTGGAGATTTATATGTGGGAAATAAATCTAAGAGATTTATTTAAATAAAGATTAGGGATTTTATTTCCTAATTAGATTAGCTTGAGACTTAAGCTAATCCTCTCCTATATATATGAGCTCTTGGGAAATTCATAATACGTGAATTCATATTTCTCCATAAAATCTATAAGTTAGAATTTTCCTAGCAAATTCATCTCGGGAATTCAACGCTGACAGATTGTGCGAGTTAGTAAACGACTATTACGTGGATACCATAGTTGAGGAATCCGTGTACAAATTGTTGTAAGAATTCTGTTTACGTTTACTCGTATTTAATTATGAAATTAACTGTTCGTTGTTTGTGAACTTTAATTTCCGCTGCGCATGTATTACGTGTTTACGTGCCTCTATATTCCAAAAGAATTGCAATGCAGTTAGGATTCCTATGAATACTAACTACAAGATGGATCCTGATCCTGAAGGCAAATCAGTAAACCACTCTGATTATAGAGGGATCATTAGATCATTGCTCTATCTCACAACAAGTAGGCCTGACATTACTTTTGCTGTTGTGTTGGGAAATTTGTATTTAAGTTTTGATGAAAGTTCTAAAACAGGTTGTAATAGGACCAGTTAGACCTGTTAGCTGACTGATGACTTAGAATCAGATTAAGATGACCAGCTGAAATGTATCCATAGCTGATGTAAAAGATAGGTCACATATTGAGGGGGAACTCAATATGTATAGGTCAGGTCGAATTATCAGATGACCAGATAAGGTCAGATGATCAGAAGACTAAGACGAGACAGAAGACAAGAAGAAGTCAGATAATCAGGTGAAGACAGAAGACACTGAAGACTCAGATGAACCTGAAGACTCAGATAAACCTGAAGACTCAGATAAGCCTGAAGGCTTAGTAACAAACCTGAAGACTCAGTATGACTGAAGACACTGAGGCTCAGAGTCACCTAAAGATCAGAAGACTACCAGAAGACCTACATCAGCCGAGTCTGCAAATTGTGTTAAGACAATCTGCATCAGAAGACTCTACAAGGTAGACTGATCAGTTATCTGATCAAGTCAGCTCACACCTGGCGTCAACCAAAATGGTACACCAAACAAGACAAATATTCTACAAAAGGAATATCAATCGTCAAAAGGAGAAATACTGAAGTGCCGCCTCGCGAAGCCAAAGAGAAAGTGACACGTGCACAAAAAGAGCTGACAATGCGGGATTCGACGATGCGGACATAAACGGCGCTAATCATGCCTACGACCACGTCGATATTCGGAGCACGTCACATCATATCCTACAACCTACCTAATATAGCCCGAAATTCAAATTTCTCTCCAACGGCTCTTTGATTTCGTGGTCTATAAAATGGGATTGCTCTTCAAAATTGAAGTAGACCAGATCGAGCAGACTGAAAAAGAAGCAAAAATTATAGCAGAATTTCCACTCGAAGAACACCAAATTTGAAGATTATTCTTAAGTGTTTATCCCATTGTTCTTAGCATAGAAATCTCATCCTCTAGCATTTGGATACATAAACACTAGGATAGATTTCCAGTTGGAACCACAACAAATCTTTACCCAAACTCAAAGTTAGGTTAAGTTTGTTACCGCAAGATTTCAGACTAGGGATTCTAGTTTCTGATTTCTGGGATCGGTTGAGTGTGAACTCGATAAACATCTGTTGAGTGTTGGACTAACACATTAAACTAAGTCCAGTCGGTTAAGTTGGTTAAGCTGGTTAAGTTGCCCCTTTGTTAAGGGAAGAGTGGACGTAAGATGGTTTTCGTCTGAACCACTATAAAATCTTATGTGCATTTACTTGCTCTTTATTGCTTTACACTATTCACACAACTGAGCTTAAAATTGCATACATATTCTAAGTTAACATCAGTCTGCACCAAGCAACTGATCTGATCAGGTTGACACCTTAGTCAGCCGATTGAAAACTGACTTGAGAATCTGATTTGATAAAACTGGTTTTTCACACGGGTATTTACAAGCTTCCGCACTATCAGTTAAACTGACAGATATCAAACTGATCTGCCCTCAGGCACTCAGTAAGATTGAACATCAATCCAAACTGACTCACTAGCACTCTGATCAGGCAAACTGCAATCACACCTGATCTGCACGAAAAGTTTTCAGAAGTCTATTCACCCCTCCCCTCTAGACTTCTGCCCTCACGAAACCCGTTCGGGACCTACAAGTGGTATCAGAGCAGTGGTTCTACAGACCACTGGCTTTGAGTATCATCGATTCTTGAGGAAGAATCTTTGTGGTCATTTGAACAGATCTTGAAAAACCATTTTCAAAACTCATTCGTTTTCAAAATCACTCAGCATGGATAATACCTCTAGTATGTATCATGATTTGCCTAAGTTTTCAATTGATGAGCATGCAGATTGGACAATATACATGTGCAACCATCTGGGGTCAATAAACGGCAGAATGATGGAAGTCATTGAACGAGGACCCATCATCATATATCACGACAATCCAGCTGTTGGAGGAGATCCAGGTTTTGCACCTGGAAGCCTTGTCCGGAAAAGTCCTGCCCTGATGGATGCAGAAGAAAGAAAGTTGTATACTCTGGATACAATAGCCAGGCATATCATCATGAAGACGATGGATAAGATCA
Source organism: Stenogyne calaminthoides (assembly GCA_037126765.1). Classification (NCBI taxonomy): domain Eukaryota; kingdom Viridiplantae; phylum Streptophyta; class Magnoliopsida; order Lamiales; family Lamiaceae; genus Stenogyne; species Stenogyne calaminthoides. The sequence continues at coordinate 14,720,648 of JBBCBC010000029.1, forward strand.
CCAAAGAGAAGATAAAGTATCTCAAGACAGCCAAACAAATGTGGGATACTCTTGCTGAGATGTGCGAAGGAAATGATCAGATCAAAGACAGCAGATTACAAGCTGACCTGGTGAATTTCGAGAAGCTAAAGATGTTGCCAAACGAAACCATCAATGAGCTCGATGGGAGGATCACCATGTCATTAAACAAGCTACGAGAACTTGGAAGAGAGATGTCAGACAAAGACATCAATTACAAGATCTTGAGATCTCTCACCAAGAAGTGGGACATGAAAGTCACGGTAATCAAGGATTGCCAAGACATTGCCAAGATGAAGCCAAGTAGCTTGTTCCTAAGCCTTAAAGCCCATGAGTTTGATCTGATCGAAAGAGGGCAAGAAGATGAAGACGAGTCGCCTGCTGAAGCCTCAACCTCCACATCAAAATCAGTTGCATTCAAAGCAACCAGCAGCAGATCAAAGGCCACTGAACCTGTTGGAAACATAATAAGCTAAGCAGAACAGATCGCTCTGCTTACCAGGAAACTTGAAAGATCGAATATTCAACTTGGTAAGTATCGCAGATTCTACAGAGACTATCAAGACAACAGAGGAAGAAACAGGAGGCCAACAGACAGATCTCCAGAAAGGACCAGATCTGATGACCGAAGAGATCACAGAGGAGAAAAGAAGAGAGATGATCGGTCAGATGAGAGAAGAGACAACAGATCTGACAGAAGGAGTTCAGACTACAATCAGAAAGGAAAGTCACCTGACAGATCCTACAGATGGAGTGACTCACCTGGCAGAGGAAGTTGTGTGGATCGTGGATCATGCTTCAACTGCGAGAAACCAGGTCACTACAGCACCGACTGCCCAGACCTGACTCCCAGAGAAAGAGAAGAGAAGCGGAACAGAAGAGAGCAACGCTTCAGAGACAGAAAAGCCATGGTTGCTGACACATCAGGAATTGATGATTCCTATCTGCCTTCTGAGGATTCTGGCAACTCATCTGTAGAAGATTTCTGTCTGATAAGCAATGCTAATGATTTCTTCGATCATGAAGATCTGATATTCTCTTCAAATGACGATGAAATCTGTCTGATGGCCAAGGAGGAAGACCAATCTGAGGTAACCTCCAAACCTTCTGCTTTTTCAATTTCCACACCAGCTATTATTAGCACACCTGCTGGAGAGATTGACTTGCAGCTCTACTCCGAGCAATTGCTTGATGATCTCTCTAACGCAGTAGACACTTATACAATAGTGGAAGCTAAAAACGATAAGCTAAAGATCAGAAATAATCAGCTTGTTAGAGAAAACGTTGTCAGTAAAGTAGCTGAACTGAAATCAGCTGAAACTGCTCAGAAGGTAACTGAAGAACTAAAAGTTCAGAAAGTTAAATCTTCTGATCAGGAGAAGCAGATTAAAGATCAGCTAGCAATTAACAAACAGCAAGCTGATGATTTCAAAATCCTACAAGCTAAGTTTGATGAGCTATTCCGACTACATGAGAGTCTCAAATCTACTGAGGATAGTTTGCGCAAGAAAATAGAGGTTTTCACGAAGTCATCAAAAACTATTCAAGATATGAACACCTATTTTCGAACGCCGACTAACAAGAAGGGAATTGGGTATGAGAACCCTTCTACATCCTCAAAAGCCCCGTTTGGTTCACTTCAAAAGGGTGTAATCAAACGAGTCTCTGACAAAGATACACAAAAAGCTAAACATGTATCTGATAAGGGAAAGAGACCTACTGAGCAAGTAAGGCAAGTGCCTAATCAGAAAGGGAACAGAAATGGACCACAACTGATTAAGCATCAGCCGAGGAATCAACAGAAGAACCCAGTTCTTCTGAAGAGACCTCAACCTGATCAGCAGATTAGGTATCAGAAGAGACAACCTGTCAAAAAGGAAGTCGAATCTGAAACCCAATCAAGGTCAGCTGCCTAACAAGCAAGCTATAGGTAAACTACCAAGACCATCTATGCCAAGAAGATATGAATCTTTTAATGGTAGCAGTCGTACCTAACCTTATAACCAGAGACCTAGGGCTACTGCACCAGAGCCCCACTGGGTTAAAAGAAGACAAAATATAAAGAAAAATCCCAAGTCTTCTGATTCACCCAAGGCTCGCACGAATAATCATACCAATCTAAACTCATATAAAGAGACGTATGATTATGTTGATGTATATGGGAGACAAATCAGGCCTTCTAATCTATCTGATTACCATAGAAGTGCCCTGTTTGTGTGGATCCCTAAATCCACCTCTAACCCCTCAGGACCCAATTCCAAAGGGGTACCTAAAACCTGATTTGATTGCAGGTTCGTGTGGGATTGGCCAACAAAGGAGGTGTACAAGCAACTATCTGGTACATCGATAGTGGATGCTCAAGGCACATGACTGGAAGTAAACATCTCCTTAGCTCTTACAAAGAACAAGAAGGCCCACGTGTACTCTTCGGTGATAATAACTTTGGTTTTACCAAAGGATTCGGAACCTTAGAGAATGATGATGTACAAGTTACTGGAGTCTCGTATGTCGAATGATTAAAGCATAACCTGCTATCAGTATCACAATTCTACGACAACGGATTCAGTGTTGAGTTCTCGAGCGATCAATGTACAATTAGGAATCGAGCTACTCAACAAATCTTGCTAACTGGTTCAAGGAAAGGCACGATCTACATGGCAGATTGGAACAGTTGTCCAAGGAATGCATGCCTAATTGCTAAGAGTTCCAAAAGTAACAGTTGGCTCTGGCACAAAAGAATGAGTCATCTGAACTTCAAGACTCTTAACAAGATAGATAGGGTGCCATTGGTTGAGGGACTTCCGAATGAGGTATTCTCTAAAGATCAGACATGTGCCGCATGTCAGAAGGGAAAACAAGTTAAAGTCTCATTCAACGGAATACGGACCCGACCAAGATCCAAGAGAGTAACGTTAAATCGCTCCATATGGATCTATTTGGACCAGTTACACCAGTCATTCTCAGCTGACGCAAATATACTCTGGTAATCGTGGATGATTATTCCAAGTTTACCTGGGTTGTATTCTTATACAAGAAGAATGAGACAACAACAAAGATACCGAGTCGCTTTCAAGAAACTACAAAAGCGAAAAGGGTGTCAAGATAGTAAAAATCGGATCGGATAAAGGCTGAATTTTCGAACTCTTTTATTCTTGATATTTGCACCGAGTTTGGTATCTGAGATGAGACGTCACCGCAAGAACGCCACAACAAAATGGAGTAGCGAGCGGAGAAAAGAACTCTCAAGGAAGTTCGCTTGCACTATGTTAATTTGAACATGCGACACCAAGCCGTTTAAAGGCGAAGCCATCAACCTTTGCATGCCACACTCGTAAGTATGATGTTCTCGACAAAGGCTCACTTCAAAACACCCTATGAACTGTGGAAGGCGAGAAAACCTCGTGTTTTTACTTCCATGTTTTTGGAGTGCAAGTGTTTCATACACAATAATGGGAAAAGTCGGGTTGAAGACTTTTTGAGGCCAAGTCAGATGAGGGTATATTCTAAGGATATTCCTCATCCAGCAAGGCTTTCAGGGTTTACAACAAACGAACCCTAGTTGTGGAAGAAACACCCCATGTGGTCTTTGATGAGACATCCTCTGAACAAGAGAAAGTTGCCTCGAGAACAAAGCGATGCAGATCAACAAATTTTACGACACGCAAAAAAATGGATCATCCGAGTATCAAGGAGAAAGAATCAACACGTAGCGGTGTATATCCCGAACTTGATCTTGCCGATTCACCAGTCAATCGGACCCTAAAGGTACGCATTAACTGTCGATTGAAGAAGTTCGGTGCATTTGAGGCGGTATCAACTGAACCATCTGGTTCAGGGGGAACTCCTGAAGTTCCTACGAACAGAGATCAACACATGATGAGTACAACATCAGCTGAGACATGTTCTTATCAAGTGGATCATAATTCCGCACCACTCCCAATCACTAGTAATGAACTACTATCAGAAGTGGATGATGTTCTCCAAACAGACGCAAATCAGAAAAGAAGGACCTGGATTACCACTCATCCAACTGATCTGATTATCGGAGACCCATCTGATAGAGTCAAAACTAGACCTCAAATTGGTGAAAGTGCAATGTATTGTTGTTATCTGTCTTTGAAGGAACCAACTACAGTAGAGGAAGCTCTACAAGACGCAAGTTGGATTCTAGCAATGCAAGAGGAACTGGAACAGTTTGAGAGGAATCAAGTTTGGAAACGGGTGGACAGACCAACTCATCAAGACGTGACTGGCACGAAGTGGGTATTCAAGAACAAGAGAGATGAGAATAATGTCATAACTAGGAATAAGGCAAGACTTGTTGCTAAGGGGTATTCACAATCAGAAGGAATTGATTATGATGAGACCTTTGCACCGATCGCCGCCTTTAAAAGCCATTCGGGTTTTTCTCGCATATCTTTGCCCACAGAGGGTTCATTGTGTATCAGATGGATGTAAAGAGTGCATTCTTAAATGGGGTACTAGCAGAGGAAGTTTATGTTGAACAACCTCCAGGCTTTGAAAAAGGCAACCAAGTGTACCGTTTAAGGAAGACTGAAACAAGCTCCTCGAGCTTGGTATGATACACTCTCTCAGTTCTTGATAGACAGCGATTTCACTAAAGGAATAGTGGGCAGAACCTTATTCAGAATAGAATATGGATAAGATATTCTGATGGTTCAGATTTACGTGGACGACATCATCTTCGGATCTCCTAACAAGAAGTTTATGTGAGAAGTTCAAAGAAATTGATGCAAGGGAAGTTCGAGATGTCCATGATGGGTCGGATGAATTACTACGGGTCTCTGGTCAAGCAAAGTACTGAAGGATATTCATCGCCAAAGTAAATACACTAGGAATCTACAGGCCAAGTTTGGAGTTCAACACTGTAAGGAAGCCATAATTCCCATGATGACCGGGTTCAAGATGGATCCAGATGAGGACGGTCAGAAAACTAATCAGAAAGAATATAGGGCTCTCATTGGATCTCTACTATACATTTGCCCGCCCGGACCCGGATATCACTTTTGCAGTAGGTGTATGTGCCAGATTTCAAGCAAATCCAATGCAAAGCCACCTAGAAGCATCTAAGCGGATTCTTAAGTATTTGAAGGGGACAGTAAACCTTGGTTTATTTTACCAATTAGATGATAATCTAGAGCTTAGTGGGTATTCTGATTCTGATTACGGAGGTTGCAGAATCGACAGGAAGTCAACCTCAGGTACATGTCAATTTTTGGGAAATAAACTGATCTCTTGGTTTTCGAAGAAGCAGACATCAGTTGCGATATCTACTACTGAAGCAGAATATATGGCTGCAGGAAGCTGTTGTTCCCAACTGCTCTGGCTAAGTCAGCAGCTAAGGGATTACAACATCGTAGCTAAGAACGTACCTATATTCTGTGACAGTAATAGTGCTATTGCAATCACTCAGAATCATGTTCTACATACATGATGCAAGCATGTGGATGTCAGACACCATTTTATCAGAGATCACGTTGAAAAGAAGAATATCAGAATGAAAAAGATCCATACTGACAAGTAGAAAGCTGATATTTTAACTAAGCCACTAGCTGAGATCAGATTCAGAGAATTATGCAATGAGCTAGGGCTTCTGGATCTCGGATAAAGTGCACCAGAAATGGTTGGTGGACTGGTCTCCAGAACCAGTTGGTTAAAAGACTAACCAGGTTAAGAGGAATCAGTTGAGTTAGGAATCTCAACTGATCAGACTATCAGAAAAGGAGCCGATCTGAAGATCAGACAAGGAGCCAATCAGAAAGTCAGACAAGGAGCCGATCTGAAGATCAGACAAGGAGCCGATCAGTTCAAGATATATCAGATTAAGGGGGAACTGATCAGATTGGAAGGTCATACTTTATAAGTCGATTAAAGTTACGGTCAAGAAGCAAGTTGTATAAGTTTAAGGCTACAAATCGCATAAGTCAGTAGAGGCAACACAACAATGAAATAACAGATTTTTTCATTGATAAGGACCCGGAGGTCAGATCTACATTACAAGCTACAAGTACAAGAAGACCCGGAGGTCATTACATAAACCGTAAACCATAAACCCTAAGCCTAACCCAAGGTAGGGAAGGGGGAGAGAGGCTTAAAAGATTTTAAAGCTTGATGCTCTCATTATCCCCCGACCCTAAAGGGGCGTGAGAGGCCTCTAGATAATCCTGAGCCACCCTCAGAGCTTCGGAGTGAGGAGCGAGAGCGGCCTTGAAGGATGTCCAAGCTAGGAGCCCCTAGACCTGAAATCAATGGGATCTCCAGCTGTTAAATGGGACACCAGTGCCACAGGTTTGGTCACAAGGACCATACGGCCACTAGTGTCACATGCAAATATTGAGTTTGATATGCGACGATCAGTTATTGTCTGATGCAAACCGCGTACCAAACCCATGTTTTGTTTCAGTCTGAGTCTGTTGATGCTAATTCTGTCATCTCGATAGGCACACAAGGTGCATACGGTTAGGAGAAGTGCCTTCTTATTTGCTATAGCAGATCCGCCGCCTTGGTGGTAAAGAAGCTTTGCATTGATTGTATGTGTAATCTTCGATGACAACGAAAGCAGTGTGAAAGAACACACAGGGTTGATTTGAGAAGTTGAATTCATTGGAAAAGGGTTAAAGGTTTTTGCCGGAAGTTTCACCGGAAATAAGGAATTCACCGGAAAGCATGGAGTATAAGCTAAAGAAGATGAATGGTTTATGTTGTGTTGTTTGCCTAACACCCCAGGTCAATTTATAGGAGAAATTCAGGGGTATAAATGCAAATTTATTTTCTCAGAAGACCTTAAGAGAAATTTGCATCGACAACGCCTAAGGAACACGCGGCTAATGGTTGGATGAGTTGACGGTGTGAGTAATCACAGCGTATCTATGCCATTATTACGGAATGTCAAATCGTTTCGATTTGGGAATCGAGGCAACTTTTTGACTCCCCGAAGTAAATGTTTTGGCGGGAGTAGACTTAAGTGCATAGGAAATGCGGCCTGAATAGAAGAAGACTGAAGGATGAAGTGGATCAGATAAGAGTATCAGATAAGTGGATCAGATAAGTGGATCAGATAAGTAACGAAGTGGATCAAACAGGAATCTGATCAGATGAGTGGAATATTGTTGGGAAATGCTTAACCTTACCATCAGTAAGGTCAACAAGTACCAGATCAGATCACAGTGGTAACTGGTTGATTAAAATATCAACCAGTCAGATACATTTCTTATTTATCCCTTTCTAAACATCTTATATGCGTTATTTAAATAAATTAGTTTTTACTCTGTTTTCACTTTATGTCGCATGCACTGCAAAACTTTTAATGCGGACATGGGAATGTGTATTTAATGCGTTTTATTGTGAATTTTCGAGTCCGAAATACGAGAAGACTACTTTTCTCAACCGTGCGATTAAAACTTTTTCGGCTGACTAATCTCAGCCACTGATTTCAAAACACGGACACTTGAGTACCTTTGGAAAGTTGTGCAAAAAGGTTTTTCCCTCGCATACTATAAATCCAAATCTTTCTCAGAAAACCTCTTTCCACTACTTCGTCTTCTCAAAACTCTCAAAAGATCAAAACTTTCAAAATCTTCAAAAATTTACCTTTCAAAATCAATTGATTCTATTTTCACGATTTCTCAATCCTACGAATCAATTTCTGGTAATTTCTCGTTTAAATACTGCATGATTTCAATTCACCTAGGTTTACAAGTCGTGATGCTATGTTTCTGTAATTTATATTGGATCTATACGCTTACTTGCTTAATTGATGCTTAGATTACTGGTTTGACTGAGTTTATTGAAATAATTTACTCAAACTAACATCAATTTGCATATCATACAGAAATGGCATATCTTGTTCCACGACAGGGCCAAGGGAAAAAGTTCTGCAACTTCGCATCAATGAAGAAAGATATCATTGATGAGAAATATGTAGTATTTCAATCACCTCAGATCCTGAATCGCTGGAAATTCTGGAGTGCTTGCGAGCGTGTGGGCTTGAACAGTATTGCTCGAGACATCAGAACATTGTCCACACACATGAAGCCCTAGAGTTTCTATACAATCTACAGAAGGACGAGGACATTGATGCTGACCTGATTTCTTCCGTTGGTGGATTGGAAGTACGAGTGTCGAATGATGATTTCCAGAGGATCTTCGGTCTCACTCGAGGAAGCATCAACCCAGAGACCTACACGACTGCTGTAGGAGAGAAGGACTTTCTTGAAGCCGAGCTGTTGAGACCAGCAAACAAGGAGAATACAACGAATGTCAAAGCCTCCTACCTAAAGAGGAAATATCGTCTTCTCCTTGAGATCATTCAGAAAGTGATTATGTGCTCAACTTACAGTCTTGATGCTGTCACTTCCTATAAGATCAGTGTCATGACTGCAATCATCAAGAAGGCTTCAGATATGGATTGGTTGGGTATGGTCAAGGAAAAACTGCGGAAAGACTCGGGGAAGTTCGAACTGACCCAGAGGAATGAAGTGTGCTTATCTTCCAAGTGCTCTTTCATGCACAAAATCTCAATCATTCTGTCAGATAAGCTGCCACAGAATTATGAATGGAATGAGAATGGAGCGAAGGTCTATCAAGCTAAGCACAAGGCTATCTTAGGCAAGGATGAGCCCCTGCCTGGTCAATCTGATGAGGATCCTACTCCTTATGTGCCCAAACCCAAAGGAGAAAAGAAGGGAAAAGAAAAGGCAACTGCATCTTCAGAAGCGCAGGGAACGGCCATTCCAGAGAAGAGGTTGAAGAGGAAGGATCTGGCTAAGAAACCAGATGCTCAACGAAAACGTCAGAAGAGAGTTACTTCTCCTCTGAAGACTGCTCCTAGTTCTGCTCAGCAAGTTCGCAGAACGGAGGATCTGATTCAGGTGGAATCAGAAAAGGAGATAGCAGTCAGTTCTGAGCACACTGCCAGTAAAGTAAGGGACGAGCAGATGATTGAAGAAGAAGGAGAGAAAGTTGTCAGAGGGACAGAAGTGGAGCACTCTGAGGAAGAATCACCATCTGATTCTCTGCCTCTCACCAAGATCTTCCAGAAAGCAAGATCGCCTACGCCCACTTCCAAATCGCCATCACCCTCTCCTCAAAAATCATCACCACCGCCCTCTCCTCACAAAATATTCTCACCCTCACCCTCACCAATCAGATCACCCAGATCTCCCACTCCCCCAACCATTGAACCTGTTCAGGAAACTGAACCCCCTCAACAAGCCGAAAACGAACCTGAACCACAAATATCCCCATCTCACTCCCTCTCTCCAAACAAGTTACAAGAACCTGAGAGATCTGACAAGCGTGTGTCCATCTCTCATAATCCCTTCAATACCAGAACCGTGTTTGCTTCAACTGATTCAGAAAGCCCGATCATAAGGATAATGAAGCAACAAATCAAGGAGTATCTGCTGGACATGTGCCCTGAATTGGATCAACATCCTGGCATCCAGCATCAGATAGAAGAGATTGTGTTCTGGAGGGATATCAGACTGAAAAGCATCGAGGAATTTCTGATCCTCATGACAACTATGGGATCTGATTTCTTTGTAGACTTGGAGACGAAGTGCTTGAACAATGCTGGGATAGAAAGCGCTGTTGAATTGGCCTCTGAAGATGATATCAGATGGCTGATTCATGAAAGGTTCGGAATTGCTGATAACAGGGAGAAACTGTTCAACCTCCTACAGATCTTGAAGGAGCTGCCGATGAACTAAGAATGGGTGCTGCAGATGAGACCCGACTTGGCAAGGCTTCAACATCTGACCAGACTGCTATGCTGAGCTCCGATACCCTAGATCTTTATACTAAGAAGATTCAGGATGGGGTCAAGGTTGCTATTGAAGACAAATTCACAGCTCTCACAGTAGATCTGATGAAGCGGTTTGAAGAAGAGCAAACAAAACTGGTTGACAGAGAAAGAAGTCACACAGTTGGGATGCATAATGCTATCCTTTCTGAAGTAATGCAACTAGTAAATCCTCTTGCCGAGAAGCTCAATCTCCAGTCTGATAAACTCAAAGTTCAGACAGATATGCTCAATGAGACACAGGTGCTACTGGAAAATGTCTGGGCATCCTTGGAGAAAACTGACAACCACATGAATATGAGTTGGAAACACTTTGCAGCTTCTACAGAACGAGCAAGAAAGGACATCGAATTTGCTCTCAGACGCTTTTTAACTCCTGCACCTTCTGCCACAGCTCAGATCACTCCTCTTGCTATTGAGAAAATCAGAGAAAAGATCACACGACAATTCATTGCTCTGAATCGCATGCTGTCCAACCTCTTTGATGAAACCAAAAAGGGGGACGAACAAGAGAAGAAAGAAAAACAGACATAGTTGGTAACTATTGCATCTTTTCCAGAAACCACTGTATCTGACTTGCCAGCCACTCCATCTACTGATCTTGTTGCTGAATTAAAAGAAACTGTGGAGCAACACAGCAAAGAGCTCACTGAGCAGAAGATTTCTCTTTCAGACGTTATTGCCAGAGTCGATAAGATTGAAGACTTCTCTTCGTCTGTACAGAAAAGAAAGGAAACTGATGATCAGGCCAAGAGTCTTAAACTCGCTAGAAATTAGCTGAAGAAGACGAACGAGATGAATCTGAGCAAACTCTGAAGAGAAAGAAAGGCAAAGGCAAGATGGTGAAAGCTACTGCTGAAGTTCAGAGTCAAGGCCAATTATTCTCTACCAAAAGTCAGATGTCTCCTGAACAAATTCAAGAGCAAACCAGACAGAGAATAAGAGAGACTGCCATCAAGAAGCAGAAGTTAGCAGAGGCTAAGGGACTAAATATCGCATACATCCGAAGGAAGAGAAAGAATGAAGCTGCAGCAGAGGAGATTGCTTGGGAAAAGAATGCCCTTCCGGCACCTGTTAAAGACATCCTCTGTGCCCGGCTAGATCTTCTTCCAGAATGGGATCAGATCAGAGGAGAATGGTTGTGTGATGTGTACATCCTGGAGATGATTCCGATTCATCAAGATCAGACTGAAAATGATGATGAATTTCGGAACTGGTTAGAAACGAAGTACCCAGACTTCTACCAGACGGTGATGAAGGAAGGGAAGATCATGTCACTGATACCTGAAGCTCCTCCCTTTGAACAACTCCTTCCACCTTTGCGTCCAGACAACAAGCTAGATGCTGTCAAATTCAAGAATGCCTACTATGGATTTGCTGAAAAAGGAGGGATCCATAGAAGAGAAGATCTGGACAAGCTGATGCAAAGGATGTACAAGATGTTTGGTATCCCCAAAGAACTTATACACCTGAGGAAGACAACTTGGAATCAGATGATAGGTATGTTTTTCATGTATTCTGTAATGCACACACCTATCTGAATGAAATATTTTATCTCTCTGATTCTAAGACAACATCTCATTGTCTTCTGAAGTATGTACTGCTTTACATTATCTGCATTTCTATTCATGGTATCTGTTTTTCTGATTAAGTGTTTTGGTTCCATCAAAAAGGGGGAAATTGTTGGGAAATTTGTATTTAAGTTTTGATGGAAGTTCCAAAACAGGTTGTAATAGGACCAGTCAGACCTGTTAGCTGACTGATGACTTAGAATCAGATTAAGATGACCAGCTGAAATGTATACATAGCTGATGTAAAAGATAGGTCACATATTGAGGGGGAGCTCAATATGTATAGGTCAGGTCGAAGTATCAGATGACCAGATAAGGTCAGATGATCAGAAGACTAAGACGAGTCAGAAGACAAGAAGAAGTTAGATGACCAGGTGAAGACAGAAGACACTGAAGACTCAGATGAACCTGAAGACTCAGATAAGCCTGAAGACTCAGATAAGCCTGAAGACTCAGATAAGCCTGAAGACTTAGTAACAAACCTGAAGACTCAGTATGACTGAAGACACTGAGGCTCAGAGTCACCTAAAGATCAGAAGACTACCAGAAGACCTACATCAGCCGAGTCTGCAAATTGTGCTAAGACAATCTGCATCAGAAGACTCTACAAGGTAGACTAATCAGTTATCTGATCAAGTCAGCTCACACCTGGCGTCAACCAAAATGGTACACCAAACAAGACGAATATTCTACAAAAGGAATATCAATCGTCAAAAGGATAAGTACTGAAGTGCCGTCTCGCGAAGCCAAAGAGAGAGCAACACGTGCACAAAAAAAGCTGACAATTCGGGATTCGACGCTGCGGACATAAACAACGCTAATCATGCCTACAGCCACGCCGATATTCGGAGCACGTCACATCATATCCTACAACCTACCTAATATAGCTCGAAATTCCAATTACTCTCCAACGGCTCTTTGATTTCGTGGTCTATAAAATGGGATTTCTCTTCAAAATTGAAGTAGATCGGATCGAGCAGACTAAAAAAGAAGCAAAAATTATAGCAGAATTTCCGCTCGAAGAACACCGAATTTGAAGATTATTCTTAAGTGTTCATCCCATTGTTCTTAGCATAGAAATCTCATCCTCTAGCATTTGGCTACATAAACACTAGGATAGATTTCCAGTTGGAACCACAACAAATCTTTACCCAAACTCAAAGTTAGGTTAAGTTTGTTACCACAAGATTTCAGATTAGGGATTCTAGTTTCTGATTTCTGGGATCGGTTGAGTGTGAACTCGATAAACATCTGTTGAGTGTTGGACTAACACATTAAACTAAGTCCAGTCGGTTAAGCCGGTTAAGCTGGTTAAGTTGCCCCTACGTTAAGGGAAGAGTGGACGTAAGACGGGTTTCGTCTGAACCACTATAAAATCTTGTGTGCATTTACTTGCACTTTATTGTTTTACATTATTCACACAAATGAGCTTAAAATTGCATACATATTCTAAGTTAACATCAGTCTGCACCAAGCAATTGATCTGATCAGGTTGACACCTTAGTCAGCCGATTGAAAACTGACTTGAGAATCTAATTTGATAAAACTGGTTTTTCACACGTGTATTTACAAGCTTCCGCACTATCAGTTAAACTGATAGATATCAAACTGATCTGCCCTCAGGCACTCAGTAAGATTGAACATTAGTCCAAACTGACTCACTAGCACTCTGATCAGGCAAACTGCAATCACACCTGATCTGCACGAAAAGTTTTCAGAAGTCTATTCACCCCTCCCCTCTAGACTTCTGCCCTCACGAAACCCGTTCGGGACCTACATGTTGGGATATGTGCAAGATACCAAGCTAATCCTAAAGCTAGTCACATGGAAGTTGCCAAAAAGATTATGAGATATCTTAAAGGCACTGTAATAGAGGATTGTGGTATCCAACTGATGATAACCTTGAATTAACTGGTTATTCAGATGTTGATTATGGTGGTTGTAGAATTGACAGGAAGTCCACTTCAGGAACATGTCAATTCCTTGGAAATAAGTTGATATCTTGGTTCTCTAAAAGTAAACTTCAGTTGCAACTAGCACTACTGAAGCAGAATACATGGCTGCGGGAAGTTGTTGTGCACAGATTCTTTGGCTAAGGCAATAATCAAGGGATTACAAGATTATAGCCAATGAAGTACCCGTATTTTGTGACAACAATAGTGCAATTGCTATCACACAAAATCCGGTATTGCACACCAGATGCAAACATGTTGATATCAGACATCACTTCATTAGAGACCATGTGGAGAAGAAGGATATCAGGATGGAGAAAATTCATACTGATAAACAAAGGGCTGATATTCTTACTAAGCCTTTGACTGAGTCAAGATTTCAGGAACTATCAGTAGAATTAGGGATGTTGGATCCTGGTGAGTAAATTTCTCTGAAGGGTGAAGTCCTTCAGAAGCATTAAGTTATTCAGGAAAAATAACTCAGGACAAAAATCTCTCAGGATGGAAACTGAGACTCAGGATGATTTCTGTCAAGGTCAGTATTCAGTAAGGTTAAGTAGTCAATTAATCCTGAAGCAATACCTAGCTCATGCATTTACTCACAACATTTATTTCACTTAGTAATCATTGGAAACAAATGACAAAAGACTTGAACTTTAAGCGGGAATGTTTGAAAAAATTCTATTGGCTAGAATTTCGGCAGAGAACCGAAGGGTTGCCTCGATTAGAGTGAAACATTATTATGTCACCCTAATTGCTATTATTTGCTTCATTTATCTGATTATTTGCTATAAATAGCAAATAACCATCGAGATTATATTTAATCTCAGATTAAATCTCAACCGTTCATTTCTTTATCCTACAAAGATTTAATCTTAGCCCTTGATCTTCATTTCCCAGATCATATAAATACTCAAGTGTTCTTGTGATCAAACACTTTACACTCTTTGCCACTCAAACATTCAAACTCTCGAAACCCTTAACCTTCTCATATTCAAAATTTCTAGTTTCTCAAAATCATACAATGGATTTTCCTAGCTATGCTATGATTAAAGATTGGTGACACTCGAAACTGCCACATACAACTGTCTGTGACTGAAAACTGGCTTCTTCAAGCATATGTTAACATATGTAAGTGATTGTCCCTAATAGTGTTTTTATAACTGATATGGTCATCGAACCGGACAGACCACCGGTCAGCGATTCAACCGGTCGGATTGGTTCAACCGTTGAAATGATTCCTGCCTAATTTTTTTCAATATTTCATATGTTTAGTTAAAAAAAATAAGTATACATCTACAAGAATTTAAACATATATCTTATAACTTTTTATATTTAAGAAAACACAATAGAGTCATAGTCATAATAAAAACAACACAATAATGTGAAAGTAATATAAAAGGGGGAAGGTGGACCTTATATTTTTATCCCACATCGAGTAAGTATTAGAGAAAAATGTTAGAGAAAGTAATTTAAAGGGAAAGAGGCGGATCCATAATTGTCCCACATCAAAAGTGTTAGAGAAAAATGTGAGAGGAAATAATATAAAAGGGGAAGAAGTGTGCCTCATATATTTGTCCCACATCAAAAGTGCTTGAGGAAAATGTGAAAGGAAATAATATAAAACGAAAAGAAATGCACCTCATATATTTGTCCCACATCGAAAGTGTTAGAGGAAAATGAAGTGTTAGAGGAAAATGTGAGAGGAAGTATTATAAAAGGGGTGAAGTGTTAGTGTTAGTGTCCTAGAAACAATCCTTTGTATGGACATAATACTAATATAATATTCAGTGTTTGTTTAATATTATTTTTTTATTTAATATTAAATGTATGGCGTTACACTTATTAGAATATTATGTTTGATTGTTTGCATTTGTTCTTATTTGTGTTCCCTTGAATCACTGCAGTCGTTGAGATGTGAGAACTCAAATGACTTAAGCATGATTCTCAAATAGCCCCGATCAAGGATTATCAAGAATGGGATATTGATGATGCAATGGAGATTGGTGTGCGATCTGCATCATACTCTTAGAGAGTGTAGTAAGATCTCACTTACTACGAGATACTAGTGTTGGTCCCGTTTTGAAAACTCATGAATGCGTTAAATACCAATTGTAATGCATATAAAACAGGAGTGAGGGAATGGTGGTTCCAATTTTTCTTTTAAACCATGTGTTTTGCTTATAGTCGAATGCATATGACAAGTAATAACATAAAGCAGTAAGGAACACACGATTTTTATAGTGGTTCGGACAACTCGTCCTACATCCACTCTTCCCTTCATGGGGCACCAACTTAACCAACGGGACTTATCTCCCTCACGGGATAGCCTACCCTCCCTTTCGGGATTGCTTAGATGTTTACCGAATTCTCACTCAAACGGGACTTATCTCCCTCACGGGATTGCCTACCCTCCCTTTCGGGATTGCTTAGATGTTTACCGAGTTCTCACTCACCTACAAACTTAACCTATCAAACTGATTTGGGTAAGGTTTGTTTGGTTTCCAACTAGGTTGAGATTTTCCCTTACATTTTTTAGCCTCAATGCTAAGGATGGGAAAATCTCTCTAAGCTTAGGATATTACATTTGTGCTTAGATCTAGGGTAGAACACTCTTGAATATATGCGTGTATTTCTTGCTCAGTGTTCTATGGTGGAAGTGCTAGATGATTTGGCTCTGTAGCTTGATGGATCACACATTTTTCCACACTTAATTTGATGGAAGAACTTGTATTTATAGTGTAGATTTGAATTTTACCGTTGGATGGAGTCACATTCAAATTCATACTATTCTGTAGCTTTTGCAGCTTTTCAGGCTGGTTGTCTTCCTCTCATTGGTCCACGTCAGCTGAATCTAACGACTATAATCTTCAGGATCCTTCTGAGTCTTCAGGATTCTCTGAGTCTTCAGGATTCTTCTAAGTGAGTCTTCAGGATTCTTCTGAGTCTTCAGGATTCTTGATTCAACAGACTTCTCTTCAGCGGACCTGTCTGATCAGGCATACTGACACTCAGGCTAACTGAGTTCAGCTCTTCTGACTTCAGACAATCTGACCCTCAGGTCACTTGCACTCAGGTTATCTGATCATCAGTAGTGTTCTGATTCTCAGTGAACATGACTTCAGATGACTTATCTCTAGGTGACATTAGATCAGTACGCCTGTGTTTACTGTTCAGATCTTCTGACTCTTGTCTTCTGATTTGGTCGCCTGATCTGGTATGCAGATTTATGGTTTTCTGATATCTGATTTCTTCTCGCCTGATCTGATCAGCTCACCTGATCAGATCTGTACAGCATCAGTTTAGCATTTTAGGTCAGTTGCATCAGGTTATCTCATCTGATCTGGATCACGTCTGATCTCGATCAGTCTTATCTGCTCCTCTTCTGATCTTCTGGTCAGTTATGTTCTGATCAGCTTGTCTGCTCTTCTGATCACCAAATCAGCTCGTCTGTCCTTCTGGTCATCTGATCTGGACATCTGATATGTTCATCTGATCAGCATATCTTCTCTGGTCATCTGATCAGGTAACTCTCCTTCTTCTGATCAGCTGGCTTAGCTTTTCTTCTTCTGATTTTGCATAGCTCATCAATTAACTCCGGAACTCATTTTACTCATCTGATCTCGATCAGTCTCGTCTGCAGCCTCGTCTGATCTCGATCATCTACTTCTGATTTCGTGAGTTCCCCCTTAACTTGTTCTCTATTTCTCCCTCAACTTGTTATCTGTAAGTTAGCTTCAATAACACAAGTTGATAATGTTTTGGCATAATTCATCAAAACTAAAATATCCCAACAACTAGGTATCTCATGATGGATGCACAAATACCTTAGAGGGTATTGGTATACTCATCCGAGCAACCGTTTGATGTAGTTCCACTATATGTGTCTACGGGTGTCTCGGTTAGTGGGAGCGATGCGATACTCCTTTGACTTGAGGTCAATACGCACGACATGTCTGGAGTGATGAACTTTAACCATGACCGACGCTTATACCCTTCCAAGGGTAGATATGACTTGGATTGGGTTCATCACGAAGGGCATGTGTGTGATAGTTGAGCCAAGAATATGATTCATTCCTCAGAGTGGATTTAGAGAGAATACTCATCTTCTCATCATAATTGGATCAAAGTCATTGACCAATGCACGTCAACTTGGACTTTGTGGCCAAGTGTGACATAAATGTTCAATTAGTGATTGGAGATAATATGATTAAGTTATTTGAATAGACACTTCATGATGTTCAAGACTAATCGAGTATTCGTGAATGAAAGGAGGAAATCGTAATAGCCCATGTTACAGTTACATGTAGTTGTACGTTTCTCGCAACGTATCTCATATATTGAGAATGTCTGATTTATTGTCTAGGGTTCAATTAAGACTGTTAGTTTGATTAATCGTTCGATATATGAGGGCCTATGGGACACACAACAAGTAACTCCCGTGTACGGATTATAGTTGGTTGATTAAGTATTAAATTGGATTTAATATTTAATTTATGGAGAATTAATAATTTTTAATTTAGAATTAATTATTATTACTATTTAATTAAATTAGATTTAATTAAATAGGAATCCCAAATAATATTATGGAATATTATTGTAGGAAAATATCCGTAGGGAAAAACATATCTTTGAGAATTAATTTGCAAGATTAGGAATTATCTTCTTAATAAAGATGGCTTAGGATTTAAGTCAATCTCTCCCTATATATATGACATCCCGGGATTCATTATTTTCTACAACAAGAAAACCTAGTTTCTCCATAAAATCTAGAATAAGATTTTTCCTAGCAAATTCCGTCTCAGATCCAACGCTGGCAAATCTATGCAAATCTGTCCACGGGGATTACGTGGATACCGTAGTTGAGAAATATGTTATTGAATTACTGTAAGATTTCTCGTTATGATTATTCGTTCTTCTTTATGCAATTAATTGTTCGTTGTTGGTGAACTATTTAATTACGCTGCGCATGTATTACGTGTTTACGTGCCTCTATATTCCAACATGAAGGTGGACCTTGATACATGATACATATGATTAAAAGTAATAAATTCTTTTTAAAGGAGAGAACCAATTCATCCGGTTTTGGTTCGGTTTTGATCGGTTCTTTCGGGTTTGATCGTTTTTGACCGGTCAGACCGCAAAAATAATTTTTAGGGTGTATTCGGACTGATTCTTGGTTGAACCGGTCAGACCAGTCTGATTCTGAAAACACTGGTCCCTGGTTCTTGTTTATCGACATTGCATATAAGACAATTAACAGGAACTGTCTCCAATCTTAGGTTTGACGGAGTTAGGAAAAGTTTGGGGATCAACAGCATCTCACCCAAATTGCTTCACCATGTCTTGTCTATATATATATTATACTAATAGCATAAACCGGCCGAAATTTAGAAACCATTGAATTTTTCGACCAAACGTTATTGCCTAATTGAGAAACGAATCTTTGAAAAAAAAAACAAATAATAATGGGAAAAAAATCTTAATCTTTGGGAAAAAATGTAAAAGAAATATCTTTGGAAAAATTTTACTCCCTCCGTCCACCAATCTTATACACAGTTGACTTTTACACACATTTTTGCGAGCAAGTTTTATATTAGTAATTGAAATGATAAAGTGTCATCTATCATACCCCTCCTTAAAAGTTACTTTATCATTTCAATTACTAATACAAAATTCGCTCGCAAAAACGCCCGTAAAACTCAATTGTGCATAAGATTGATGGACGGAGGGAGTAATAAATAATAATGGGAAAAAATCTTTATCTTTCGAAAAAAATTGAAAAAATATTTTATCAAATTGAGACACGAATCTTTGAAAAAAGTATTAATAGATAATAATGAATTAATTGATAAAAAAAGAAAAAAATTGGAATAAATATTAACAAATAATAATGAAAAAAAAATCTCAATCTTTAGAAAAAAATAAATAAATAATTTGCAATAAATATTAACAAATAATAATGGAAAAAAATATTTGGTATTTAGATTGATCATGATTTTTATGATTTATACCCAATAATAGATCTCTTTTAATATTGTAATATATTCAAAATAAGTTATGATAAAATCTATATATTCTAAATAAAATTATGATTAATTTTATTGATTTCTCAAAAAATCTTGCATTAACTTTCTTTTGAATCTAATATTATTTTCTTAAATTCTTTCCTACATCCATGTATGTGTGTGTGTATATATATGAGTAATATTCCTGTTAACCAAGTTTATACATGAACTCTATTATTGTTATGCACAAAAACTATCAATGTTGTGTACAAAAAATATTAATGTAAAAATTGCTTTATTTTTCAAACAATGATAATTTTTTTACATAATATTTTTGTACATAATAGTGATAGTTTTTGTGCGTGACAGGAATAATTTTTTTTAACATAACAATGATATTAAAAAAATAAAGTTCACTGTGAACACGGACAAGTTTTTATCTATCTATATATATATATGTACACTTTCATTCTAACAAATACTCACGCCAGAAACTCATGCCACACGCCAGACACTCAAGCTTGATATATATATTTTTTAAATCAATATTTCTTAGATTTGTACGTTTTGTACAGTGAATGTGTGATTCTTTCTTTCTCCTACGAAATCATTCATTTTTTCTTCCATTAATGCGTCATTTTATTTTTTGGACTACAAGCGTCAGATTTGTTCTTCTATTATAGGTTTGTGTATTTTGCATTTTTGTTCCTCACGCCTGAAACTCAAGCCCAATACTTTCTTTTGTCAAAATTTCTTAGATTTTTACATTTTGGACATTGATTGTGTGGTTCCTTCTTTCTCCAATAAAATCACTATTTTGTTCTTCCATTAATGCGTTATTTTGTTATTCAGACTACGAACGTTGGATTTGTTCTTCTATTACAGGTTCGTGTATCTTGCACTTTTGTTTTGTAATTTACTTTGCCTTTAATTTGTAATTATAGTTTTGTGCATACCCACTATTCAATATGTTGAAGATCGTGTAAAATTCACTTATAGCTTCAGTGGTTTGGGATGTCTTTAAAGGTTGAAGTAGGAGCATTGCCAACTTATAAATTGTTTTTCTTAACAAATAAATGATCTCATATTTTTGCCTAGATAATTAGTTGGGGTGTTTTGTTTGACTTTTAATAATTACTAGCACGTAACCCCTCGTATTACGCCGCGGGATTTAAAGTAATTTGTATTAATAGTTTTTAATTAAATATTTTAACTATTTAATTAATACAATTATAGGTATATTTTTATATTTTAATATTTTTTGTGCATATTTTTTATTTTAAATTACTTACTCCCATTAAAATTAGATATTATATTCATTTCTGTCTTATATATTATTTACATAATACATGTCGTTTTGATATTTTCACCCCTCATTATCTTATATATATAGTATACCCCCCATGATTACTTTTGGGGAAATTACTAGGAACTACATCTTTTTACCCCTTATATCTAATAACTACAACAATATATATCTACTCTTAAGTCTCCTAAACTTAAAATCGGCCCACAATGTATTTTTAATTATTGTTTTAAATGTCTAATCAATAACAGTACACGCCTTCCTCATCTTTTTTACTCTCTCTTCATATACGCTCAACAGTTGATGTCTATTTTCGGCGAGAACGTCTCATCTCACATAGGTAGTACATGATTCAAGCTAGAATGTATTTTTAGAATTCAAATTTTCTTACTTTCACAAATACACATGAAACTTCATTTGTTCAGTTGGTTCATCAAATTATAGAAAGAAATTTTCCCATTTATTAAACCGACATCTCTCCAAAAAACGGTGGCTAATCAGATTTTTGTTTTTTGCATACCTTGGATATCTTGATTTTGAAGTAAAGCTTTTAGAGGTAGACATTTTTTAAATTGTAGATTGTCTGTTTTGAGTGAAAATGCTAGATGAGGAATATGGGGAAGTGAGAAACATCTATATATAGTTGGAAATGAGGAAAGTAGTCATCACAACGGTTATATAACGACTAAAAATTGTCAGAGATAGAATTTATGAAGTTAGGTTATTGTTGAACATGTTCAGTTTTGTTACTGAACACATACATAGGAATCTGAACAGTTCAGTTTTGTTACCGAACAGACTAATATAAAAACTGAACATGTTCACTATAAATTTGAACATGTTAAGTTAAACCTGCACATGTCTAGTTAAAATTTGTCCATTCACATCTAGATGCTAATCATGTTCAGTTTTTTGAATCTGAACATATTAAGTTAAACTTGCACATGTTTAGTTAAATTTTGACCATTCACATCTAGGTGCTAATCATGTTCAGTTATTTGAATCTGAACATGTTAAGTTAAACCTCCACATTTTTAGTTAAAATTTTACCATTCACATCTAGGTGTTAATCATGTTCAGTTTTTTGCCTTTTTGACAAACCATGTACATTAACAATCCAAAGAATTTGTATTTTAGTATGATAAGATAGTTTTATTCACCACAAAATATACACAATAGAATCACCAAAGCAAGAAACTATTTCGGAAAGGACAATTACATCAACAAAATATCCAAACACAATATTTGTGTTGTGCTTCAAAACATCCAAAATATTTATTTTTTGAGCAATAACCAATCACGAAACATCCAAAATATCAATATTGTGTGTTGCTTCAGAGAAAAACCATTGACCAAACATCCAAACAAAAACTACCAAACATTCAAAAATAAAAATCATGCATTAATCAATATCTAGAGTGGTATCACAAAATAAATGGGATCCATGAACCACGATATCATCTTTAATCTACAATTACCCGCCGATGTCGCTGAAAATACACCCCTCGTAGGTGTCTTCTGCCGAACAATATTCTCAATTTGGCTGGATACCAGAACACCGCAGTCCAACGGTCCAGCTGCTTATTGACGACAATATTGATGATTCTGGCTTCTTCAATTAATTTTTAAGAAACGGGGCATTTGGGCGATAGCTTATAAACACATTTCTAAGCTTCTCACCAACATACTCAACCTATACGCATGAAAGAAAATACAATTAATATGCACACATATTTTTAAACACATTATGAACGTGGTATGTTTTTTTTTTCTGAACATATGTTAAGAACACAATTCATTCCACATCATACACCAAAAAAAACAGTCACACCAAAAACATATTATGAAGTTCTGCCCTTTTTATATCTGAAAATGCTCAAAAGTTCATGAACAACAGTTCACAGGAGAACAAAACAGCCACATAAAATCTTAACATGTTCAAATCGGAACTGAACAACAGTTAATTATAATTTCTGAACAAAAAATTGCACACATAAATTAATCACACTTTCTGAACAAATTGTTTCTGAACAATAGCTCAAAGTGCAAATACACACAAATAAACTAAACTTTTTTCGGAATTTTTTTTATGAACAACAGGTAATTACATTTTATGAACAAAAAAACACTCACATAAAACCAATCATACTTTTTCTGGACAACAAATGCTTGAAAAGTAGTTCAAACTACAAATACACGTAAAATTGACACAAAATATTTTGGAACACATGCATATATTGAACATCAAAATTTCAAAGTCATACCTTCACAAATTCGCACCCTTGTGGACCGAGCACGAGAACCTTAAAAACACACACATAGACTAATTACTCCTAAAAGAAGCCAGATTTTCAATAAAATCTTCAGATTTATGAACAACATAACACAAACATTATATCTTTGTCCTTCCGTTTTCTTGTTAAACCAACAAGAGATCCTTCAAAACACACACATACAAAAAAAAATCAGTTTAACATATACAAAGAAAAAAAAACTAAGTTACTTTAGTATTACTATTAACCCCCAAAAATCAAAACATTCCAACCTCCAACAACTTCATGCTCCCTTTTACGTTTGAAAATCTTCTCTTTCCCTCATTCTACCACTTTTGAACCTTCCATTGGGGGGTTTTGAGAGTTCCTAACAAATAACAAAAAGAAATGACATTTTGAGAAGGTAACAAAAAGAAATCAGTTTAACAAACATCTGTTGTGCACAATTTAGAAGGTAACAAAACATTTGTTTCAATAAAAAAAGGAGGAGCATGAATCGATTTTTCTGAACAATGTTAAAGGTAACCAGCTTAAGGACAAGAACAAGAACAAGAACAATCTATATATATCTGCATGCACAAAAAAGTTAAAAAATCAAAAAAATCAAAAAAATTGAAAAATTGAAAAATTTAGCAAGAACAAGTGAGTGAAATCGTTTTCCCTTTGCACAAGTGTGTGAAATCAGCAAGAACACTCCGATATTCCATGAAAAAAAATTAGAACTCAAGATCTGATTCCAGCAATTTTCGATTCTTCAATTTTAAAAATGAAAAAACGGGAAAATGGGGAAAAGTAAGATGAGACTTTTCTCTTGGGTAGGGTGTAATTTTCTTTTTCACAGCTGTGGGGGGTGGTTGTACGTTTATAAGGGTGTAGAAGGGGTAAGGATAGTAGTTTGCAGTTTTGAGTATAGTGTTAAATAGTAAATGTAGTTATTAGATATATCACTAGGAAAATTGTAGTGCTTAGTAATCTCCCCATTACTTTTCATTGTTACTAAACATTATTATTTTTCTACAAATATGTTGTGTGAATAATTTTTCCAACCAATAATAACTATTGTTAAAAATATTTAATTATAAAAAATTAAGGTTAATGTTTGCATAAGAAAATTTAAATGACCATAAAAATTAAATACTATGGGTATATATGATATATTAAAGGAGACAATATCAGAACGATATTTATTATATAGATATTCTAATAGACTAAAAAAACATTAGGAAGAATGCCATGGAGTAATTTAGAATAAGAAAAAAAATGAAAATATGCGCATACAATATTAGAAAATAAAAATTATGTCTATAATTGAATTAATCAAACTAATTAAATATTTGAAGTATTTAATTAAAATTAATGATATAAACTATTTTCAATCTTGCGTAGTATGTCGGGTTATATGCTAGTGATATTTAAAAAGAATAAGAGAGAGTATAAATTAATAAATTTTAGAGTATTATTTAAAAATGAACTGCCTTAGAAACCTCTATGAATATTCCAATAAATGTCTTCAGAAAAAAATGAGATGAAAAGAAAAACTGGATATAGACAAAGAAAGTCCTTAGACAGAAACGATAAAAAAAATTGGTTAAAGATAAGAATTATAATATTTATATTAACTTTATTTTACAAAAGATTGAATGACATAGATTAAATTAGAAAAAATAATAATAAGGATTAAAAATTATATTATTAATAATACTATAAATAACTTCTCATAAAAATTCAAAGTATTTGATATATAGCAACCACATGAATAAGGGGTGATTCATAATAAATAGATAAGAGATAAATGGAAGGTAAGAACCAAAATTAAATAATAAATTACTGAGATTAAAAAATTAATAATAATATCATAAATAACTTCTCACATAAATTCAGAAATTTGAAATAAAATCACCATATGAATTGGGGTGATTCGCATTTAGTAAATAAGGGATGAGACATATCATGACAATGGAAAAAACAACAAATGCTTACGTTTTGGGCACTGATTGTGCGGTCTGTTTGGACGAAATCGAGAGTGAGCAACGAATTAAAATGGTTTCAATTGCTATCACGGTTTGAATTTAGAATGCGGTGATGTTTGACTATCTAACAAGTCCATTTGCCTAATTTTTTGGTCAAGGTAGGACCTGAATTGCTCAATCCGAATCAAATAAGGTTGTACTAAGTTTCGAATCAAATTTTAAGTGTTATTAACTATGAGTAACACTCACGTGAATCAGTTTTGTCACATCCCGATTTTTCACAAATATGCATAAATTTTATAAGAATTTGCAGCGAAAAATATTATATAAGTAAAATATGCACTTTAAAATTTTAAAATTTTCATAAAAATGTGACTAAAATTTAAAATATAATTGAAATTTAAATGCTAATACTATTAAATCAACATGACAATAATTTTCCTCAAGATACATTCACCGTCCCTCCACCGCACTCCTTCTTAATCTGAAAAATGTTAAATGTATGGTATGAGCAAAATCACTAGCTCGGTGAGGTTACCTTATCAAGATTAAATATAACATAAAAATAAAGTTTCACCCACAAATAATTATGTCAATCACCAAATATCACATATAAGCTTTTCATCATAATTATGGACAATTATTAAATTTTGCTTAATAGTTTCCTCAAGGATCTCTTTACAATTCCACTGGGTCTCCCGAAGCCTCTTTGCAGTCTCGGGTCATGTGCACGACAGTTTCCCTAAAGACCTCTTTGCAGTTTATAGGTTCCCTGAGGACCTCTTTGCAGTCTCGGGCCTCTTTGAAGCTTCTGGCCTTTCATAACTTTCTTTTTACAATAATCTTATAATTTCATATCATCAAATCACGCTCAAGTAAATAATTTATCATATACATCACGCCATATTATATTGCACATAAACAATTTATTCTACGAAGTATTTAATAAAGATAAAGAAACCACACCTTAAATTCATGTCGTGGATGCAGATGCATGGAATGAAATTACTTTAATCCTTGTTGAGAAAAAGCTCTGGAGTTGTGAAAAGTATGAAAGAAATATTTTTCTGTGTATTTTGATTTCATAAAAAGAGGCTTCTATTTATAGAGAAGAAAATATACTTCCTAATGATACTTGAATTTGAATATTTTATGAAAATTTTGAGATTTGATTATTGTTAGACGATGATTAAAATTTAAAGACATATCGTTATAAAATTTGATAGTTAAATAATAAAATAGCTTTAATATTAACAATGAAAAAGGGAACGATTCCTTTGGGGACAAAAATAGGTATTAGTGATGATCATTAAACAGATAAAAAGATATTTATGGATTTGATTTTAAAAAGATAATGATTTGTCGAATTTATAAACAAGATAGGTATAATACTTGATTTCAAAATTGCCTTATACAAAATAACAGAATTCCGGATTGACAAAATTTAGGATACAAATTTATATACATATAAATCTCAATTGAGATCCAATTTCACTTTACCCAATTTATCTTTGACCTGCTTTGACCCCTATTTGACCACCTAACCCACTGACCCTTCCTAAATTGATTGATTTGTATTTATACAAATTTGTACAGTAGACCTATTCTTTCGGATTTTACAAGAAAAGAAAAAAAAGAAAAAGGAAAGAAAGTGGCTTCAACCTTTATTTAAAAACACATGAAATATCTTGTAGAACAAAATTAAAATTTAAGTATTTAAAACAACTTAAAATTTAGGGGTGTTACATGTTCACACATGAACTCTTCACAGTTATGCACAAAAACTATCACTGTTATGCACAAAAAATTTCACTGTTTAAAAATATAAAATATTTTCTAAACAGTGATTGTTTTTGTTCATAACAATGATAGTTTTTATACATAAAAGTGATAATTTTTTTATGTAATAGTGATACTTAAATAACCGAGTTCATAGCATGAACCAGATCTATACAAGTTTTTGTCATTAACTATTCAATTTTGTATTAACTTGATTCTAATTAACTGGGATAAACTATTTCGATCTATATTATTTAGATCTTATCATTTAGATTGAGAAATATAGTCAACTAAATAATCATGAATTTTTTTATCTATAGCATTAGTAATATCTTAAGAACAACATAAAACCTAATGTGTTCCCTGAATTTTTTGTTTTATTTTCTATGTAATTTTTTTTAAATTTTATCCTTTTTGAAAATAATATAATATGACCATGTAAACTACAAGCTCTTTGTTATGTGTAGAGTTGCAATTCTTTAATGCAGTGTTTTCATAATCGAACCGACGATCAAATCGGATTGAGCACCGGTTGTCGGTCCAACCGGTTCAATATGACAGGTGGTTCAACCGTTTAATGTATTAAATTAAAATATTAAATTGTTGACACATGATAGAAATTCATTTAAAATAATAATAATAATAAATTATTAAATTTCAACACTCTTAATTTTTTTATTAAAAATAACAATTCTGATTAATGATTAATAAAGTATAGCACTATAGCTACTATTGGATATGTAATTAACATTCTAAATAAACTATTAATAAATAAATTAAACTAACTAAATTACTAATGTACACATAAACTATTAAATTAAGAAAATAAATTAAACTATTAACTATCACACACACGTGACACCCACTAAAGTAATAAGGATAAGAACAAAATTGCCAGTTGGCACAATTATCCATGGACACGCACCCACTATCACACACCTATACACAATTACACACGCATAAATATAATATGTGTATGTATATATCGAGTAAAAAGACAGATCAGTGTGAATCTCATACACACAATGGCACACTGTGTATATATAATATATGTGCGTATATATCGAGTAAAAAAGGGAGGGATCAGTTCGAAAAAAGAAAGAAGTTGTTCGAGGAAACCTGCGACGCCGCGAGTGAGAAGTCACGCGAGTCGTAGAAGACGTCGACGGCGCGGGGACACCGACGATGACGGCGTGGAAAGATGGCTGTGCGGCTGAGAAAAAAAATCCGATTTTACCTGTCCGGAGGTTTGCCGGTTTCACCGATTTTATCCGGTTTCGGCCGGTTTAACTCGGCTTGACCGGAAAAACGGTTATGTGGAGGTAATCGGACCGGTTTCCAGACCGATTCCGGTTCAACTGGTTGAACCGACCGGTCCATTCCAATTCTGAAATCACTGCTTTAATGATATTAGAGCAAAAAGGCTCACACTCACATCCTGGATTCAATTCTCCTTAAAAATAACTCTGTCCATATTTTAAAAATCTATATTATCATGACTTTGAGAAAAATATTGCATCAATAAAAACAACAACAATATTATCTCTTCAAAATGACAAAACATCTTAATACAAATATTTATAAAAAAATTATATAAATTAATGAATATCATAATTATGCATCGCACGGGTTCAATTACTAGTATATAATAATGTCAACTTTGTTTTTTTTTTAAAAAAATCTGGCAATCTGGTATGAAATTTTGAAGTAAACTCGTTATATTACTGCGTTACTGTGATTAAAATATCAATAACTTCTTACTCGAACCATTTACCCACTCTTGCTAGTATATGACGATGAAGATGTCATTACTCTCTTTTTTATAAATTAGGGCCAATCAAAGGATCTTGGACAATCGCAATCGTCGGATTGTCATTTAGATGCAACGCCAACGGGGACAAGGGATTGAGGAGCGGATTTGTCACGACCATCCTTATTTAACCCAATATAATACGAATATAAATATAATTTAACTTGTAAATTTGCTATAATTTTTTTTTCTTAGAATATTATGAGATCAATATCATCTCATATACCAATATAACCTGTTCGCATTCATATATATATGTATGTATACCAGATGCCAATAAACCAACCATTCAAACTCATACTCCAAGCCAACACAATGACGATTCACACTCAAACTCCAAGCCAACAAACACTAGTACGTATAAGCCCTAATAACATGACATAAGACAACACATATCCCGAAAGTGATAAAATATAACGACGGAAGCACAATAAGCCACGGTATGCCCAACAGGTCGTCATCTATATACACATCCACTCAAAACCTGCAAAAGCTCCACAGCTTGTCCAGTAAGGCTAACTCGTCACATCTCATCATAATTACCTACAATGCATAAACTAGGTGAGACATATAAATCTCAGTAAGCAGAAATTATGCATGATGCTGTGAATCTTTGAAAATCCTCCCCATGAACTCTCTTTTGAATCACCAATTTATTTATGAAACACTCGCAGTGCCCCAAACTCACTGTTATACACCGGCATAACTCAATCAATATATCAATAATCAAGTGGCCATATAAGTATGATTCCGACGTGGGGCTCCATCCTCCTGTGGCCCATCGAGGGTCCCCCCCATCGCGCCCCTCATGTCCACAAGGAAGTCATCCCCCACGCCGACCCATGATGGTGCAATCCAGGGATTTACCCTCCAGCGGCCTAGCGAGATCCATCACTCCTCTGTCCGCTCAAGAAGTCCCCCCACAGAAGCACCCACATAATCATATAAGACGGTGGCCTACGCTGGGCAGCCGCCAGGCTTTTCCTAGTTACCGCCGCTCCCAGGTCGCCCCTTTCGTGTGATCAAAAGACGGTGGCCTACGCTTGGCAGCCGCCAGGCTTTTCCTGGTACCGCCGCTCCCAGGTCACCCTTTCCGCTCTCGGTGTATAATCAGTGGCCAAACACATCATTTAATAAAAATAACTTTCATGTTAATGCATGACATGCATGATGCAATGCAATGCCGCACATATTAACTCACCAATCACACACCCAATTTACATAAAATCTTGAGCTCACAAGCTCCTTCCACGATAATCACTGAATATCAATCAAATCTTAAAATCCACGTAATATCCATGTATCATCAATTAAACACATTTAATTCACAAATAAATCACATAATATTATATTTATGCATTGTAGTTGCAAATGAATTTCTACTTACCTCGAAGTTATAAAATGTTGATAACTCGAACTTTTAAATCACCTGATCGCCTTCCACCAGCAAAACTAATAAAAATATCATCTCAAATTATTAACTAATTATATTAATAATAAAGTTATATTCTACAAAAGATTCATTTAATTACTTTGTGTTCCTACTTAATAATTGATCACAGCGAACGCAACCCTTGAGTATTAGCTAAGGTACCATCATTTACATCAACATCATTTACTTTATTAATCTTGGCTTTTCAGCTACTTCTCTTTCATAACATTGCTAACAAATTTCCATATTTTCCAAATTCAACTATAATTGTTATTATTACAATAAATTGTCTAGTGCAAGTTTACTACCTTCATAGGAATTTTAACCATACGAATTAGTAGAAAAATAATCTAATTATCTGTAAGACAAAATAGTGAATATTAATGCCTGCACTAAGTTTAAAGTGTAAGAAACTCTCAAACATTATTGATCGATCCAGTAGGTAAGTTGAAGGGTTATATTCATTAACACCAAGTTTAATATTTCCAATACGTTAGATTATTATTATTATATTAAGACTGTTTTTACCTTGTTGATTTGAGGGTATTCTCCAAATCATGCTTTGATCATCCCATCCTAAGTGAATCACCATAAACTTAACACAACACAATTTCAATATTATACTGTAAGTTAATAAGACTTAATTTAATTCACATCTAGAGATCTCAGATATTTAGAACTCTGCTAATTTGACACCTAATTTAGTGAAGCCCTCCTACTTTCAACAATTTTAGCTTCACAAGACCAATTAATATACTACACAATTAAGGTTAAAAATAACTTCAGCTCGTAAAATACCTGCTTCCCTTTTTCTCCTAATACTCCTCGATGCTTCTCCCTTCCTTACTTTATTTTCCCTTCTATTTCCTGTAACCCCTGCTGCGGATTGCTATTGTTTATTATGGGGATTAGTACACCCTGATTAATGGATATACATCCCTACCACCGCCTTAACTTTAATTAGTTTCTCTATGAAGCTTTCTATATCTTACTTATTATATATTTTATTGTTATTAATATTATATTAGTATTATTATTTATTATTTTTTTTGAGGGAAAATATCATCTCAAAAATGACAATTAAGAGCTGGTCGAGATCCTGACGGTATGCTACAAGTTGCTGAAATTTGTTTGCATATCTATCTATCGATCTATATATATACACTATATATAAATATAAGAGGGAATCCGTGTAAGTTGGCCAGTTTCTTGCGGGTTGCAAGTCAAAAATTTTATACGTCTCTGCTTTCTTTTCTTTGCACGTGTATTTCTCCTTTTACGTGTCACCATTTACGGTTAAACCCCGGTATATACCCTTCTCCCCTTATTGTCAATCTCCCGTCTCTGTATACTTTTTCCTCTCCACCGTCTTTCTACCCTCTCTGAATTTCTCTCTACTTTAGAAATTTTCTCCGGCTCCCAACCCTCAGCACGTTCGTTCGTCGATACGTCTTTTCTACCCATTCTTGCGTTTTGTTTTTTCTCTTCAAACAAGGTATTTTGATTCTTAGTGCAATTTAAATGTCACACTTTGATTTAGAATCGGCAACATACTGAGTTTCTACAATTTGTTGTAATTCCATACATTTTAAGTTTCGTCTACTGGAGTAATTCCCATTTATCTTTAGTTTCTTCGATTTCTTGTGACCCCCTTGAATTCTGGATTAGTTGTTTTTTTTCCTTTTGATGGGACCCATTTTTCAAATTGTGATTCTTGAAGTCATAAGATTACAGCGTTTGAAATGAACTTTGTTTCTTATCTATTCCTTAACTTTGAAATTTTGTGGATGTTGATACATGCTAATGCGCACTACAATACAGCTTTGGTATAGTTATTTTACTAATTGCCATTGTTTTTTTTTTCATCTACAATGGATGAGAATTTTCTCAATTAAATTAGTCTTTACCCAACAATTATTTTGTGTATTGGTTTAGCTTCAAATATTAATTAGCACCAACAAAATTTGCTTGCATTCCCTTTAGTTACAGCTTATTTAAGATACGTCAAACACCTAAATTTATGTGAAATTGTTCTTCCAATAATAATGGCTACAATGTTCTTCCATTAATAGATGGATTTCGATAGAAGATTGGAATAAGGAACCGATGCTTTGTATTAGTTGATTCGCTAGATGTGTCCCTTCCTGTCTCTCTCACTCTGTATCACTTGGGGTATTCCTGATACCCATTAATACATTTTGCCTTTTCCAAAAAAAATAAAAATAATAATGGCTACAATGTGTGAAATTTATGGATTTGGTTAGCAATGTATTGTGGATTACATGATGATTAGTGTTTAAATATGTATGTGGTATATCCGTTTCATGTGTTATTTTGGTTATTATAAGATATTATTTGTAGCATTTTCATATATAATTTTCATAGATGTATTGTTTGATTGTTGAGGTCATAACTTGAGATATACTTATTCAAATTATAGGATATTGATGTTGTTGAACACTTAAGATAATGTACTAAAACTATAAGATGTCATATTGGTCCAATCTTGCAAGTTTGGGGTCCAATTATACTAAAAAAGTCGTGACCACATTGCTGTCCAGTTTGTGAATAAGTTTTGATCCAAAACACAGTTTCGTATTTGGACAATATCTTGAGCTACACTAATCCAATTGGTTCAATTCTAGTTGCATTGGATTACTAACCCATTGGGATACAAGTTGTCTTCAGGTCCAAAAGATTAAAAACGTCTTCTTCAAGGGTGAAAAGGTGAATCAATGCAAATGTTCCAGATTTCAAAGAGCACAGGACACAATCTGGAAGTTTATTCACAATAATTCATCAATACATCCAAATGACACAATACCAACTGGAATGAATAGCTAAGAGGCGTGTCAACAGAGTGTAAAAAGATCAATGCCATTAAATTCACACAAGTGGAGATATTGAGTGTTCAATTTGTCAACAAAATCTGCCAAGATTCATAAAGGCAGATTAAGCTACTTCACTATTTCGGTCATATATTTCAAACTACAAATCCAAATTTTGAGATCTTGGTCTCTCTGGAAAGACAACTCAAAGATATACAAGACTTATTTCAGGACGAAAGTTAAGATTCGGACGGATAGAGGGCTGAAATTATCAATCTTTGTAGGCCACCGAATTGATTGCAAAAGTCCCTACAATGCACAACCTTGTGGCCTATATAAAGGGCTCTTTGGCAACCTTTGGGAGGCATCCAATTTCATGTAATACTCCTATCATTAGGCTAGTAACTCTCTCAAAAATATGAGTTGTGTTTGTATTAGTATGAGTAGCTAAGTATTTTGCTAGAGCTAAGGATGAAGCTTTAGTAAGGTATTAGTAATGTTCTTGGCTTATCAATAAAGATCTTCAAAGGTACAATCTTTTATTTATTTAATGAATTATGTAACCTCTTTTGTTATGTTGAGACTTTGATTTATTGTAGGCATATTGGCACAATGAATGCTTAGTCTTACATATCAATAATTGATTTCACAAAGTCATTAAGTTAATTAAAAGAAAGTCTTCATAATACTCTAAGTGCTTATTGTTTTATCTTCCGATTAAAATCACTTGATTGTTAGATTTTAATTGAGTTATCAAAGATAGCCAAGAATAATTCTAGTGCTTTATTTAAAGTGGAATCTCAAAGCTCTAGTATTTAGAATATTATATAACCCTTGAATTATTACCTATTGGTTGACATATTTTCTTCCAAACCTCCCTGTGGTTCGACACTTGGACTTCCGAGAAATTTTATTACTTGAGACAAACCTACACTTGGGTGTACAACTTCAAGAGTTATCAAGTTTTTGGCGCCATTGCCGGGGAGGTTTTGCGGAGAACGATTCCTCCTTCGTGAGGCTCTGTTTCACAAGTAGGTAATTTTTCTTTCTCTTTATCTCTGTACTTTACTGTTTTATTAGTCGTATGCATAATTGTTACTAAATTTTACTTTATTATTTTTGTTAGTTTATGCATAATTGGACTCGTGATAGCATAAATGGTCGTTTAATAAGAAGTCATATAGTTAATTTAAGTAGTATTGCTTCAAACATGGGTGAAAATGAAACTGTGGATGGAGAAATTGAAAGGCACATTAATGAAAATTTACAAGCTCGCTCAATGCAAGATTTCTTATAACCTCAACGCAATTCCATCCCGTCATGTATTGTATACCCACAAAACACAAATAATTTCAAATTCAAACCTGGTATGATTCAATTGCTACCTAATTTTCACGGTTATGAATCTGAAAACCCTTATTTGCATTTAAAAGAATTCGAAGAAATTTGTTCAATGTTTAGTGAACCATTATGTACTCAAGAATCGATTAAGCTAAAGTTATTCCCTTTCTCTCTTAAGGATAAAGCGAAAACATGGCTTAATTCCCTAAAACCTGGTTCGATAATATCGTGGCAACAAATTCAAACTGAATTCTTAAAAAAATTCTTTCCAATTCATAAAACAAATGCTTTAAAGAAGCAAATCAAAAACTTTTCCCAAAAGCTTAACGAACAATATTTTCAATGTTGGGAACGGTTTAAGGATTTGTTAAATTCTTGCCCTCACCATGGTTTTGAGAATTGGAGAACGGTGAGTTTTTTTTATGAAGGCTTAAATCCTGAAACAAAACAGTTTGTGGAAATGATGTGTAATGGGGAATTTTTGGATAAATATCCTGAAGATGCACTTGAGTATTTAGACCATTTGGTTGAAAAAACTCAATCGTGGTATAATGAAAATGCTTCTGAAGCTTCTATTAGATCTAATCTTGAAAATGCTAATAAAGGAAAATATCATCTTAATCAAGAAAATGATCTAAGATCTAAAGTTGATAGTTTAGCGAGACAAATTGAAAATATGCAATTAAAGAGATCCAAAGAAGTAAAATTTGTACAAAATGATGATATATGCAATATATGTGCTATTAATGGACATTTGACTAAAGAATGCCCAAAAATTCCTCTCTTCAAAGAGATGTGTCATGAACAAGAAAATGCAATGTCTAACTTTAAAAAATCATATCCATCTGCTTTTCCTGAAACATCTAATTCTAACTGGAGGAATCATTCAAATGTTAACTGGAAAAATGATAGTAATGCACAACCTTTTCCCAAACAAAACAATTCTAACTCCAATTTCACCCCATATAATAAGTCGCTAACGAAAAGCCTTGAAGAAACCTTGCAAACCTTTATGCACGGTCAAACAACAATCAACAACCAAACTTCACAAGCCATCAACAAGATTAAGATTACATTGTCCATACTGAAAAATTCCTTGAGAACAACTGAGCAAGGAAAATTTCCTGCGCAACCTCAACAAAACCCTGCTGGTCAATGTCAAATTTCATCTGATACATCGTCATAAAATGTCAATTCCATCACTACCCTACGGAGTGGAAAAACAATTGACAAGACAATTTCCCCCAGAACGTCAGAATCAAGATCTACTTCAAATGATGAAGATAAGAATGAAGGTAAGGATGACGATAAGAATGTTGATAATTTAAATCCTAGTAAAAAACGATCTCCTGCTCCTTTTCCTCAAAGATTACATCCTATTAAGAAATTGAACCAAAATCCTGAAATATTTGAGATTTTAAAACAAGTAAAAGTTAACATTCCAATGTTAGATGCAATAAAGCAAATTCCATCTTATGCCACATTTTTGAAGGATTTGTGTACTGTGAAAAGGAAATTAAATGTTCAAAATAAGGCATTTTTGACAGAAAGTGTGAGTTCAATCATTCAACAGGAAACCCCCCCAAAATACAAGGATCCTAGTTGTCCAACTATATCTTGTATAATTGGGAATACAAAAATAGAACATGCACTTCTTGATCTCGGTGCGAGTGTTAATCTTTTACCATTTTCTGTGTATAAACAATTGGACTTGGGAGAATTAAGGAAGACGAATGTCACACTTCAATTGGCGGACCGTTTTGTGAAAATTCCGAGAGGTATAATAGAGGATGTGTTAGTTCAAATTGATAAATTCTATTTTCCGGTAGACTTTATTGTGTTGGATACACACTCAGTTTCAAATCCAACATCTCACCATCCAATCATTTTAGGAAGACCATTTCCTGCAAATTCTAATGCTTTAATAAATTGTAGAAATGGAGTTTTAAATCTTTCTTTTGGAAATATGACATTGGAGTTAAATGTTTTTAACATTTCCAAACAACCACAAAATAATGATGAAGTAAATGAAATTGATGTAACTGAAAGATACACTCTTGAACATTTCATAACTTCATTTTCTGACCCATTAGAAAATTTGATAACAAATGATTGTGTTAATGAGGACAATTCGGAGTTTGTTTCTATGTTTGAAACTTCACAGGTTTCAGAAGTTAGTGAATGGAGGCCTAAGTTTGAACAATTGTCAAAATCTGAAAAGGTTCCAATACCATCAAGTGTTCAACCACCAGTGTTAGAATTGAAGCCTTTACCATCAAATTTGAGGTATGCCTATTTGGGTGATAATGACACATATCCGGTAATAATATCCTCAAAATTGAACCATGATCGAGAGCATAAATTGTTAGAAGTACTAAAAGATCACAAACATGCAATAGGATGGACAATATCTGACATAAAAGGAATTAGCCTATTAATATGTACTCATAATATTTATTTAGAGGAAAATGTTAAACCCTCTAGGCAAATGCAACGAAGGCTTAATCCTAATATGAAAGAAGTGGTAAGAAATGAAGTCATTAAGCTACTAGATAAAAATGAGTAAATAAGTAAGTCCTACTCAAGTTGTACCTAAGAAATCTGGGTAACTGTAGTTAAAAATGATAACAATGAATTGATTACAACTAGGACTGTTACTGGTTGGCGTGTGTGCATTGACTACAGAAAATTAAATTCAATGACTAGAAAAGATCATTTTCCCTTGCCTTTCATGGATCAAATCTTAGAAAGAATTGCTGGACATGAGTTTTATTGCTTCTTAGATGGATATTCAGGATATAATCAAATTGCAATTGCATTAGAGGATCAAGAAAAAATAACATTTACATGTCCTTTTGGAACCTTTGCATATCGAAGGATGCCATTTGGATTATGTAATGCCCCAGCAACATTTCAAAGATGTATGGTAAGCATTTTTAGTGACATGGTTGAACGTTTTCTTGAAGTTTTCATGGATGATTTTTCTGTCTTTGGAAACTCTTTTGATGAGTGTTTAATGAATTTAGCTAAAGTCTTGACTAGATGTGAGGAGAAAAATCTTGTTCTTAATTGGGAAAAATGTCATTTTATGGTAACTGAGGGAATTGTATTAGGACACATTGTTTCATCAAAAGGAATAGAAGTGGACAGGTCCAAAATTGATCTAATTGCTAACTTACCAACACCAAAATCAGTTAAAGATATTAGATCATTTTTAGGACATGCAGGCTTTTATAGAGGTTCATAAAAACTTTAGTGCAATTTCTAGGCCTATATGTAACCTTTTATTAAAAGATGCAGTATTTGAATGGACTGATTCTTGTGAAAAGGCTTTTGTAAAACTCAAAGAAATGCTCACTTCTGCACCTATTATGCAACCTCCAGATTGGACTTTGCCTTTTGAAATTATGTGTGATGCTAGTGATTATGCTGTTGTAGCTGTGTTAGGACAAAGAAAAAATAAGAAACCTTATGTTATCTATTATGCAAGTAAAACTCTTAACAATGCTCAAATGAACTATTCCACCACTGAAAAATAATTACTTGCCGTGGTATTTGCATTAGAAAAATTTA
This sequence comes from Stenogyne calaminthoides, assembly GCA_037126765.1. NCBI lineage: Eukaryota > Viridiplantae > Streptophyta > Magnoliopsida > Lamiales > Lamiaceae > Stenogyne > Stenogyne calaminthoides. Next base: position 14,758,332 of record JBBCBC010000029.1, read on the forward strand.
GATCTTATCTTGTTGGTTCACCTATTGTTGTGTATACTGATCACTCAACTTTAAAATATTTACTAGAAAAGAAAGATGCAAAGTCAAGGTTAATTAGGTGGATACTCTTACTCCAAGAATTTGATATTATAATTAAAGATAAAAAGGGGGTAGAAAATGTAGTGGCTGATCACTTATCCAGACTTACATGTGACGACTCTTTCGAGACAATTCCCATAAATGACTCTTTTCCCGATGAACAATTATTCACCATATCTAACGGGCCATGGTTTGCGGATATTGCTAACTTTCTTGCTACAGGACAGATTCCAATTCATTGGAATACTCAAGATAAGAATAAATTTTTTAAAGAGGTGAGAAATTTCTTTTGGGATGATCCATATCTTTTTAAATATTGTCCTGACCAAATAATAAGAAGATGTGTACCGGATAACGAAATTCAAAGCATAATAAACTTTTCTCACTCGGAAGCTTGTGGGGGGCACTTTTCGTCAAGAAAAACTGCTGCTAAAATTTTGTAGTGTGGATTTTATTGGCCAACACTTTTCAAAGACACACATGAATTTTGCAAATCTTGTGATAGGTGTCAGAGATTAGGGGGTGTAACTCGTAGAAACATGATGCCATTAAATCATATCCTAATTGTTGAAATATTTGACTGTTGGGGAATTGATTTTATGGGTCCTTTTAATCCACCTTCTTTTGGTTATCAATACATTTTGGTTGGAGTTGATTATGTTTCAAAATGGATTGAGGCAATCCCTTGTAAAAATAACGATCATAAAATTGTTTTAAAATTTTTGAAGGAAAATATTTTTTCAAGATTTCAAATGCCTCGTGCAATTATAAGTGATGGAGGTTCACACTTTTGTAATAAACCTTTCAAAAACCTAATGAAAAAAATATGGAATTCATCACAAAGTGTCTACCCCATATCACCCAAACACTAGTGGACAAGCTGAACTTGCTAATAGGGAGATAAAATATATCTTGGAAAAAACAGTTAACCCAAATCGAAAAGATTGGTCACTGAGGTTAATAGATGCACTATGGGCTTATCGCACAACATTCAAAACAATCCTTGGTATGTCTCCTTACCGACTTGTGTATGGAAAACCATGTCATTTACCTATTGAATTAGAACATAAAGCTTTTTGGGCTATCAAAACATTCAATTTTAATTTAGAAAAAGCTAGTTCTTTAAGAAAACTTCAGTTAAATGAATTGGAAGAAATCAGGAATGAAGCATATGAAAACTCTAGAATTTACAAAGAGAAAATGAAAGTATTTCATGACAAACACATTGTCAGAAAAACTTTTGAAACTGGGCAAAATGTTCTTCTGTATAATTCTAGACTACATTTGTTTCCTGGAAAACTACGTTCAAAATGGTCAGGTCCTTTTGTTGTTAGAACTGTCATTTCTAATGGAGCAGTTGAAATTGAAAATCCTAAAACAGGGGATATCTTTAAAGTCAATGGACAACGTTTAAAAGCATATCTTGGAATTTTTACAAAAGAGATTGAGTCATCATCTTTAACTAACTCTGTATATGTTTAATTTTATTGTTTTTCCCGGTATAAATGGCGGATTCGGTACTCCGTGACTTTCAAGTCGGCATTTCAGTTGCCCACAAAAACTGAGTTGTACATAAATTAAAAAATATATATATTAAAATGCTTTTCCACCTCATTTGTAACGGTCATAAACGGCCATATTTTACTCTATAAATACCTCATTTTATACATATCTCTAAACATCCTTCTTTGAATTATCATCAACTCAACCGAAATGAGTGTGCTCTTTCTTTCCATCATCACTCTTGTTTGCATTGTCATGTTCATTATTAACTACAATGTGGAAGAAGAATTGGGTGCATTTCTTGTATTCATCATGGCACTCGTTCCACTATTTTTACTTTTAGCTTGGGGAGTGGCTTTTTTGTGATTGATATGTAATGTACTGAAATTTGAATAAATCTTAGCTCTTTCAATTTTAGCTTGGAGAGTGTTTTTTTTTATTCATCATAGAACTTTCAATTTGACAGTTTTGGCACGCACTTACAGGTCGTAACAGGAAGACCAACCACTAAAGAAGGCGGTTCATGCCAATTATTAGAATTCTCAAAATCATGAGGAGCCCGAGCAAAAGCATGAGCAATAAAATTAACATCACGCCTGACAACAAGGCTATTTCTTCTTTGAGTAAATGTTTTCCTTATTTCGTGAAAATGATTTGATTAAAATATACCATGCTCGATTTGAGAGATTAAGGTTACTAATGATTAAGGAACTCCCAGTTGATTTACGTTGGTTGATCGAAGAAAAAGTTAGGATTGGGGGTGAATTCCCTGATTCAATTGTCCCACGATTGTCTAGTTTGGGTAGAAGTTCTTATTCTAAAAAACGAAGAGCTAAAAGAATGGATGTTTGCAATAAATGTTCTAGATGGACATGTGACACTCGTTGTAGGAATATAGGATATGCATCCACAAATCGATATGATAAGATAGATTTCATTAAGAATGGGCTGAGTAAGGAGTCTTTGGATGATATTCGATTGACTCTTGAGACACATTCTTGTGGATTAGTGCGACTAACAATTATCGATTTATGGAATGAATTCAAAAAAGATTGTACACGTAGTCTCGGGAATCTGACGTTAAAAGACCCTGTTTGCCAATTTTTAAGAAAATTGGTTGGGAAGCATATCCCCGACCCATAGAAGGCGTTTAAGCCGTTTCTGGACGTAAAACCAGAGGAAGATGTGAGCCACAATCACAACTACTGTCCCCAAGTGGGACCACTACTACTGAAACTTAGTTTGACTTTTATTTCTTAAATAGTGCATTTAGAGTTGTATAATGTACGTTTTTCCTTTTTCTTATATAATATGTCATTTAGTTTTTCACAACTCATATCATTTTTTGAGAAAAGCCTGAATATGGCAACATCATCTTTTCGAAAAATAGCTTCCATATATGTATTATGTGGGTCTAAACTTGGTCATACTAATGAATTTTCTCTTGTAGCAAATAAACTTGGTAGTGTACTAGCACGAAGAAAAATCAACCTAGTATACGGAGGTGGTACACTTGGTTTGACAGGTAATGTTGCTTTCATGGCATCCCTTGGAGGGTCTAAAATTCTAGGAATTGTTCTCAGTGCTATAAAGAGATTTATTGGTAATACAATGGGCCAGGAAATAGAAGTTTCATCCATACTTGAAAGGTTGCCAAAAATATTGGAACATTCTGATGCATTCATAGCTCTTCCATACAACAAGGTTTCATGGCAGAGCCGATACGTCAACTCCTCATAATAGATTCCGATCCAGAAAAATTAATTGAGAAACTCCAGGCCTTTGAGTTTAAATATAGCACAATTGCTTCTCAGCTAGATTGGTTTGGCGACCGTGGTAAAAAGAGAAAGGTTGATTTAGATTTACGGCTCTCACTTTAAAAAATATTATTTTTCTCTTTGTTTGTGTGTATGTTTCAGGTTTACTTCATTCAGCTTCTCTTTATTTTTTTTCTTTGGAACCAGGTAATATCTTCTAATTCTTGAAACACCAATTTTTAACCATTGAGGACAATGTTTCGGTTAGATTGGGGGGAGAGGATTAGTGAGTATCCATTTTTTTTGTTTAAAAAAAAGAAAGAAAAAAAAGAGTAAGGGGTAAAACAACCCTTGATACGCATCAAAACCACACACAAACTTAGAGAACTTTCATTTACCTTTTATTTTATTTTATTTTAAAAAAATAAATTAGAAAAGAAAAAAAAGAGATGGCAGCGTAAGGGGTAAAACAACCCTTGAGACGCATCAAAACCACTCACCAACTTAGAGAATTTTCATTTACCTTTTATTTTATTTTATTTTAAAAAAATAAATTAGAAAAGAAAAAAAAGAGATGGCTGAGTAAGGGGTTTACCCTTGAGACGCATCAAAAACGCAAACTTATTAGGCTTACTTGAACTCCTTAACTTCAATATGTGCAATTGAACAAACTTGACACATTTCTTTTCTATTTAAATTAAGTACTATCTAATAGTTGTTTATAAGTCATCCTCATCTCACACACACACAATGACAAAAGATTATGGGCTGTAAATTGAAAAATTCTATCAACCTCTCCGTTTTGCAAATGGTTGCAATTACTTGCTTGAGTTAAAAAAAAAAAAAATCTAACAAGATTTACATTAGAGTATTTCAATTCTTGTTTAGTGGATATAAACCTACCCTGTGAGAATTTGTGCCTAAATAGTATATTTTAACATTCTTTCTTGGTGTTATACTCTGTCATGAACTATGTTCTTCAGAACTTGTTTTGAATCTGTCTCTATCACTTTGTATGCATACATGAGAATGATGAAGGTATTTAGGATTTACCTCACTTTTCCTATAAAGCCTACCTGAATTTTATCCCTTGGTCAACCCCCTTGAGCTTAAATAACCTTTCTTTTGTGATTAAACCACATTTTGAACTTACAAATCGAAACTAATTCATGATTGTCCATCCTCAAGGAGTGTATAACATGTATTATTCTTGTGTAGTTGTGGTTTGAAAATAAATGAGTAAAGTATGGGAGAATGAAAAAGAAATGGAAGGTGTTGAAAACAAAAAAACAAAAAAAAAATAGAAAGAAGAAGAAGTGCAGTTCAAGAAAAATGATGTGGAAATGTGAATGATGAAATTGAAGAAACTCAGAGATATGAATAAACGCAATTGTTTTCACATAGGTAATTTATTGTTACACATCACCTTGAGTTTAAGACCAGAGTCAAATATGTTCCTACCTTCACCCTAAGCCTCATTACAACCCAATAAAGACCTTCTGACTTATGTTGCATGCATTGTTGATTGATCAATAGATGTATAACCAAGCTTATGGTAGAAATATTCATGAATCAGAGTCTGAGCGTAAACACTAGCCACTTTGAGAGATGTGAGAAGTAAGAGATCTGCTAGCAAGAGTTGTTTGCTCTAACGAATATCTTGTTAAAAAAATAATAATAATAAATATATATATATATATATATATATATATATTAAACCCAACAAGGAAGTTGTTAACTTTAGTAAAACATTGAGATGGTAGAGTTATGACGTGAGCTCCATATCTTTCAGTCACATAACTTGAGCACAATTGAGGATGACTATTAAACTATCTATTTTTATAGTATTCGATTTCGAATAGTTTTGAAATGCGATAGTTTGTTAATTTGGATGTATTAGAAGAAGGAATTGGTAATAATGAATATTAGAATTTTTGTCGCGCTTTTATCACTAGGGTCTAGTAATAAGCTGGTCGGAGGGTATAATTAGTGTTTAAATATGTATGTGGTATATCCGTTTCATGTGTTATTTTGGTTATTATAAGATATTATTTGTAGCATTTTCATATATAATTTTCATAGATGTATTGTTTGATTGTTGAGGTCATAACTTGAGATATACTTATCCAAATTATAGGATATTGATGTTGTTGGACACCTAAGATAATGTACTAAAACTATAAGATGTCATATTGGTCCAATCTTGCAAGTTTGGGGTCCAATTATACTAAAAAAGTCGTGACTACATTGTTGTCCATTTTGTGAATAAGTTTTGATCCAAAACACATTTTCGTATTTGGACAATATCTAGAGCTACAATAATCCAATTGGCCCAATTCTAGTTGCATTGGATTACTAACCCATTGGGATACAAGTTGTCTTCAGGTCAAAAATATTAAAAATGTCGGCTTCAATGGTGAAAAGGTGAATCAATGCAAATGTTCCAGATTTCAAAGAGCACAGGACACAATCTGGAAGTTTATTCACAATAATTCACCAATACATCCAAATAACACAATACCAACTGGAATGAATAGCTAAGAGGCGTGTCAACAGATTGTAAAAAGATCAAAGCTATTAAATTCACACAAGTGGAGATATTGAGTGTTCAATTTGTCAACAAAATCTGCCAAGATTCATAAAGGCAGATTAAGCTACTTCACTATTTCGGTCATATATTTCAAACTATATTTACTCTGATACCAATTGATGGTCCCGTTTTGAAAACCCATTTGCACGTGCGGAAGCAAAACGTTTCAGTTTGGTGCATATAAAAACAGGGGTGAGGGCAGAGTGATTTCAGAATTTTTTTTGCTTTTAAGAACGATGTGTGTTTTGCTTATAAACGAATGCATATGACAAGTAATAACATAAAGCAGTAAAGAACACACAATTTTATAGTGGTTCGGACAACTCGTCCTACATCCACTCTTCCCTTCATGGGGCACCAACTAAACCAACTTAACCAACGGGACTTATCACCCTCACGGGATTGCCGACCCTCCCTTTCGGGATTGCTAGATATTTACCGAGTTCACACTCAAACGGGACTTATCACCCTCACGGGATTGCCGACCCTCCCTTTCGGGATTGCTAGATGTTTACCGAGTTCACACTCAACCTACAAACTTAACCTACCAACTGGTTTGGGTATAAGGTTGTTTGGTTTCCAACTAGGGTGAGATTTTCCCTTACATTTGTTTAGCCTCAATGCTAAGGTTGGGAAAATCTCTCTAAGCTTAGGATATAGCATTTGTGCTTAGATCTAGGGTAGAACACTTTTGAATATATGTGTGTATTTCTTGCTCTGTGTTCTTGAATGGAGTTGCTTGAATATTTGGCTTTTAATTTCACTTTGCAGAACCTCCATTATCTTCTTTTGAAGATAGTGCAATGTATTTATAGTGTGGATTTGAATATTAGATTGGAGAGTAATATTCAAATCCATACTAATAATCTTCCAAATTTTTCTTTGTCCTTTTGCCTTTGTTGTTTGCGGCTTTATGTCACTGACCATATATGTTGTTATCTTCTTATTGATCATTTTTTTTTGTGTGTCTAACGGATCGTCATTTCACGGATTTTTCATTGCTTACGATTACGGGTCGCCGATCCGGTCCATTTGAAATCGATCAGAGATTTACGGTGTCTTTGAAAATCATTGTTCATCGATCTTTGAAATCCTTTGTTCATCGATCTTTGAAATCCTTTGTTCATCGATTCTTGAAATCTTTGTTCATCGAATCGATTTTTCTTGTTCATCGATGCGATTTCCTGGTGATTTTTCTTTGTTCATCGATGCGATTTCACGAACTGATTTTTCTTGTTTCATCGGTTCGATTTACGGTCGCCTGATCGATCAGTTCAGATCAGATCTGGGCTGCGATGAGCAAAGCGCATCCTTTCTGATGTCGATTCTTCTGAGAATTAGCTTCTGATAAAAAGCGCATCGTAAAACGCTGCGGTGTCGGTTCAGACGCCCGATTAGTTTCGGAACTCATCCTTCTCATCTGATCTTGATCAGCCTCGTCTGCAGCCTCGTCTGATCTCGATCATCTTCGTCTGATTTCATGAGTTCCCCCTCAACTTGTTCTTCCGTTCCCCCTCAACTTGTTATCTGTAAATTAGCTTCCAAGAAACACAAGTTGATAATGTTTTGGCATAATTAAACAAAACTAAAATATCCCAACAATTTCCCCCTTTTTGATAATGATGCCAAAACTTTAAAATATATGCACTTTTACAGAGATCGGGTTTTTGATTTAAAAGATCAGTTCAGGTGGTCACTTTGAAAAGTTGTGAACGTTTGAACTCCTGCTCTGATACCAATTGATGGTATCAGTTCAGAAATCCACATTGAAAAACAGTGACCTTTTGAACAACCCGCTCTGATACCAATTGATGGTCCCGTTTTGAAAACCCATTTGCACGTGCGGAAGCAAAACGTTTCAGTTCGGTGCATATAAAAACAGGGGTGAGGGGCAGAGTGATTCAATTTTTTTTGCTTTTAAGCTCATGTGTGTGTTATGCTTTATAAACGAATGCATATGACAAGTAATAACATAAAGCAGTAAAGAACACACAATTTTATAGTGGTTCGGACAACTCGTCCTACATCCACTCTTCCCTTCATGGGGCACCAACTAAACCAACTTAACCAACGGGACTTATCACCCTCACGGGATTGCCGACCCTCCCTTTCGGGATTGCTAGATGTTTACCGAGTTCACACTCAAACGGGACTTATCACCCTCACGGGATTGCCGACCCTCCCTTTCGGGATTGCTAGATGTTTACCGAGTTCACACTCAACCTACAAACTTAACCTACCAACTGGTTTGGGTATAAGGTTGTTTGGTTTCCAACTAGGGTGAGATTTTCCCTTACATTTGTTTAGCCTCAATGCTAAGGTTGGGAAAATCTCTCTAAGCTTAGGATATAGCATTTGTGCTTAGATCTAGGGTAGAACACTTTTGAATATATGTGTGTATTTCTTGCTCTGTGTTCTTGAATGGAGTTGCTTGAATATTTGGCTTTTAATTTCACTTTGCAGAACCTCCATTATCTTCTTTTGAAGATAGTGCAATGTATTTATAGTGTGGATTTGAATATTACCGTTGGAGAGTAATATTCAAATCCATACTAATAATCTTCCAGCTTTTCTTTGTCCTTTTTGCCTTTGTTGTTTGCGGCTTTTATGTCACTGACCCATATATGTTGTTATCTTCTTATTGATCAGCTGCTTTTGTGTGTCTAACGGATCTGATCAGTTCGTCGGATTACTGTTCATTGCTTCGATTACGGTCTTTGATTGGTCATTTGAAATCGATCTGTAGATTTACGGTGTCTTTGAAATCCTTTGTTCATCGATCTTTGAAATCCTTGTTCATCGATCTTTGAAATCCTTTGTTCATCGATTCTTGAAATCTTTGTTCATCGAGGCGATTTTTTCTTGTTCATCGGTGCGATTTCACGAACCGATTTTTTTTTGTTCATCGGTCCGATTTTCCGAACCGATTTTTTCTTGTTCATCGGTCTCGATTTACGGTCGCTTTGATCGGATCAGGTCAGATCTTGATTCGATCAGATGAGCAAACGCATCGTAAAATCAAGCTTTCTGATGTCGGTTCTTCTGATGATAGCTTCTGATAAAAAGCGCATCGAAAAACCGCTGGTGTCGGGCCAGACGCCGATTATTTCGGAACTCATCCTTCTCATCCGATCTTGATCGGCCTCGTCTGCTGATTTCTCGTCGATCTCGATCATCTTAAATCGATTTCATGAGTTCCCCCTCAACTTGTTCTTCCGTTCCCCCTCAACTTGTTATCTGTAAATTAGCTTCCAAGAAACACAAGTTGATAATGTTTTGGCATAATTAAACAAAACTAAAATATCCCAACAATTTCCCCCTTTTTGATAATGATGCCAAAACTTTAAAATATATGCACTTTTACAGAGATCGGGTTTTGATTTAAAAGAAACGATTCGGTGGTCACTTTGAAAAGATGTGAACGTTTGAACTCCCCTCTCCGATACCAATTGATGGTATCGGTTCGTAAATCCACATTGAAAAATGGTGACCTTTTGAACAACCCGCTCGATACCAATTGATGGTCCCGTTTTGAAAAACCCATTTGCGACGCGGAAGCAAAACGCGTTTTGATTCGGTGCATATAAAAAAAGGGGTGAGGGCGAGTGATTCATTTTTTTTTGCTTTTAAGCTCATGTGTGTGTTATGCTTTATAAACGAATGCATATGACAAGTAATAACATAAAGCGATAAAGAACACACAATTTTATAGTGGTTGGGACAACTCGTCCTACATCCACTCTTCTTCCCTTCATGGGGCACCAACTAAACCAACTTAACCAGCGGGACTTATCACCCCACGGGATTGCCGACCCTCCCTTTCGGGATTGCTAGATATTTACCGAGTTCACACTCAAACGGGACTTATCACCCTCACGGGATTGCCGCCCTCCCTTTTCGGGATTCTAGATGTTCCGAAGTTCACACTCAACCTACAAACTTAACCTACCAACCTGGTTTGGGTATAAGGTTGTTTGGTTTCAACTAGGGTGAGATTTTCCCTTACATTTGTTTAGCCTCAATGCTAAGGTTGGGAAAATCTCTCTAAGCTAGGATATAGCATTTGTGCTTAGATCTAGGGTAGAACACTTTTGAATATATGTGTGTATTTCTTGCTCTGTGTTCTTGAATGGAGTTGCTTGAATATTTGGCTTTTAATTTCACTTTGCAGAACCTCCATTATCTTCTTTTTGAAGATAGTGCAATGTATTTATAGTGTGGATTTGAATATTACCGTTGGAGAGTAATATTCAAATCCATACTAATAATCTTCCAACTTTTCTTTGTCCTTTTGCCTTTGTTGTTTGCGGCTTTTTGTCCTGACCCATATATGTTGTTATCTTCTTATTGATCATTTTGCTTTTGTGTGTCTAACGGATCGATCATTTCGCCCCGGATTCTTGTTCATTGCTTCGATTAAGTCGCTTCGATCTGGTCATTGAAATCGATCGTAGATTTACGGTGTCTTTGAAATCTTTGTTCATCGATCTTTGAAATCCTTTGTTCATCGATCTTTGAAATCCTTTGTTCATCGATTCGCGAAATCACATTTCGCCGAGGCGATTTTTCTTGTTCATCGATGCGATTTCCACGAACTGATTTTTCTTATTCATCGATGCGATTTCACGAACTGATTTTTTCTTTGTTCATCGGTTCGATTTTCGGGTCGCTTTGATCGGATCAGTGCAGACCATCATCTGATTGATGTAAACAAAACCGCATCGAAAATCTACTTCGATGTCGATTCTTCTGATGATAGCTTCTGATAAAAAGCTGCGCGAAAAGCGCTGCTTGGTCGTTTCACACGCCGATTAGCTCGGAACTCATCCTTCTCATCGATCTTGATCGGCCTCGTCTATGACCTCGTCGATCTCGATCATCTTAAATCGATTTCATGAGTTTCCCCTCAACTTGTTCTTCCGTTCCCCCCTCAACTTGTTATCTGTAAATTAGCTTCCAAGAAACACAAGTTGATAATGTTTTGGCATAATTAAACAAAACTAAAATATCCCAACAATTTCCCCCTTTTTGATAATGATGCCAAAACTTTAAAATATATGCACTTTTACAGAGATCGGGTTTTTGATTTAAAAGAACAGTTCAGGTGGTCACTTTGAAAAGATGTGAACGTTTGAACTCCTGCTCTGATACCAATTGATGGTATCAGTTCAGAAATCCACATTGAAAACAGTGACCTTTTGAACAACCCGCTCTGATACCAATTGATGGTCCCGTTTTGAAAACCCATTTGCACGTGCGGAAGCAAAACGTTTCAGTTCGGTGCATATAAAAACAGGGGTGAGGGCAGAGTGATTCAATTTTTTTTTGCTTTTAAGCTCATGTGTGTGTTATGCTTTATAAACGAATGCATATGACAAGTAATAACATAAAGCAGTAAAGAACACACAATTTTATAGTGGTTCGGACAACTCGTCCTACATCCACTCTTCCCTTCATGGGGCACCAACTAAACCAACTTAACCAACGGGACTTATCACCCTCACGGGATTGCCGACCCTCCCTTTCGGGATTGCTAGATATTTACCGAGTTCACACTCAAAGCGGGACTTATCACCCCTCGGGATTGCCGACCCTCCCTTTCGGGATTGCTAGATGTTTGAAGTTCACACTCAACCTACAAACTTAACCTACCAACCTGGTTTGGGTATAAGGTTGTTTGGTTTCCAAATAAGGGTGAGATTTTCCCTTACATTTGTTTAGCCTCAATGCTAAGGTTGGGAAAATCTCTCTAAGCTTAGGATATAGCATTTGTGCTTAGATCTAGGGTAGAACACTTTTGAATATATGTGTGTATTTCTTGCTCTGTGTTCTTGAATGGAGTTGCTTGAATATTTGGCTTTTAATTTCACTTTGCAGAACCTCCATTATCTTCTTTTGAAGATAGTGCAATGTATTTATAGTGTGGATTTGAATATTACCGTTGGAGAGTAATATTCAAATCCATACTAATAATCTTCCAGCTTTTCTTTGTCCTTTTGCCTTTGTTGTTTTGCGGCTTTATGTCACTGACCATATATGTTGTTATCTTCTTATTGATCAATTTGCTTTTTTGTGTGTCTAACGGATCGATCATTTCGCCGGATTCATTGTTCATTGCTTCCGATTACGGTACTTTGATCTGGTCCATTTGAAATCGATCTGTAGATTTACGGTGTCTTTGAAATCTTTGTTCATCGATCTTTGAAATCCTTTGTTCATCGATCTTTGAAATCCTTGTTCATCGATTCTTGAAATCCTTTGTTCATCGAGGCGATTTTTCTTGTTCATCGATGCGATTTCACGAACTGATTTTTCTTGTTCATCGGTGCGATTTCACGAACTGATTTTTCTTTGTTCATCGGTCGATTTACGGTCGCTTTGATCGGTCAGTTCAGACCAGATCTCGATTTGCATGAGCAAACCGCATCGTAAAAATCTTTCTGATGTCGGTTCTTCTGATGAATTAGCTCTGAGAAAAAAGCTGATCGAAAAAAGCGCTGCGGTGTCGGTTTCTGACGCCCGATTAGCTCGGAACTCATCCTTCTCATCGATCTTGATCGGCCTAAATGCTGACCTCGTCGATCTCGATCATCTTTAAATGCGATTTCATGAGTTCCCCCTCAACTTGTTCTTCCGTTCCCCCTCAACTTGTTATCTGTAAATTAGCTTCCAAGAAACACAAGTTGATAATGTTTTGGCATAATTAAACAAAACTAAAATATCCCAACAATTTCCCCCTTTTTGATAATGATGCCAAAACTTTAAAATATATGCACTTTTACAGAGATCGGGTTTTTGATTTAAAAAGAAACGATTCGGTGGTCACTTTGAAAAGATGTGAACGTTTGAACTCTGCTTTCGATACCAATTGATGGTATCGGTCGTAAATCCACATTGAAAACAAGTGACCTTTTGAACAACCCGCCTCGATACCAATTGATGGTCCCGTTTTGAAAACCCATTTGCGACGCAAAAAAACGTTTGATTCGGTGCATATAAAAACAGGGGTGAGGGCAGAGTGATTCAATTTTTTTTTTGCTTTTAAGCTCATGTGTGTGTTATGCTTTATAAACGAATGCATATGACAAGTAATAACATAAAGCAGTAAAGAACACACAATTTTATAGTGGTTCGGACAACTCGTCCTACATCCACTCTTCCCTTCATGGGGCACCAACTAAACCAACTTAACCAAGCGGGACTTATCACCCTCACGGGATTGCCGACCCTCCCTTTCGGGATTGCTAGATGTTTACCGAGTTCACACTCAAACGGGACTTATCACCCTCACGGGATTGCCGACCCTCCCTTTCGGGATTGCTAGATGTTTACCGAGTTCACACTCAACCTACAAACTTAACCTACCAACTGGTTTGGGTATAAGGTTGTTTGGTTTCCAACTAGGGTGAGATTTTCCCTTACATTTGTTTAGCCTCAATCTTAAGGTTGGGAAAATCTCTCTAAGCTTAGGATATAGCATTTGTGCTTAGATCTAGGGTAGAACACTTTTGAATATATGTGTGTATTTCTTGCTCTGTGTTCTTGAATGGAGTTGCTTGAATATTTGGCTTTTAATTTCACTTTGCAGAACCTCCATTATCTTCTTTTGAAGATAGTGCAATGTATTTATAGTGTGGATTTGAATATTACTGATTTGGAGAGTAATATTCAAATCCATACTAATAATCTTCCACTTTTCTTTTTGTCCTTTTGCCTTTGTTGTTTGCGGCTTTATGTCACTGACCATATATGTTGTTATCTTCTTATTGATCAGCTGCTTTTGTGTGTCTAACGGATCGATCATTTCATGGGATTCTTGTTCATTGCTTCGATTACGTCGCCGATGCGGTCATTTGAAATCGATCTCTGTAGATTTTCGGTGTCTTTGAAATCTTTGTTCATCGTCTTTGAAATCTTGTTCATCGATTCTTGCGAAATCTTTGTTCATCGAGGCGATTTTTCTTGTTCATCGGTGCGATTTCCGAACTGATTTTTCTTTGTTCATCGGTGCGATTTCCACGAACCGATTTTTTCTTGTTCATCGGTCGATTTACAGTCGCTTTGATCGTCGGCTCACTGATCGGATCAGTGACCTGATACATCTGGATTTGCATGAGCAAAGCGCATCGTAAAACCTTCTTCTGATGTCGGTTACTCTGATGTCACCATTAGAAAAGCGCATCGAAACCGCTGCGTGTCGGTTTACGACGCCCGGTTAGCTCGGAACTCATCCTTCTCATCGATCTTGATCGACCTCGTCTGCTGACCTCGTCGATCTCGATCATCTTAAATGCGATTTCATGAGTTCCCCCTCAACTTGTTCTTCCGTTCCCCCTCAACTTGTTATCTGTAAATTAGCTTCCAAGAAACACAAGTTGATAATGTTTTGGCATAATTAAACAAAACTAAAATATCCCAACAATTAATTGATGGTCCCGTTTTGAAAACCCATTTGCACGTGCGGAAGCAAAACGTTTCAGTTTGGTGCATATAAAAACAGGGGTGAGGGCAGAGTGATTTCAATTTTTTTTTGCTTTTAAGAACGATGTGTGTTTTGCTTATAAACGAATGCATATGACAAGTAATAACATAAAGCAGTAAAGAACACACAATTTTATAGTGGTTCGGACAACTCGTCCTACATCCACTCTTCCCTTCATGGGGCACCAACTAAACCAACTTAACCAACGGGACTTATCACCCTCACGGGATTGCCGACCCTCCCTTTCGGGATTGCTTAGATGTTTATCGAGTTCCCACTCAAACGGGACTTATCACCCTCACGGGATTGCCGACCCTCCCTTTCGGGATTGCTAGATGTTTACCGAGTTCACACTCAACCTACAAACTTAACCTACCAACTGGTTTGGGTATAAGGTTGTTTGGTTTCCAACTAGGGTGAGATTTTCCCTTACATTTGTTTAGCCTCAATGCTAAGGATGGGAAAATCTCTCTAAGCTTAGGATATGGCATTTATGCTTAGATCTAGGGTAGAACACTTTGAATATATGCGTGTATTTCTTGCTCTGTGTTCTTGAATGGAGTTGCTTGAATATTTGGCTTTTAATTTCACTTGCAGATCCTCCATCTTCTTCTTTTGAAGATAGTGCAATGTATTTATAGTGTGGATTTGAATATTACCGTTGGAGAGTAATATTCAAATCCATACTAATAATCTTCCAAACTTTTCTTTGTCCTTTTGACCTTTGTTGTTTGCGGCTTTATGTCACTGACCATATATGTTGTTATCTTCTTATTGATCACTTTTTTGTGTGTCTAACGGATCGATCATTTCGCCGGACATCGTTCATTGCTTCGATTCTCGGTACTTTGATCCGGTCATTAAATCGATCCGTAGATTTACGGTGTCTTTGAAATCCTTTGTTCATCGATCTTTGAAATCCTTGTTCATCGATTCTTGAAATCACCGTTCGCCGTAATCGATTTTTCTTGTTCATCGGTCCGATTTCCTGGCCGATTTTTCTTTGTTCATCGGTCCGATTTCACGAACTGATTTTCTTTGTTCATCGGTCGATTTACAGTACTTTGATCGTCAGCTCTTTGATCGGTCAGTGTCGCTATACATCTGAATTGCGCATGAGCAAAAGCGCATCGGTGACTTTCGATGTCGGTTCTTTCTGATGTCGACTCTGATAAAAAGCGCATCGAAAAGCGCTTGCGGTCGGCGCCGCGCCCGGTTAGCTCGGAACTCATCCTTCTCATCGATCTTGATCGGTCTCGTCTGCGACCTCGTCGATCTCGATCATCTACCCGATTTCGTGAGTTCCCCCTCAATTTGTTCTCGTTCCCCCTCAACTTGTTATCGTAGATTAGCTTCAAAAAACAAGTTGATAATGTTTTGGCATAATTAATCAAAACTAAAATATCCCAACAATTTTTTTTTTTTGATAATGACGCCAAAACATTAAAATATATGCACTTTTACAGAGATCGGGTTTTGATTTAAAAGATCGATTCGGTGGTCACTTTGAAAAGTTGTGAGCGTTTGAACTCTCGCTTTCGATACCAATTGATGGTATCAGTTCAGAAATCCACATTGAAAAACAGTGACCTTTTGAACAACCCGCTCTGATACCAATTGATGGTCCCGTTTTGAAAACCCATATGCATTCGTTTATAAGCAAAACACACATCGTTCAAAAAAAAAAAAAAAAAAATTCTGAAATCACTCTGCCCTCACCCCTGTTTTTATATGCACCGAACTGAAACGTTTTGCTTCCGCACGTGCAAATGGGTTTTCAAAACGGGACCATCACCGAATTTTGAGATATTGGTCTCTCTGGAAAGATAACTCAAAGATCTACAAGACTTATTTCAGGAATAAAGTCAAGATTCGGACGGATAGAGGGCTGAAATTATCAATCTTTGTAGGCCACCAAATTGATTGCAAAAGTCCCTACAATGCACAACCTTGTCTTTGGCAACCTTTGGGAGGCATCCAATTTCATGTAATACTCCTATCATTAGTCTAGTAACTCTCTCAAAAATATGAGTTGTGTTTGTATTAGTATGAGTAGCTAAGTATTTTGCTAGAGCTAAGGATGAAGCTTTAGTAAGGTACTAGTAATGTTCTTGGCTTATCAATAAAGATCTTTAAAGGTACAATCTTTTTATTTATTTAATGAATTATGTAACCTCTTTTGTTATGTTGAGACTTTGATTTATTGTAGACATATTGGCACAATGAATGCTTAGCCTTACATATCAATAATTGATTTCATAAACTCATTAAGTTAATTAAAAGAAAGTCTTCATAATACTCTAAGTGCTTAATGTTTTATCTTCCGATTAAAATCACTTGATTGTTAGATTTTAATTGAGTTATCAAAGATAGCCAAGAATAATTCTAGTGTTTTACTTAAAGTGGAATCCCAAAGCTCTAGTATTTAGAATATTATATAAACCCTTTAATTATTACCTACCGGTTGACATATTTTCTTCCAAACCTCCCTTCGGACTTCCGAGAAATTTTATTACTTGAGACAAATCTACACTTGGGTGTACAACTTCAAGAGTTATCACATGGCACTACAAAGAGGAGGTAGCTTAATTACATGACAAGATGGAGCACTTCAATAACATAGAGCTCTTTTGCAGTTTCAGCTAAGTTTGCGCCTGTTTAAGAAATTAAACGACGTTCTAGCACTCATGAAGCATATACCTTGAAATATCTTATATCACCCTATGGACCATAACAGAAATTTTATTTTCTGAATTCACGTTTTGAATTCTTGAGCATGAATTTATGTAAATTGGATTATTGAAAAATAATACTGGGTATTTAAACTTCACAACCATCCAGCACATATTCATTTTATATTTTCTTCATATTGTTTTTTTGTGATGTATAATTCAATAGTTTGGAAATTATTAAGGCATGAAGCTCATGGGTCTTTGCTGACAAATCCAGGTTCACTCTGGTGCCACCTTATATGTTCCACAATGAGTGTGTAGGTTTGTTGTGTTCTTTTTTAATTATATAGTAATTGTGGTAGAGCTGATTAAAGAGAGGCTTTTGAATAATTGAATCTCAGGTTGTGTTATATAAAAGTTTTTTTTCCTTTCTCCTGTAAATATGGTTTTAGCAGCTGAAGAGAACGGGTGCAAAAGGGTCCTGCCCCCAATAAACGAAGATTGTTGTTTGTCAATACTATTTATGCAACCCATATATTCGAAAAAATTATTTCTTTATTCATTATTGTAATTACGTTGTTTTTCCTTGACTAACACAAGATTCAACCAGAATCGATTAATCAACAAACTTGACTAACAAACACCATGTAGAAATCTATGAAACAGAATACATCTTCAAGTAGAATGAAGAAGAAGATGAACGATTGTATTGAGAGAAAGCAATGGTTTGTTACAACTGATGGAAAATATATAGAATATAACCGAATGAATAAGAATGAAGGTAATGCCCTCCTTAAATACAAGTGGAGAGGTATCACTTACTAAGCTAAAAGGTATTACTTGCTATAGAAGGTGTTATTTCTGTAACATTGTAAAAATATATATTTAACTAATTTATTATAAATTCATTTGAAATTTTCATAATTGATAAATTTTGATCGCCACACAATATTTTTATGTCTCCTAAATAGTTGAATTTTTAAACTCTAAAAATAGCTTTTAAAATCCCTTTTATCTTCACAATTTTTGGAAAAAAAATAAAAAATTAAAACTATTTTATAGAATTTAAAAACATACCCCTTAATATAATTAAATTGAGGTACATGAAGCATTTGGCATACACTTGCTATGATTACCTCAAAATTAAATTGAGCTAGATACAATAAAGTATTTTGGATTACTTGTTATGAACTGATTAGCTTTCAACTATATATAATGATAAAAATTCATATAAGACGGACTCATACATGAGACGAAGTACAAGTATAAATCACAATCATCCATCTCAAAATGTTAAAGAGTCAATGTCTAAATTATACTCCGTTTCACCGTGAAACTGTCTCACGCAAGTGTGTCTCATATATAATTGGTGCTTATCTTAATTGCATCAAATGTTTAAATACTTTGATATATATAACCTTAATTAGTACATATTCATAATGTAAATTGATACAAGCAAGTGATATAGGATAATTAAATGTGTAAAACAATTAAACAAGATCTAATTAAAATGAATTCACTATTGTTTTTGCTGGGCTTTAATCCGAAATTTTTACTGGGCTCTAAGATCATTAAGGGAGTGATTGGTATTGACCGAATGGAATTGCAGTTGAACTGAATGAATGACTGAATGAAATGATGTGTTTATTATAATAATATATAATTTTAGTAAACATATATATGTATATTAATATGTTTTAAATTATTATTCAAACTTGAAAGTATGAGTTAATATAACGTTATACATATTTTTAATATTTTTTATTATTAATAATATATTATTAAATAATATTTTTATTTTATTAAAATATTATTAAGAATTAGCTATAATTTACATTTTTCGAGAAATAATATCATTATTGAAAATTTTATATTATTTATATATTTTAATATTATTATATTTAATATGATTTTATTATTGGAGTTGGTTATTATTTTAATTTTTATTAAATAAATTTTTTAATAAAATAATATTATTATTAAATTATTATTGTTGTTGTTTTCATAAGGTAATATTATGAAATGAATGATAATAATTTTTTGGAAAAAAAAAATTATTCCTCAAAATGTGGAATCATAATTCATTTATTTTTGGGAATGATCATTCCTAATGAAATTATGATTCCTTTCAAAAAAATCATACCAATCAATATATTTAAAATAGATTAAGGAATGATCTTTTCATTTTCTATTTATTTCAATATACCAATCGCATTCTAAGAATTTAAGAATCTCTTTACTCCTTGTTCCAATTATTTCAATGGATTTTTTCGGTAAGATTTTATTAAGGCTTAAATGACATCACTTTTAGAAATCCACGACTCTTGGGTTGTGGTTTTCCTTATATACACACACACATATATATATTTATGAGTAGATCTTGTGTGAAATATTGCACATTAGTGTTATATGCAATACTACACAATTAAGACAAAAAAAACTAAAATTTGCTGGTCATGTGGCGGGGCGGGCGGGGTAGGGCGGGTTGGGCAGGCAACTTGGCTATTTAACTATTACATTTCATGCAAGGATATTTTTATCAAAACTTGTTGTAGCCTAATGTTTCTGGTTTATTTTTAGTGTATTTGGTTGCAGGTTCAATTCTTTTTTAGCACATAATTTTTAAAAAAAAATTCAAGTTATTTTTGTGTGTTACTACATGAAGAAAAAGTATAACGCTATGAAGAAAAACGTGTTACCACATAAACAAAACCAGTACAAGCGCGAAAAGAAATCCCCAGTCCAAAACTGCAGATTTAAAGAACAACTTGACGTGTTACTACATGAACAAAAGAGTGTTACCCTATGAGCAAAATAATGTTACTGCATGAACAAAAACAAGTACAAACGCGAAAAAAAAAATCCTCAATCCAATTTCTTTTTTCAAGTTATTTTTATGTGTTATTACATGAACAAAAAAGTGTTACTACATGAAAAAAAAACCAGTACAAACGTGAAAAATAAATTCTCAATCCAAAATTACAGATTTAAAGAACAGCGTGAGAATGGTGCAGAAGGATCTGAAAGACTGTTTCACTAAATCGTAGGAAAAAAACAGAATGACTTGTAAATTTGTGATAATGAGAAAATTGAAGAAATCAGGAAGAATATGGAAGAGAAGGAGAAAAATAAGAACAAGAAAAGAAGAGAAAAAATCTAGAGACGCGCCGCCATCAAAATCAACGGAGATCTGGTCGCGTTTGTTGCTACGCGGGAAGAGGAAGGAGAAGAACTCTTCCAGCATCTGTGATCGCGCGAGAAGTAGAAGGAAGCCCTTGACCCGCCAACAATCTGTCCTAACCCGGCCCAGCTATATGACCCGCGGAAAAATAAGTCTAATTGCACATATCACTTGTATGCAATATTGCATACAAGTGTTTGTGTATATTTATTTAATGGGTTGGATTATTTGCACCCTCTTTATTAGGAGATGATTGAGTGTCCAGTGAAATTTGTTTATAGTATGAAATTTGTATCACTACACTTATAAATTAATATCATTATATTTATTAACTCATACTATTATATTTATAAACTAGATCATAATATTAAAATATTTTTTTATATTAATTTATAAAAATAGTGGTATCAATTTTTTATAAGTATAATAATATCAGTTTCATACTATGAATGTGAAATTTGTGTCAGAAGATACAGCCCATTAATTTATTATTATTTCATTATAATTAAGAATCGATTCACATACCTATGAATAATTAAAAAACATAAAAAACTAATAATCAATACACCAATTTTCTATTTTATCAGGAACTCAAACATTACAGTCCACATTTTTTCATTCCACTCTACCGATTCGATATTTTTACCTTCCAGCGTCATCCCACCAACGTACCACCACCATCATTACTTAGTTTCATGTTTAGTATATCAACTATGGTGAGGGGGAGGAGTTCTCGGAATACATATAATGTTAAAAATCATATGAAATTTCGAATGTTTTATGTTATTATTTGTTTAGTGTTTAGAGTATTATTTATGACATGTTGAATTTTACACTTAGACGTAAGATGAAAATTGTATGATTTTCATTCACGCACTTATTTTTCAATATTTCCCGTCATGCATATTTCAGACCTGATTTATTAAAATATGTCACATTTTTCAGAAACAATATGCCGAAATATGTCATTCTTATCGAAAACAATATACCGAAATATATATGATTATGTGAAAAATAACAAACTTTGAAAAATTCATTTTGAAAAACTCTAATAATTTTGACAAAATTATTGAAAGTTTGGTGAAATTTCAAAACACCAGATTCAAAAATTACTTTACCAATTTTTTTTCAAACACACATCATTTTTCGATAGAAATTTTAACACGGTGGCTCCATACTCGTCATTCTCACTGTCACCACCGCAAAATAAAGTGGCTAGTTGACGTCGTTTAGATAGATTGGGAAGGGGGTGTATTTTTTGCCTAATTTTGTAATTAAATGAGAAGATGACAATTATATTGAATAAGCGCAATGTTGATAGTTTGTGGGGTGTGTATCCATTAATGTTTAAAAAAATTATGGATAAATTAATCGGGAGGGATGCATTTCCTAATTGAGATACTCTTGTATGAGACAGTCTCATAGTAAGACGAAATGTAATTTGGGCATTGACGCTTTAACACTTAGGAAGGGGTTGGCGTTAATTGTGCTAAGTTGTACTCCGTCTTATATATATGAGACCGTCTCATGCGTATTTTTATCATCCTAATTAAGGGGGTGCGAATAACCGGGCCCATATTTAATAATAATATCTTATTTCTTAAATGGGGTGTTTTACTGCCGTTGGTCTGACTATTAATTGGTTTGTCCTACTAATTTCATTTGCACATTTACTTAGTTTTTTAAGTAGTAGGGCCGTGGCTTTATCGGACCCAATCTTTTTTTCTCTTTTGGGCTTGGTTTTTCTTTTGTATTTGTTTTTTAATTCTAGATCTCTTTCCTTTTGTGCCATATTCGATTCATCTGTTCCACTTTTCGTATTTCATTAATGTTTCACATTTCTAAATCTTTAACACATGGACCCAGGGTATGGTGATTCGTTGGATTATTTTTTATTATTCCACGTGTCATCCATCCACATTATAGAATAAAATGTGGAACACAAATTATGAAATAGATGATCTCATTCCCCTACGTGTCACTTCTCCCTTTTTTATCTTTTACAACGTTGTAAAACCTAATGTTTTACTCATCTTGAAAATAAAATAATTATAGTATGAGATAATATTAGATTTCTAGAAAATCAACATGACATTATATTTAATAATATATTTGTTTAAATTTAACAATAAAAATATTATGCTAGGTCTTATATTAAGTGCATCATGAATTTTATAATGTATTTTTTAAATATACAATTTGTTCCACTTAAATATATAATTTATTTATAGTGAAACATTGAATTTATTTCACGAACTATTTATAGAAAATAATATTTTTTACTTTCAAATTCAATGTATTAATTTTAAGAATTTGACAATTTTAGGAGGGGCAGGCCCTCCCTTCTTACTTCCCTGGTTGATATCATAGAGAAAATACTTCTCAACTCGAGAGCGTAAAATGGCCCCTCAAGGTTTTTTCCTTGATTTCGGTTGGTGCTCATTCCCATCAGATATTAACAGTAGAGTTGTGCATGGAAATCTTGGAAACATGTTGCGCCTTTTAGTGTTAACAAATTGTATGCTTCAAAGATACGTTATGAAGTTCATGGTACACTTACTAAAAAATAAAGTAGATCTCCAATTTAAATAATCAAGTTAAGGATATATATAAGATAATGAAAGGAGAAAATGCAAAATAGATATATATTATATAAATATTTTGAAATGTTAAAAACGATATTTAAAAAGAATGGAAGGAATTAATAAATATGATTACTATTTTACACATTTATAGACTATGAAAGTTATAATAGAAAATGAAGCACTCTCTTAATCAATTTACATTTTGAAAATATCACAAAATCTCTTGTGAAAATTATTTATACTATAAAATTGATATCATCAGATTTATAAATTGATGTCATGACTCTTTTAAACTAATACTTATAACGTTTAACGCAATGATATCAGATTATAAGTGAGTGATATCAGTTGATAAGTGTTATGATATTATTTTATAAGTATAATGATATAAATTTTATATTATGAACAAGTTTCAACGAAAACCTACTCTGAAAGTATTAATTTTTTCCCTTAAGCACGGTCTCGTACAATTTTTTATATTGATTTATTTATGAGAAGATATTGTGTGCATCATTTTTACCGTACACCACTATTATTATTGTTGGTAAGAATTAATACTTTGCAATCAAAGTATTGATCCTTACCAACAATAGTAATAGTAGTGTACGTGAAAATGGTGTGTACAATATTTTGCATTTATTGATTAATGGGCTTCTAAGATTAGACGATGCTCTCTTCACTTAAAATAAATATTTTTACAACACAATTTATTATATTGTTTTATTTAATTTGGTTAACGGAATAAATGTAAAAAATTTAAGTCATAAATTTTACTTTTTCTTTTTCTTTTGAGGAGTCGTAAATTGTACCCATCAATGTATGAAAAAAATTAGTGTGTGAATCATTTCTCATCATTTTTGGGATGATTTGGTTTGAACAAAAATAATGTATCATGTGTGTATTTCACATTCCAAATTTGTTTTCGATCAATAAAAGGTAAAAAGGTTACAAAAGTCGCCGTTTCAATAATTTCAGTAAGTTGGTGTGCCCATAAATCTATCCCAACATTTGTCCTTTCTTCTACCGTTTATTTCTTGATCATATTCTGGAAAAAAGATGTCAGAGCTTCCTGAAACTACAGAAACAATTTATGTTTTGTCTCTGTTTATAACTTTATATTGGGCCATACCCTGTTATATAAATTGCCCCATTTATCTAATTACTATACATTTTTTATTTTAAAAACCTAATTATTATACATTTGAATACACTCTTTTGTAAGATATGAATCAAAATTTATCACATAATTGTTAATTAATATATACTATCTCCATCCTAATATAAGCTTTAATTTGGAATTGACACCAATTTTAAAGAGTATATTATTAAATTTATTATTAATTGGTGGGATGTGTTAGAAAAGTAAAAAAGTAAAAAGAGAAAGAGAAAATATATATTTTTAATATTAATTGAATGACAATTGATGCAATTTTACTTAAAAGTTGGGATAATTGTAAAAAAAAAAAAAATGGACCACAACTTATAAAAAAAGAAACGTAAAGCTTAAGCTAAGACACCAAAAATAACAAAATACAAAGTTTAATGTGAGATGAAGGGAGTACATATTTATTTGAGTAAGTAGATAATCGTGTAAATTAACAAACATCATATATTAATTTGAAGGGACGTCTTGTGTGAGACTATTTTACATACGGATTTGTGTGAGTCTAATTCATGTAATTTGACCTTAACAAATAGGCCAAAATTTGCGTGCAATATTGCATACTATGATTTATGTGCAATTTGGCACAAATCTTAGATTTTTTAATTTTTTGCGGGTCAGGCCCGCTTCTCTTGCCTTCCGGGTTTCTTCTTTCTCGCAACAGACACCGAGATCAGATCAGATCTCGTTGGTTTTCACATCGGCGCGTTCTAGGTTTTCTCTTTTCTTGTTCTTTTTTTCTCTCTTCCTTATTCACATTCTTCCATATTCTTCTTGCTTTCTTCAATCTTCTCATCCTTGTAAATTTACAAATCCTTCTGTTCTATTTCCTCTCGATCTTTTAACGCAGTTTTTCAGATCCTTCTGCAGTCTTCTCACGTTGTTCTTTAAATCTGTAATTTTTGACTGAGATTCGCGCTTATATTGATTTTTGTTCATGTGGTAACACATTTTTCTTCATAGGGTAACATTTTTTTTTCATATTGTTGGGGAATTATTTACCCGGATCTATTCGGGATGAATATTTAAATACAAATTTAATTCTAACAATTATTACTAGCATGAATTAACCCATATTAATTCAAATAATAATTTCAACAACAAATCATGCATATAAACAATTCACGTAAAACCTACGTATGCGAAAATACTACGAGTTTACGTTAACTTACCTCTTGGAATGACAATGGTCTTGTATGTGAAAACACACCAAAAGTCCTTCTCAAATATTCCCTAGTCCTTGCTCGACAATCCGGTGGAAGGATACTCGCGAACAATTAACAAAAGGAAAAAATAAACTTTGCTGCACCACTTTCGTGGATTTGCTAATTTTTCCAGCACATGGAATTGCACTTGGGAATGAAAGAATCATCCCCTATTTATAGATAGGGTGGTGGTCGAAATTTTGAGGGAAAAACCAATGTGGGAAAACCTTTTCTTGATCTCCAAGAAATCTTGAATATATCTCATATATTCTTTTTCCCATAATTAAAATATTCCACAAAAATCCCACCTTATCTTGCTATGGTGAATTTTCGAAAAAGAGGGACCAAGAATCCAAGATTTGGATCTTCTTGAATTTATGAGATATTCTTGTATTTCAAGAAATACATATCTTCCATAATATCTTTTCAAGAAAATCAAGAAAATCTTTCTTTCCCCTTTTTCTTCAAAATTTTAGAAACCTCTTATATGAATAACCAAGTGGGAGATTTCTTGAATTTAATGAGATAATCTTGTATTCCAAGAATACATATCTTCATTCCATAACAAAATTCAAAGAAAATCTTTCTCCCCTTTTATCCATAATTTTCGAAAAAAACAAGGAAAAATAGGCAACAAATTTATTTTATTTTTAAACACCTTTTTCAGTTATTGGACTTTATCTTGGGCTACTTGGGAGGCCTTTAGGAGAATTAAGATTGGACCTTCCAATGGACCTTGAATTATCAATATTGAGCCACAATATTATTAAAGCCCATAAATATTAATTAATCCCACTACATAATTAATATTGCACTATCCATCTTAACCCATATTACAGTTAATATGACTCCCGGTTATTATTTCTCGTGTTTAAGATTATCTAGCCCATTAATTAATTCAAGCCACTGAAATAGTTTTTTATTAATTAATATCTTTTATCCTTGGTAAAGGAACGGTTCAACATTATTATCCATACCGGAAACTAGTTCCACTTGCAAGATTTGGTATGATAAACCTTATGAACCTCCCAAGGGGGCAAATCGAACAAGCGTACTTGCACAAGATTCTCCGTATTAAATCTTAGCAATCGCATGTGACCAATAATATTGCCCAAGATATAGGGTATTGAATCTCACTGATTCTCTTCCCATAATAAGTGAAAGCAATAGTTACTAACCACACGCAATCCTATTTAAGGGACGAAGATTAAGAAACAACTAACCACTGAGGTCTAATTCTTCCTAGTTCAGTTCTGAAGAATTTATCCTCCTGTAGGTCCTCTTTAATGCATCAGTCATGCACTAGTGTAATCTCTTGGTCAAGACAAACCAATCTGAGCCTTACACTACAACCTTTCACGATGGATTGTTCATTTCCATCTAGGTCGTGAATGGTGTACTTTTAGTTACAAGGAACTGTTAATTTAATCTTCTGTGATCTTGGTATCACTAAATTAACTACAATGTAACACGCACTATTTAATGAACTGTTATGCAGTAAATATATGTAACATTCAATGATATTTAAAGCATCAGTGATGCATTTCACTGCTAGACAAATTCGAAACTTCATCCAAGTCCACTAAGAAGGTCTAGAGCCAAACTGGTTCTTTCATTGCTTCACAAGCAGCTACTTACCCGGCTTCCATGGTTGAGTCAGTGATGCATTTCTGCTTCACACTCGTCCATTTCATGGCTACACTTCCCAAATGAAAGCACACTAACTGAGGTAGATAGTTTCTGGAATTTAAGTTTGATTGGAAATCCGAGTCCGTGTAGCCTATGGGGATTTAGACTATCTGACTGATAAACCAACATTCTATCTCGAGTTCTTTTCAGATACTTCAGAATGTTTTTAACTGTCGTCCAATGTTCCTTCCCCGGGTTACTCTGATATCTTGCCACCATGCCTACGGCAAAGCAGATATCCGGTCTCGTACACAACATTGCATACATAAGGCTTCCGACAGCCGAAGCACAAGGAATGCCTTTCATGTCATCTATCTCCTTTTGTGTCTTAGGGCACATTTCCTTGGATAGATGGATTCCATGCCCAAAAGGTATGAAGCCTTTCTTGGAATCCTGCATGCTGAATCGTTTCAAGACAGTGTCTATGTATGAAGCTTGAGATAAGCCTATCATCATTTTCTTGCGATCTCGAGTGATCTTGATCCCAAGGATGTGCCCGGCTTCCCCTAAGTCCTTCATATCAAACTGTTTTGAAAGTCATGCCCTTACGTCTGATAACACCTTTACATCGTTCCCAATGAGCAGAATGTCATCTACGTATAGTACTAAGAATACCAATGCAGTTCCGACACGCTTTTTATACACACAACTCTCGAACTCATTTTGATCAAACCCGTAAGACTTTATAACATGATCAAAACATTGGTTCCAAGCTCTGGATGCCTGTTTGAGTCCGTAAATGGACTTCATGAGCTTACAAACTAGGTGTTCTTGGCCCTTTTCAATGAAGTATTGGGGTTGTTGCATATAGATTTCCTCATCAAGATTTCAGTTAAGGAAAGCTGTCTTGACATCCATTTGCCAGATTTCAAAATCGAGATGCGCAGCTATCGACAAGAGAATCCGGATGGACTTGAGCATTGCTACAGGTGAAAAAGTTTCTTCATAATCGATCCCTTCTTTCTGAGTATAACCTTTTGCCACAAGCCTTGCCTTGAAGGTTTCCACATTCCCGTCCGGTCCCCTCTTTCTCTTGTATACCCACTTGCAACCAATAGGTTTGACCCCATTAAGTGGTTCGACTAGCTCCCACACTCTGTTATGATCCATAGACCCCATTTCTGCTTTCATTGCCTTTTGCCAAGAAACTGCATCCTTATCTTGGATTGCCTCATCGTATGTCCATGGGTCTGATTCATCTTGTCCGGGAATCAAGTCCGAGGACTCTCCTATCCCCATGAATCTCTCAGGCTGTCTCACAACCCTCCCACTACGACGAGGCTCCGGTTGTGAAAGTGTGTCGTTTGGTATATCATCTTGTATAGTTGGCAATGAGGTTAGCCCCCTTAGCTCACTTAAGGTAATCTCACTTCTGGGTCTTCTTTCGTTCATATAGTCTTCCTCCAAAAATCTAAAGTGGGTGCTTATGACCACCTTTTGATCTTTGGGACCATAAAATATACACCCTTTTGTTCCCTCGGGGTATCCTATAAATAGCCTTATTTCTGATCGAGGATCCAATTTCCCGGCTTCCTTGTCCAACACGTAGGCTGGACACCCCCAAATTCTCATGTGTCTCATACTAGGTTTGCGCCCGGTCCACAATTCTTTGGGAGTTTTGGGAACCGACTTGGATGGCACCTAAGTTCAGAATGTAAGCCGCTGTTTCCAAGGCATGACCCCAGAACGACTTGGGAAGATCCGCATAACTCATCATTGATCTAACCATTTCCAAAAAAGTTCTATTTCTTCGCTCTGTAACCCCGTTTTGTTGAGGGGTTCCGGGTGCAGTCAGCTAGGATGCAATCCCTTCATCCGACAAGTAGTTCAAAAACTCATCGCTGAGGTACTCGTCTCCACGATCGGATCGTAGAGACTTGATACGTTTTTCCCTATGATTCTCTGCTTGAGCCTTAAATTCTTTGAATTTCTCAAAGGTCTCAGATTTATGCTTCATAAGGAAAATATAACCGTACCTCGAGTAGTCATCAATAAAAGTGACGAAATACTCGTAACCTCCTCTTGCCATGGTTGACATTGGACTACATACGTCTGTGTGAACGATTTCTAACACTTCTTTGGCACTATTCCCCTTGGCTCCGAATGCTCTCTTGGTCATTTTACCCTCCAAACATGATTCGCAGGTTGGAATTGGTTCAACTTGGAGAGACTCCAGTGAACCGTCTTTCACCAACCTTTGGATCCTCTTTGGATTAATATGTCCCAATCTTAGATGCCATAGAAGTGTTCCGTTCACGTCTGATGAATGTTTTCTTTTACCGGAAACAGTTGATGTGTTATAGGATGCATTTTGTGAGTGGTGTGCACAGTTAATTGTATAGTGATTACTTGACCAATGTCCCATAATAGATACACTCATCATTTGAAGAAATGATGTCATTCTTATTAGAAGAAACTAAGTATCCGTTAATCGAATTTTAGAAACTGAAAGTGAATTCTTTCTAAAACTGGGAACATAAAGATAATCTCAAAAAAACTTCATCTTTAAAAGACTGGTGCACTTCTCCAACTGCTTTAACCACTACTCATGTAGCACTGCAATATCTGCTACTTGTGTAGCATTGCAATAACCGTTACTATCGTAGCATTGCAATATCTGCCATTTACGTAGCATTGCAATAACCGTTACTTTCGTAACATCGCCCAGTGTGATGAGGATCTCACTCCCACTAAGTTGCCGGATCAGTTTGAACCCGTGAAGCAAACATGATTAGTGGATCTCGTATCAACCACCCACGAATGAGAAGTATACGCCGCTAAACAAGTTTCAACAACTAGTGTGTGATAATTACCTTTCTTTCCGTCCCTTTTGGGGTTGGAATTGGTAAACCTCCATTGTCCTCTTTCACCGCAGCTTAAGCACTTCCTCTTTGGATTTTCCTTGACACCACAAGCATTCCTCATCTTACCATTGCCCTTGGCAACAGTTGAGTTTTATTGCTTATGGCTTTTGGTCCTCTTATTTTTCTTGTCTTCCCTTGGCCTAGAAAATGAAGACTTACCACTTGTCGTTAAAGCTTGAGTTTGGTGCCCCATCAACATCTCTGCCGAGACCAAAGCTTGCAACAAATCAGCTAGCGAGGCCAAAATGCTCATAAACTTTTGGGCAGAGAGTGAAATACCAAATTCATCCGAGTCTCCAGATTGTAATCTCCACTCAGAACCTCAGGTTTGTTCAGATGGACCATCAATTTTGAGGACGTAATCTCTTACGGGTTTGTCCTCCACCGTTTTCAGCGACGACATCTCTCGCAAGATGATCTGACGGGTCCTGCATTTTTGACCCGTCAGTTGGCTCATTTGATTTTGGTGTGTCAAGAATCCACTTGTGCTTTTGTGCAGTTAGGACAATTATAATTTTTCGTTTCCAATCAATATAGTTTCCATACATATTGTATTGACTTTAAGTATATTGACAGTGGATTAAAAGGTTGCGACATGCTGAACTAAAATAAATAATAATATGCATACGCACAAATATATCACAAGGTTCGATCACATGTTTCATATTAAAATCTCCAAAAAAATATGAACATGCATCAGCCAACATCTCGAAACAGTTTAAATAAGCCACGTGGGGTGGGTCATTATTTAAACACATTCAAGCAGGTTACAAACAAGAACAGTTACAAACCTTTAATATCCAGATTAATAGTTGGCTCCCACTTGACCAATATAAAATTGTCAGGGACTTCGGGGAAGTATATGAATATCAATTTTATACCTAAGTAATAACCATGATTAAATACAGAATTATTATTTCACTTTGAACGAGCCTCGTGGGGAGGGTCATCGTTGCCACTAGTAATAATCCACAATCATCCGTTAGGAATTTATTCATGTGAAAGCTATCTTTTGACCGTCCCGTGGGGGGAATTTCTCCAAAAGAATTCACAAATAAATAAATCATGGAGGTCAATAATTAATTTAATTTTATTATCCGGAATAAAATTATCAATTAATTGTTTAAACATACTTAGTAATTTTCGAAAGTGAGATTTTCAAAACATTTTCTCATGCATCGCAAATTTAAACACAATTTAAATAAGCATAAATAATGCATAAACATCAAGACAAAAATTAAACATATTGGGCACATTTATCCAATTGTCATGGTTAATTTTGTCATGTCTTGATCTTGAGAAATCGTCTTCATAGCCTTCATCGTTCGTCTCGAAAAGCTCCCACTTGACCGTTTAAAAAAAACGTCTTATCAAGACACGTCATCGACCAGCTCGCGGGTCGGAGTGCCCGCCTAGCACTCCCCCGACCGTGTCAAATGGTGCCCGTGTCGGCGTTAAAGCGCCGGCGCAAGACGTCGCCCGTCGCCGCCGCCTTCGTCAGCGGCGTCTCCCACATCGCCCGAGCGCGGCCTGTGCGCCCCTCGGCGATGTCGCGCGTCGCCCGCCCGTGCTCCGCCTTGCCCATCCGCGTACGCCCGCGTCGCCCGCCACCCGCGCCGGGTGGCATCGCCCGCCCGCAAAACATGTCGATCGTCGCCTAAGGCGGTACCGCTTCGCTGCGCGCGCTCGCGTCGCCCGTCGGATCCGCATGCTTTCGGCCCCTCGGCCTCGCCCTACGCCCATGTCGCCCGCGTCGTCGCGTCGCGCGTCCTCCTTGTACGTTTCGCGGACGCTTCGCCTTCTCCCTTTTTGGATCTGTCTTTTAATTCTTCGTCTCACGTTTCCGTTTCGTTTACAATTTATTTACAAAATAAATAAACCTGAATCTAGACTAGTCTATTACATTGATCAAATCAAACAAATACTAATCTACTGTGGATTTTCTCGCGAGGCAAAAGCGAATCCGAGCGAATCTAAATAAAAAAAACCACAATTTATATGCATGGATAAATTAAACACATTAAATTCCATGACAATTGGATACCTGCAAAAAAAGATCTAGCAATTCTACTATCCAATTTCAAAATTTAATGACAGCGAATTAAATTATATTTTAAAATTCAGAGCCCGAAACCGAGGCTCTGATACCAGTTGTTGGGGAATTATTTACCCGGATCTATTCGGGATGAATATTTAAATACAAATTTAATTATAACAATTATTACTAGCATGAATTAACCCATATTAATTCAAATAATAATTTCAACAACAAATCATGCATATAAACAATTCAAGTAAAACCTACGTATGCGAAAATACTACGAGTTAACGTGAACTTACCTCTTGGAATGACAATGGTCTTGTATGTGAAAACACACCAAAAGTCTTTCCCAAGTATTCCCTAGTCCTTGCTCGACAATCCGGAGGAAGGATACTCGCGAACAATTAACAAAAGGAAAAAATAAACTTTGTTGCACCACTTTCCTGGATTTGCTAATTTTTCCAGCACATGGAATTGCACTTGGGAATGAAAGAATCATCCCCTATTTATAGATAGGGTGGTGGTCGAAATTTTGGGGAAAACCCAATGTGGGAAAACCTTTTCTTGATCTCCAAGAAATCTTGAATATATCTTATATATTCTTTTTCCCATAATTAAAATATTCCAAAAAAATCCCACCTTATCTTGCTATGGTGAATTTTCGAAAAAGAGGGACCAAGAATCCAAGATTTGGATCTTCTTGAATTTATGAGATATTCTTGTATTTCAAGAAATACATATCTTCCATAATATCTTTTCAAGAAAATCAAGAAAATCTTTCTTTCCACTTTTTCTTTAAAATTTTTGAAACCTCTTATATGAATAACCAAGTGGGAGATTTCTTGAATTTAATGAGATAATCTTGTATTCCAAGAATACATATCTTCATTCCATAACAAAATTCAAAGAAAATCTTTCTCCCCTTTTATCCATAATTTTCGAAAAAAACAAGGAAAAATAGGCAACAAATTTATTTTATTTTTAAACATATTTTTCAGTTATTGGACTTTTTCTTGGGCTACTTGGGGGGCCTTTAGGAGAATTAAGATTGGACATTCCAATGGACCTTGAATTATCAATATTGAGCCACAATATTATTCAAGCCCATAAATATTAATTAATCCCACTACATAATTAATATTGCACTATCCATCTTAACCCATATTACAGTTAATATGGCTCCCGGTTATTATTTCCCGTGTTTAAGATTATCTTTTCCATTAATTAATTCAAGCCACTGAAATAGTTTTCTATTAATTAATATCTTTTATCCTTGGTAAAGGAACGGTTCAACATTATTATCCATACCGGAAACTAGTTCCACTTGCAATATTTGGTATGATAAACCTTATAAACCTCCCAAGGGGGCAAATCGAACAAGCGTACTTGCACACGATTCTCCGTATTAAATCTTAGCAATATCATGTGACCAATAATATTGTCCAAGATATAGGGTATTGAATCTCACTGATTCTCTTCCCATAATAAGTCAAAGCAATAGTTACTAACCACACGCAATCCTATTTAAGGGACGAAGATTAAGAAACAACTAACCACTGAGGTCTAATTCTTCCTAGTTCAGCTCTGAAGAATTTATCCTCCTGCAGGTCCTCTTCAATGCATCAGTCATGCACTAGTGTAATCTCTTGGTCAAGACAAACCAATCTGAGCCTTACACTACAACCTTTCACGATGGATTGTTCATTTCCATCTAGGTCGTGAATGGTGTACTTTTAGTTACAAGGAACTGTTAATTTAATCTTCTGTGATCTTGGTATCACTAAATTAACTACAATATAACACGTACTATTTAATGAATTGTTATGCAGTAAATATATGTAACATTCAATGATATTTAAAGCATCAATGATAAATAATTTATTTCAGTAAATAAGTCCAAAATTCAGTTAGTTTGATTATACAAAGTAAAAGCATACTTTCCAGTATAATCCCAACACATGTACTACACATGTTTTTTTTAGTAATATGTAATATTGTATACATATCTTTCGTAATACTATGTAAATACTCATGTGTTATCATATGAACAACAATGTGTTGCCTGTGACCCATGTATTAACTTATGAACATTCATGTGTTGCAATATATTTTAATACGTGTTACGTAAGATATGAAGTATTTTCAGTATAATAGTGTAATAACATTTACTTATATATCCATTCGGTAAAACATGTAGAATGATAATGTATTTTTTTAAATGATAATGTAATTTTTATTTCATGTAGTAATACATTTCATTTCTATAAGTATCACATTTTTTTCATGTAGTAACACATAAAAATTTGACAAAAATAAACAATAGTTAAAAATCATGGGCTCAATAAGAATTGAACTTGCGACCAAATACATTAAAAATAGACTTAAATCATTAGTCTACAACACATATTTGATAAAGACATAATTCTATAAATATATATGCTTCCCAGAAATCCGCCCAACCTGAAGCCCACAGCCCCTGCCCGCCTTGCCCGACCCGCGCCATAACCCGTGAATTTTGTTATATTTACCTAAAATATGTTATATTGCACATATGAATTTTGTGCAATATTTCACAAGAGAGCAACTCTAACAAATAATAGTACTCCCTCTTATTCATAATGATTGTTGTTTTAGGGGAGAGTTTTTGTTTCTAATTGATTGTTATTTTACATATGTTTCCCCTTTTTTTCCTCCCAACCCTTACTCCAATTATCCCTACAATCCTGCACAATTCTAATACTATCTTAAAGAATAATCAATAAAATTATATTAAAACAACAATCATTATAAATCGAAATGAATATTTGTTTCAAAATGAGATTCACAAGTCAATTACTACACTTATTTTAGTCAAAACCTGTACAATTGGAAATACATAATTTAGAAACACATACTATTTATAATTTAAATTATATATTAAAAAATGAATATATTGCACACATTTAATATTAAAATTTAAAGAATATAACTATAATTAAACTGAATTAAATCAATCTAAAAAACTAAAAAATTTAAATGTAAAATTAATGATGCAATATTTTTTAACTTGATAGAGATAAAGTGGATTTGAATTTTATGTTGTATAATATATTATTGTGTAGTAGACTCGCACGGGTCTATAGTTTGATTTTTAGCTGAATAACGCAATCATATATATTGTATTTAAATTTAGTACAATACATGATTATGTTATCCAACTAAAAATCACACTATAAAATCGTGCAGATCTATTGTACAACACATGATCCAAATTCCAATAATGCATATCAACCCAAAAATTGGGTAAAAAAACAAAAAAAATATTCATTTGTTTCATATAAAATGCACAAAACACCAATTTATTTCAATAAATGCATAAAACTCCTTGTATTTCATTAAAATATGCACAAAATCCCCTTTCTTCATTTTTAAATGGAGTGTATGTGTCACTCTCTCTTAATGAAATTGAGTATTGACTCAAACTTATACAAAAGAAAAAAAAAATCCTCTTTTTTTTTATAAATTTTTTTGGTCGAACAAAGTTAGTTGTTACTAGTTAGTACACCAAACACTCAAATACTCCACAAATTCACCAAACCACCTTATAACTCCCATACTCCAATTCGTTCCCAAAGGGAATCGAACCTGGGTCTCCCACTCAATTGAGGAGCCAAGTGGTCAGGTGGTAATGGTTACTCTAATTTATCTATATTTTTTTATTTATGTGCATTTTATTAACTATAGTAATTTTTTTATAGTCTTTCTCACTAATTTTTTAGTTTAACGAATTACAAAAGAGTTTTATACATTTATTGAAACGTGTGGAATGTTTTGTGGATTTTATATGAAACATAGGGGATGTTTTATGCATATTTTAAAATACATAGAGAGTATACATACTTTAACAAAAAAAAAAAAAAATTATAAGTATATCGTTTTTTATTAAAACAAAGGGGTGTTACGTGCATTTTATATTAAAACAGTGGTGTTTTTTTTTTTTGCTTTTTAACCCCCAAAAATGTCGTGCATATTACTGGCTGATTGCCTATTCCAACTCAGTGGCCACTAAATTAACGACGCAGCCAAACACCCCCTCCACTAAATTATATAATCTCCCCCATTACTCCTCCTTTTCCCACCTCAATTACACTCCCCCACCCTCTTCACATACTTTCCATAAAAAAACTCACTCCAATTGAATCAAAATTCAAAACCCCACAAAAACATATATACACACATACAGAGAGAGAAATGCTGGTGTCAGTGTTTCTCGCTCTGTTTCTACCGTGCGCCGGAATGAGCGCAGTTTTCCTAGTCTACACATGTCTGCTATGCTACGCCGCGAGTACAGTCAACGATGCGCGTCAATTTAGCGGCCCCGAAAAGCCCGCCCAAAACAAGGGCCTCTCCGTATCCGATCTCGATAAATTGCCGAAAGTGACCGGAAAGGATTTGGTTTTGGGGACTGATTGTGCGGTCTGTTTGGACGAAATCGAGAGCGAGCAACCGGCTAGAATGGTTCCCGGTTGTAATCACGGCTTTCATTTGGAGTGCGGTGACGCTTGGCTATCTAAAAAACCTATTTGCCCTGTTTGTCGGGCCACGATTGTGCCCGAATTGATCAATCCGGATCAGATTAGTCCGTGCTAAGGTTTGAATTGGATTGTGAGTATTAGTTATTCGATTTTGTATTAGTTTATTATTTTATTTTTAATTCCATTTTGATTGATCTTAGATTTTTCTGGAGTTAGAGATGATGATGATGATATGGATTCTGTGTGGAAACAGAATTCTGAATTCATTTTGTTATTTTCTAGGTTTTGTTGTAATTCCATTTAATTCTTTGTTTCGTGTAAAAAAGAAAAAGAAAAATTATGTTTGCAAGTTTCTAATTGGGTTGTGTCACGAAATTTATTGACCTAATTTACCTATTAATCATATTTAGCTTAATTTGAGGCACATTTGGATCATTTTTATTACTTTAAAAAAAATAAGTGTTAATTTGTGTTAAACTTTTTTTTTTTTTACAGGAATTTGTGTTAGTTTTAATTTGTCTTATGTATAATAGTGCAATGCGAATTTTGCCACTTAGCTTTACGGATGGGGAATGGTCATAACTTTGCAGTAATATAGAAACAAATAAAATAATGAATACCATGTATACTGAAAATAATTAATTCCGTTTACTTTTTTTAAAGGTAAAAGAAATAATATTAAAAAGAGTACAAGAACAAAGTGAAATAGCTCATAGACAGTTAAAATATCACTACTTATGCCGTGAGATCAGGAATTAGAATCATCATTTGCCAAATAAAAAAAAAAGTTAAAAAAGAGTACAAGGGTACTCGAGAGCTAATTACAAGAATACAAGAAACAGAATATATCTTCGTATGAATAAAAAAAGAAAAAATTTAGAGCTTAATCGGAATACAATTTAACAATTGAAAATACAAATTATTTATCGAGTAACCGAACGAAAAAGGAAAATAAGTATCATTTCCCACGCTTTCCACAACTGGAGCCTCATTTTTTAAAATTAGTTTGTTCCTTTGGCTTTCAAGATTTTCAAGTTGCACATGGCCAAATTAGCAACAAACATAAATGTTGTTTACTTAGAACAATGAGTATTTTTCCGTAAAAACTAGAAATACTATTAAAACAATCAATTACGCATTCAATTGGCGTATATAAAGCAATTGATCAAAAGAAAAAGTAAATTGTGGGTGATTCCAAAAAGAAGGTGATGATGGAAATGTGTGAAAGGAGAAAAATACTTAAGAACAATAAATGAAACTAAATTTGGAAAATATATAGGGGACCAATCAGGAAAAAAACTTTGTTTACCCATTGGGTTAACAACCCACTTAGTAAACTAATTAATTTTATTTAAAAATTTAATAGTTCACAAAATTTCATTAGCAATGAATAGAAGTAGTAGATAATTCATTAATTGAAAAGTAAATGAATTTTCTCTAACGTTAATTATTAGTCCACGGCTGCCTGAGGTCTTTTACTTCTCATACATAATATATAATACCTATAAATATTTATACTATTTTGCTTTCTTTAGAAAAAATATTCTTTTACATTTGATATGGAAAAAATCATGTACATATTAATTTTAGCTTAATTTTAATATGTACATATATAATTAATCCAACATTTTGAAGAATTATTTTAAATGAGTTGATCTAATGTTTTATTGTATAATTAGAAACCGAAATAATCATTATACTTGACAATAAAAAATTTATGTAATGCTTAATTAAAAAAAACCAAATATATAAGATATATACATCGCTGGTGAATATTTTTTTTCTTTGATAAAAAAGTAAAAACACTATTAAAATTGATATATCAATAAAAACTACAAAATTAACATTGGACACAACCTAAATTACAATACATTGACATTATTAACTCAATATATTACTATTTTATTATAAACTTACTTTGACAATAATTGAATATGAAAAAAAAGTAGCAGAGTTGAGTCCCAATTAACTAGTCGGACCATCAAACATACAATCATAAACCATAAATCTTATCAAACCAGTTAAAGTTATATTCAACTTTTCTAAAACTAATTAATTTTAGTTTTATTTATATAATAATTAGAGATAATGCAACAAAAATAATATGGTGTCACTATTTTGTGGGTCTCTGTTCACTAGTCTGCCCAGAGAATTTTGAATCGTAAAACCACGAACCCTATCATACCTAAATTTAAAAAATTCTATAAATCGCTATGTTTATCTAAGTTTCATTTTATTGTAACGAACTTTACGAAAATAGAAATAATTAGTAGCGTCAGTATTTTATGAATTTTGATTCACTAATCAGACCATCAAACCTTAGATCGTAAACTACAAAACTTATTGTACCAGTCAAAATTAAAAAAAATTAATATGGTTCTATAATTTTTATTTATATTATACTTAGATATTAAAAAAATAGTATTGTCATTATCTTGTGAGTCTCAATTTGTATATCAAATCCTGATTTGTAAACCACGAACCCTATTCATAACATTCTATTTTTTTTTTCTTTTCAAATTACTATGTTTATCTAAATTTTAGTTATATTATAATAAAATATGTGGAAAAAAGAAGAAGAAAAATTTGTAGTGTCAATGTCTTGTGAGTCTCGACTCTCGATTCACTAATCATATATACCATCAAAATTTAAATCTTAAACTAATAACTACTATGTTTATTCAAAATACTATATTTAGCTATCGTGTTACTCATAAATAAAATTTATTCAAATTATTATGTTTACTTAAGTTCTATATATATTACAATTAAATATGCGAGAAAATAGTAGTGACACTATCTTGTGAGTCTTGATACACTAGTCAGATCATCGAATTTTAAATCATAAACTACGAATCTTATGATCATTCTAAATATTAATATTTTCAAATTAATATAATTATTTAAGTTTTACTTTTTATAATTAGATATAAAAATAAATTAGTAATGTCATAATCTTACTTGATTCCTTAGGTGACATCGAACCTTAAATTGTAAACCACGAATTTTATATTACCACTCTAAATTTATATTTCTCCAAATTACTATTCTTCTAACTTCTAAGTCTTATTTATATTATAATAAAATATGTAGAAACAAAATTAATTTTGGTATTTTGTGAGTCTCAACTAACTAATTTAATTATTGAATCCTAAATCGTAAACTATTATGTTTATTTATTGTACCATTCAAAATTATCTCTAATTATATATGTCTAATTAAAAAATTATTTCATTGCTCGTACACATTCTTATTTTCTTAACAATTTGTGAGTTGTTTAATATATGTATTATACTTATCTAGTATAATATTTTACGAATGTTTCTTTATGTTAACAAATAATTTAATAATATTAAAAAAATTAAACAGTTAGATTTTATAAAATTATAAAAGAAAAAAATATATATATGAAAATGTGCAAAAGGTTAATTGCTTTAATTAGGAGGGGGATAGGGGGTGTTGGGATGGGGGGTTTCATTATTAAAGAGTAATAAATGTGGCGGGAGTTAATTAATGTTCTTTTTTTTAATTTTCTTTTTTACTATTTTTTTTGGTGGGTTGGTGACCCAGTGGGTAAACCTAGCCATCTCCGACAAATCATGTGTCATAAATCATAATGGCCTCATTAATTGCGTGAAACATTCACTACAAAAAAGATGAATTTTAACGACGGATTTTAGCGAGGATATCACAACCGTCGCTAGTAGAGAGGAAAATATCTAGATCCTTCTCTTTTAATTTTCATTAGAAGGGTTTTACTATTGACAAAATATATGATTATATGGTGTACAAATTTCAGACAAAAATTTATAAAATTAATTAAATAATGTGAATTATATTACTAGATGTATTAATTATAATAACTGAAAAATATGATTTTTTACTATAAAGAGTATTAATAATAAAAATTAAAGGATGTGACTTATATTATAAAAGAGTATTAATCGTGATAATTGAAAAATTATGCATGTTAAACAAGAACCAATATCACAGCGTACCAACTCTTTAATATTTTGTAGCCCAAAAATAATTCTTGGACCTCATTATCAGTATAGGTGTGTTCAAATATAGTGAAAAATAATATGATACTACCTCCGTCCCAAGACTTATCATACTTTTCTTTTTGGTCTGTCCCATAAGATTTTGCACACTAAAAAATAAACATTTACTATTTTTACAATATACACTTATTACCCCCCATACACATTTACTACACCCATAAAATAACTTTTCTTAATCTCTGCGCCGAAAAGTTGGCGCAGAGTTTTCGGGGACGGAGGGAGTATATGTTTAAAGTGTGAAAATAAAAAAAATGATGACATCATTATTAATATAATAATGTGTTAAAAATTACCGAAACATAAAATGATTAAATAACACCTATAAATAAAGTTTATATATGAACTTTAACACTGTTATATATAAAAATTATCACTGCTATGCATAAAAAAATTTACTGTTAAAAAATATAAACAATTTTTTAAACAGTGAATTTTTGTGCTTAACCGTCATAATTTTTATGCATAACAATGATAATTTTTACATATAACAATAATACTAAAAAAATTAAATTCACTGTAAATTTGGATTCAAACGAGTTTTTTCAATATTCTTAGTGCGTTAAAAAATATTGAATCGGCAAGGGAATTTCGAATTGGCGTGAATCACCACCTTGACTTCTGAATTCTTGATTCTTTATTTGAGATGATATTTCATCTTATATACTTTTAATACAAGTTGATATTTTTAACTTATGTTAATTAAAAATATTAATACATTTGATTTCTTCTTAAAATATTACAATATATATTTATCTCATGAGAATAGATTCATGAGATCGGGTCACTCGAACTTTGAAGTAAGTCGAATGTGACCAACAATTTATTTGGGAAAACAATGCATGCATTTATATATCTAGAATTAAGTAATTACGTCTGATTCAAGTAATAATTAGGAGTACATATGAGTATATTACTTCAATCTTTTCCGTTTTCCTTTTAAGTGCAATATTACTTAATGGTCTCATAATTTTGTTTAGCTTCGTTTTGGTTTCAAATTTCTCATTCAAGTATTTCTCTCACACCTTTTGCTTAATTAATTCATTTCTATTTTTGCCATTTTCGACCTGTCCTGGGAGTTTATCATTGTAAACATCAACTCTCTGCAGCCGTCCACATCCCAAACAAGATTCTCAATGTCCATACTCAGGCCCGCACCTTCCCAACAATTTTTTGCAAAAGGGCAGTCCACAAAGGTATGCCACGAATTTTCCTCAAAATAGCCACACCGAACGCAGCTTTTCTCGTTGACAATCTTTTTCGGGAAGAGATTCTTCTTATTTGGTAGGACATCCCTACACAGCCTCCACGTGAAATCCTTAACTTTGGGGGAAGATTCAGCCTCCAAATAGCATCCCAATTCCCCGGCTCCTCTAACGATTCATCTCGACATAATGATGCCGCCAATCTGTAGCCAGATTTAACGGTGTATGTCCCTTTCTTTCATGGTGCCATAACAGCCTGTCCACTGTTCCCCGTGGCGAAATCGCCGTCTTCAGGATATTCCTAACATCATTTTGATCGAACAGAACCGTAATCAGCTCCACATCCAATTGATTGATTTCCGTATGTATCAGCTCGCTGACTCTCATCCCCTCCAATCCTGGCGTGCATGCTGTTTGTATCTGCATACCCCCTTCACCACTCAACCATCGACTTCCCCACACCGAAACTGTGTTCCCAGTACCAATTTTCCAACGCACCCCCTGACGAACGAGCCCCTGACTGGCTTGTATACTGGACCACGTGTAACTGGGTGTCCTGCCAAGACTCGCTTCAAGAAACGTAGAATTTGGAAAGTAACGAGCTTTAAGGACTCTACACACTAGTGAATCCGGTTCATGTAGGAGCCTCCAGCCCATTTTTCCGAGTAAAGCGACGTTGAACAGATGGAGGTCTCTAAAACCCCGTCCATCAACTGATTTTCCCACACATAAGCGCTCCCATCTCATCCATTTGACCCCTTTTGAGCTATCCCCATTACTCTCCCACCAAAACTTGTTTAACATCACATGCAGTTCGTCCAGAAGGGTTTTCGGCAAGTGGAACGTCGACATGCAGTATGTGGGTATTGCTTGGGCTGCTGCTTTAATCAGAACTTCTTTGCCGGCTTTCGATAATCTCTTTCCTCTCCACCCTTGTAACCTCGACCACAACCTAGAAGTTAATAATACTTAAAAAATGTTCATAAGCTACAAAAAGTATTCCTTTCAACTTTTAAGTTTTAACTTATAACTTTTAAGAGCTTATTTAATCTAATAGAAAAGAAATAAAACAACCAAAATTACTTATGCACACAATTCTAAATTAGATGACTATAATTTCTTGCAAACATCCCATAATCTTACTGTAACACAATAATGCTACAATATATATTTAAATACTATATTTTTAAAATAAATATAATTTTTACAAACCAATAATCTCTTAAATTCTTTTACTTCTGTGTACTATATTTAAATACTGAGAAAAATAGACATAATTATATGATACGATTTCATGGTAAATCGGGGCATCGAACTTCATAAAACAAAAAAACATGACGGTGGAATTTCATTCAATATGTCCATAAAACAAAAAACGTGGCAATGGAATTTCTTTCAATATATTCTAGTGCATGTTTACTGAATATAGCAGTGTAGAGATTACAATTGCTCGAATGCTGATCATACGCGTACAAAATTAAATGGTGAAAAAACTCTAAGGTACAAAGTGGGAGAACAAAAAACTCTAAGATACAAATGCAATTTTTTTGTGACTCTCAGGTACAAAGTGTAATTTTTTTTCAAACAAAGTACAATTTTTTTTGTACCTTAGAGTCACTAAAAATTGCATTTGTACCTTAAAATCACTGCTTCCTATTTTTTGTACCTCAGAGTCATTAATTCAAATTAAATTACAGCCATCACAGGGTAAACAAATTACAAAAATATATTGCTCGAATATTGATATGCGTACAAAATTAAATTCAACCGCAATATTTAAATTGACAAAAAGGATAAGAAAGAGAAACTGCAGAACATTGGACAAAAATCTTATCATATATATATATATATATATCTCAATGCTTTAATTATAACGATGTTATTAGTTTGAAAATTGGTTTTGAGAGGTAGATAAACAAATGAAACAATTTAATTTGAACATATAAAAATCAGATACTTTATACTAATATCATAATGTCTTTGTGCATAATATTTAAATTTAAAAATGTCATAAAATCATAAAAATATCTTGAAATGGCACAACACGTTTCGATTAAAAAAAAAAGAAAGAATAAACTCCCTCCATTTCATGTTTTTTCTATATTTAAAAACTGAGTACAATTTATTATTTCAGTTTATATACGTTGTTTTATAAATTACCAAGAAATATTTAAATTTCTGTTGGTCCCGGTGCAAGCGAGTCTTACACGTGTATGGGGGGAATACACGTGTTCAGTGTTTTTAAAACTTTTTCTTACTGAGGTCAGCTTGGGTAAGATAATCCTGAAGATTAGGTTCTGAGAAGCACAGATCGCTCCGAGTCAAGGTCTACTGAGACAGTGATCCTGAGCTGCTTTCAGATACCTCAGATAATCCCAACTGAGTCCTGAGTGTCAGAGATCCTGAGTTGCTTGGATCAGATAACTAACTTACTGAACCCTCAGAAGAGTAAGTTCACTTTGGTAACTATCTGTTCTAGCTACTCAG
Source organism: Stenogyne calaminthoides (assembly GCA_037126765.1). NCBI lineage: Eukaryota > Viridiplantae > Streptophyta > Magnoliopsida > Lamiales > Lamiaceae > Stenogyne > Stenogyne calaminthoides. Next base: position 14,802,405 of record JBBCBC010000029.1, read on the forward strand.
ATGTGCGGAATGGTTGGCCCTTAGTTTATACTCGTTTTAAGCTTTGCTAAAAACCTTTCCTGAATGGAATAGTGATTAGGCTGTGATTCAATTACATGCAACTTCAGTGGATTGATTCCAACTGAATATCAGTGAAAAGTATGCTTTCAAATTCAGGTCAATGCAACAGTTAAGCACAGATAAGGAAAGCAATAAATAACACAGCAATTATAGTGGTTCAGAGACTCAAGCTCCTACGTCCACTCTCTCTGATCCTCAGAGAAATTCACTAAACACTTTTGAGTTTTCTGACTACCTCGTGTAGTTTACTTACTCAACTCGGCCCTGAGCTTTCTGACTACTCCACGTAGTTTACTTACTCAACCCGACCTCGAGCTTCTGACTACCTCCGTAGTTTACTTACTCAACCACAAACAAGCTTTCAGACTACCCCTGTAGCTTACTAACTTCTCCTCTAGAGTTTTCTGACTACTCCGCGTAGTTTACTAACTCTTTACAACTCTTCTCACCAACAAACACACTCCAACTACCTTCTCAAGGGTTTGGGGTTTCTCGGTTGGTTTCCAACTAGGATGAAATATCATTTACAATGAAGCACAATGCAAAGGGTTAGGATATCTCGACTAAGCTTTGGATAAATCTTATCAAGCTAGGCTTAGTATAGTGAGCTCTCTTCAATATAGAAGCACTTGGGAAATTCTAGGTTTTTCGAGTGCTTTAACTTGCAGTAATAAGTTTGAGCTCTTGAGTTGCGTATAAATTTCCCGTAACCTTACAATGTAGAGGGTCACGTATAAATTTCCCGTAACCTTACAATGTAGAGGGTCACCAGTATTTATAGGCATACACCAAGGTCACTCTTGAAAACTATCCGTTGGAGAGATAGCTTCGTGAGTTTCCTCTTATGGTGTGTGAGGAACGACTATATTTAGGGTTTGAAACTCCCTAACATATTTTAGGCAATAACCTTTCATGTAGCCGGTCTTCACTTTTTGCAGTCTGGAACTTTTGTACATCTGACATCTTTTTTTGACACATCCTTTGTCGATTGTCGATGTATGATGCGATGTTGTCTTCCTCTTTTTGACTTTTGTCTCCGGTTAAAAAGGTAGACACCTTCAACGGCTCTTTTGGTTACAAAACTCGAGTTTGATATAACCTTAACAACACTTTCGACTTAGTTCCTTTTTATGCGCATTTGAATGTCTTGGCAAATATATATTTTTCTAAGGAATCGAGATCTTCTCAGTATTGCATCCTTCAGATAGATATATTCACTGCCTCGGAACATTCAGGTTTATACTGAGCATTCAATACATTATCGAGTCTTCTTCAAATTTATTGTGCTTCAAAGATTCTTGGTATCTTGCACATATCCCAACAACAAATGTTATATCCGCCTACTTGTCTTTGTGAGATAGAGCAATGATCCAATGATTCCTCTATAATCGGTATGACTTTCGACCGATTTGCCTTCGAATAAGGATCCATCTTGTAGTTAGTATTCATAGGAATCCTAAGCGCATTGCAATTATGTACACCATATTTGGCAATCGGATCTCGTGTACTTTACTTTGCACGGTTGATGAAGATTCCTTCTTTGATTGTTTCACTTGAAGACCTAGAAAGAAATTCATCTCTCCCATCATTGACATCTCAAACTTGCCTTTCATTAGTGTTGAAAACTTTTCACACAGCTGATGGTTTGGAGATCCAAAAATGATGTCATCAACATATATCTGAACCAGTAAGATATCTTCCCCATCTTCTATCCTGAACAGAGTTCTATCAACAGTTCCTTTGACAAAACCATGGTCGAGAAGAAACCGAGAAAGAGTATCATACCATGCTCGGGTGCTTGTTTGAGACCATACAAAGCTTTTTCCGAGCCTGTAGAACTTGGTCATTCTGTTTTGAAACCGGGAGGTTGTTCCACATAAACCTCTTCTTTAAGCACACCGTTCATAAATGCACTTTTCACATCCATTTGATAGACTGTGAATTTCATGTGGGCAGCATATGCAAGAAACAATCTGATGGCTTCTAGTCTTGCAACATGTGCAAAGGTTTCATCATAATCCAAGCCTTCTTCTTGGGAATAACCTTGTGCAACTAGCCTTGCCTTGTTTCTCACAATGTTGTTGTTTTCATCTCTTTTATTCTTGAAAACCCACTTGGTTCCAATGACATTGTGCCTTTTCTCGGGTCTATCTACTAGCTCCCATACTTCATTCCTTGAGAATTGATTCAAATTTCATCTTGCATAGCAAAGAATCCAATGAGAATCTTGTAGAGCTTCACCAATCTCAGTAGGCTCTTTCTCTGATAGGAAGCAACAGAATAGTGCACTCTCACCATGAAACCTTCTTGTTTTGGCACCTTCAGTTAGATCACCCACAATCTGACTTGTAGGATGACTATCTAACCATTTCCTTCTTGATGTTCCTGTTTCAGTAATATCCTCAACATTTGAAATGTTAGGTTGATTAATTCAAGAACTCGAGGAACAACAGAAAAGGAGAAAGGGAATCATCTTCCTCAGGGGAAATTCTATTCAGAACATTTTCAGAGACATTTGTTCCCCTTTGGTTGATAGATTCAGAATTTGCCTCAGCTGTGACCACATCTTCATTGGCATCACATACCTGAGTCTGAATGGTGTCTATTCATTGGTCACCTTTGGAGTGTTGGTTTTCTGAGTCTCACCATCCGAGTTCCATCCCGAACTTCTTTATTCGAGTCCGAGTCACTCCAATCATAGGATGTGACCGACTTCTTCTTTTCGAGTTCAATGGATGATTTATCTTTCATTTTCGGGCTTAATCTGGTGATCCTCTTAGTCAGTTCATTTGCATCATGTTCCTGTTTCTTCTGAACACAAGTAGATTCATCAAAAACAACATGAGGTGTTTCCTCCACAATAAGAGTCCTACAGTTGTAAACTCTGAAAAGCTTTTTATCGACTTGAGAATATCCTAAGAATATTAAAGTCATCGACTTTACTATCAAATGTTTTCAACTGATCTTTACCATTATTGTGTATGAAACACTTGCAACCAAACACACGAAAGAAAGAAACAAGAGGCTTCCTTTCATTACAAATCTCATAAGGTGTTTTGCCTAGACTCTTTGTCAGCATGGATCTGTTCTGTGAGTAGCATGCAGTATTGACAGCTTCAGCCAAAAACTTTTAGGAATATCAGCTTCAGCTATCATTGTTCTTGCAGCTTCTTTAAGAGTCTTGTTCCTTCTTTCAGCAACACCATTTTGTTGAAGGGTCCTTGCAACTGATGTTTCATGTGAAATTCCATTTGCTGCACAATAATCAGATATGATATGATTTATAAATTCAGTTCCTTTGTCAGATCTGATTTTGACCACACTCAGATTTTTCTCAATACTGAGCCTTTTCAATGGTCTGGCAACTTTTTATTCGAGTCTCTTTCTTACTGAGTAAGAATATGACCCAAGTATATCTTGAGTAGTCATCAACTACTACCAATGTGTATTTCTTGCCATTAGTGCTCACTGGTGTTATAGGACCAAAGAGATCCATATGCAGTAACTGAAGTATTCTGTCAGTGGAAACATCAACTTTGCTTTTAAATGATGCTCTTATTTGTTTTCCTTTCTGGCATGCATCACAAATATGTTCCTTACTGAACACTTCATTAGGCAACCCTCTTACAAGAGCTAATCTTGCAAGCTTGTTCAGGGTTTTAAAATTCAGGTGATTCATTCTTTTATGCCATAACCAACTGGTATCTGTGAACTTTTAGCAACCAAACATGTATCTTTAGGAGTTGAACTCCAATCAGCAAGATACACATTCCATTTTCTTATACCAGTCAGTAATACTTTCTGTGTTGTATCATCTTTCACAAAACATAAGTTCTTAGAGAACTCAACATTAAAACCTTTATCATAGAATTGGCTAATTGAAAGCAAGTTATGCTTCAATCCAGATACATATGAAACACCATGGATATGAACTGAGTCGATTTCCAAAGTTCCATATCCTTCAGTCTGTCCCTTGGAGTTATCTCCAAAAGTGATCTGTGGGCCTCTTTGTTCAACATAGTCACTGAGTATCTTCTTGAATCCTGTCATATGTCTTGAGCATCCACTGTCAAGATACCATACATCAGGTGCTTTTTCATTTCTGCTCATCAGTGCCATGTGATCTTTCATCAGCTTAGTGCCCTTGTTTTCCTCCTGAAAAACAGATCAATTTTTAGGTACCCAATTTGTGTAGGGTCCTACAAGGTTAGATGTACCTTTCGGAATCCAAATTTGCCTGACAACTCTAATCACTTTAGAGTGGCTAATTTGTCTTCCATAAACATCAACATACAAATTAAATACTCTGGGTGCCTTAGCAGTTTTCCGTGTATGTGTGCTAGCTTTAACATGAACATGGGTTTTTGAATTCTTCTTTGGTTCAAGCCTTCTGTTCATTTGCTTTGGCTTCAGTGCAACCGGTCTAAATCTTTGATGACTCGGGTTCAGATAACCTTTACCCTTAGGCAAGTGGGGGTTCGGGTTATCAGATTGAAATCTGGTCTTTCAATTATCTTTCAAGACTTAGTCTCTTCGATTGAGAATGTCTCTGCTGAAAGTGTTTCTCATCCGAGGATTCCTCGATGGTTCGATGTGGAGCCTTTCAAGTTTGCATTCTTACCGAGGCTTTGAAGTACTTGCTCGAAACTTTCAATCCGAGTGCTCAGGTTTTCTAGCCTTCACCTGAGGTTTGGGCTTTCCTACCTGATCATTCAGTTTTACTGAGACCATAGGTCTTTTTCCCTTGTCTACAACCTTGGGCATTTCTTCATTCTGAAGTGTGGGTGCCATTTGGTCTTAAAAAGATCTTCTTGCTACTTGATCAAAGATTCGGATGACCTTGTGAGGTTCCCCCTGGAATGTATCCCAATCCAGATTTCATAGTCACAGATCTCTGGTAACTCTGAATTTCATCTATTACAATAGATGCATTATTCAATAGAGTTAACTTCTTCTGTGCACTATCCTCACAGTTCTGTAGAGTTTCATGCTTCTCAGAGAGGTCATTGAACTTAGTCTCGATTAATTTGAATCTCTTCAGTGGATTTCTCTAGCTTTTCAGTTAGGGTCATTATCAACTTCTCTTTCTCTGGAGAGTTGTACTTTCGGAACATCCAGTTCATCGGTAGCTCCCATTAATTGAGAAGTGATTTAGTATTGCTAGAGTCTTTCCATTTTAGATTTTCAGCTTTCAGTTCCTTATTCTGCTCTTGAGTTTTATTTAGCAGTTCTTGTAAAACAGCATAGTCCTTCATCAGATTCTCAAAAGAATCCATCAGGTCAAAATGATTGTTTTCAGTGGAACTTGAAAACTCTTGTGCTAGTGTAGGAGCAACAACAGAGAAAGAAGAGTTTACCTCCTCAATGGCCATCAGACAGATGTCATCACTTTCCTTTGTATCGAGAATATTTCATCCGAAGTGCTAGATCCCTCCTCGAGTGTTCTTCTTTACGCAACCATGGCCTTTTTTGCTAGAGAACTTCTTGTCTCTTTTAGCTTGCCTTTCTCTTCTCTCCCAAGCACTCAAATCTGGACAATCATCTTTTGGAAGTGACCTTTCTTTGGCAATTATAAGATCTGTTGGTATCATCATCCCGATCACTTTCTTCTTTGGACTTGGAGTCCTTCTCTTGGATGAAGATCCCTCGAACTTTCGTGTCTTTCTTCTTCTCGGTTGATCTGTCCTCAGGTTTCTTCTGGTACCTGTGGTTCCTGTAATAGCTTTTGTATTTTCCAAATCTACTATTAAGTCTTTCAAACCTCCTTGCCATCAGTGCTAGCTTTTCTTCAAGCTCATCCTAATTTTTGGCATGGGGGTTCTCAGACTCTCTAGTTTTACAGGTTTTATCTTTGGCTTTTAAAGCCACATTCTTACTAGATGATGAATCATCTTTGCTGTCAGCCTTTTTGGATTTCTTATCAATTACAAATTCATAGGCCTTCAGCTCAGAGAAGACTTGTTGATATGGCATTGAATTAATGTTCTTGGTGTTTTCAATCACCACTGCATGAATATCCCATTTCTTAGAAAGACCTCTAAGAATTTTCAATGCAACTTCTCTTTGTGGATATTTCTTTCCAAGTGTTTTTAGATCATTCATGATGCTAGTGAATCTGACTTCCAATTTGTCTATTGATTCACCATCATCCATTTCAAAACTATCAAACTTTCCAATTGCCACTGAAAGTTTGTTTTCTTTCATATGATCTGTGCCTTGGCACATTACAGCTAGTGTATCCCAAATCTCTTTAGCAGTATTACAGTGAGAGATCATTCCCATCACACCATCATCAATTGTACTGTATAGTGTGTCTTTTGCAATGTAGTCTAGATTGACTAACTTTCTCTCCTCAGGAGTCAGTTGGTCATCAGACTTAGGAAATTCTGCTCTAGGATCAATTCTCTCATCTTCTGTTCCTCTGGGATTCACCACAGTAAACTGGAATGGCCCTTGAGAGCCACTCTCCACATACGCTCATGTTTAGAATACAGGTGAGCCTGAATTCTCAGTCTCCATAGATCATAGTTCTCCACTGAGAACATGGGAAGTTTTTTAGAAGACATTTTTATATGAGCTTTTGAAAAGAAAATTCAGCAATTAAGATCAGTTCAGATAGACCACAAGTATTTTTGAAAATAAAACTTTGGTCAACAAAGCGGGTGGTCAAGTTGAACCACTGCTCTGATACCACTTGTTGGCCCCGGTGCAAACGAGTCTTACACGTGTATGGGGGGGGAATACACGTGTTCAGTGTTTTTAAAACTTTTTCTTACTGAGGTCAGCTTGGGTCAGATAATCCTGAAGATTAGGTTCTGAGAAGCACAGATCGCTCTGAGTCCAGGTCTACTGAGACAGTGATCCTGAGCTGCTTTCAGATACCTCAGATAATCCCAACTGAGTCCTGAGTGTCAGAGATCCTGAGTTGCTTGGATCAGATAACTAACTTACTGAACCCTCAGAAGAGTAAGTTCAGTTTGGTAACTATCTGTTCTAGCTACTCAGATGTGCGGAATGGTTGGCCCTTAGTTTATACTCGTTTTAAGCTTTGCTAAAAACCTTTCCTGAATGGAATAGTGATTATGCTGTGATTCAATTACATGCAACTTCAGTGGAATGATTCCAACTGAATATCAGTGAAAAGTATGCTTTCAAATTCAGGTCAATGCAACAGTTAAACCCAGATAAGGAAAGCAATAAATAACACAGCAATTATAGTGGTTCAGAGACTCAAGCTCCTACGTCCACTCTCTCTGATCCTCAGAGAAATTCACTAAACACGTTTGAGTTTTCTGACTACCTCGTGTAGTTTACTTACTCAACTCGGCCCTGAGCTTTCTGACTACTCCACGTAGTTTACTTACTCAACCCGACCTTGAGCTTCTGACTACCTCCGTAGTTTACTTACTCAACCACAAACAAGCTTTCAGACTACCCCTGTAGCTTACTAACTTCTCCTCTAGAGTTTTCTGACTACTCCGCGTAGTTTACTAACTCTTTACAACTCTTCTCACCAACAAACACACTCCAACTACCTTCTCAAGGGTTTGGGGTTTCTCGGTTGGTTTCCAACTAGGATGAAATATCCTTTACAATGAAGCACAATGCAAAGGGTTAGGATATCTCGACTAAGCTTTGGATAAATCTTATCAAGCTAGGCTTGTATAGTGAGCTCTCTTCAATATAGAAGCACTTGGGAAATTCTAGGTTTTTCGAGTGCTTTAACTTGCAGTAATAAGTTTGAGCTCTTGAGTTGCGTATAAATTTCCCGTAACCTTACAATGTAGAGGGTCACCAGTATTTATAGGCATACACCAAGGTCACTCTTGAAAACTATCCGTTGGAGAGATAGCTTCGTGAGTTTCCTCTTATGGTGTGTGAGGAACGACTATATTTAGGGTTTGAAACTCCCTAACATATTTTAGGCAATAGCCTTTCATGTAGCCGGTCTTCACTTTTTGTAGTCTGGAACCTTTGTACATCTGACATCTTTTTTCAATGAACATGTCATCGATTGTCGGTAAGATGGCGATGTTGTCTTCCTCTTTTTGACTTTTTGTCTCAGTTAAAGGTAGACACCTTCAACGGCTCTTTTTTGGTTACAAACTCGAGTTTGATATAACCTTAACAACACGCCGACTTTGTTCCTTTTTATGCGCATTTGAATGTCTTGGCAAATATATATTTTTCTAAGGAATCGAGATCTTCAAGATTGCATCCTTCGGATAGATATATTCAACCTTTCCGGAACATTCAGGTTTATCTTGAGCATTCAATACATTCTTGAGTCTTGATAATTATTTGTGCCTTCAAGTATTCTTGATCTTGATCTTGATCTTGCGTCTTGAGTCTTCGAGTCTTGAGGTCTTACGAGTCTTGAGTCTTCGAGTCTTCTGAGATATCTTGGTGATATCTCGATGCATCTTTGAGTCTTGATTCCTCGATTTCATCTTGAGTCTTCACTATCTCGATTTCATCTTGAGTCTTGATTCTCGATTTCTCCGAGTCTTGAAACTCAAATAGCATCCCAATTCCCGGCTCCTCTAGCGATTCATCTCGACATAATGATGTCGCCAATCAGAGCCAGATTTAACCGGTGTATGTCCCTTTCTTTTCATGGTGCCATAACACTGGTCCTTTGTCCCCCGTGGCGAAATCGCCGTCTTCGGGATATTCCTAACATCATTTTGATCGAACAGAGCCGTAATCGGCTCCACATCCCATTGATTGGTTTCAGTATGTATCATCTCGCCGACTCTCATCCCTCCAATCTGGCGTGCATCTTTGTTTGTATCTGCAGATACCCCTTCACCACTCAACCATCGACTTCCCCTTTAATCAAACCGTGTTCCCGAGTACCAATTTTCCAACGCACCTCGACGAACGAGGCCCTCGATCGGGCGTGGTATTTGGACCCGATGTAACCGGGTGTCTGCCAAGACTCGCTCGTAAACGAGAATTTGGAAAGTAACGAGCTTTAAGGACTCTACACACTAGTGAATCCGGTTCATGTAGGAGCCTCCAGCCCATTTTTCCGAGTAAAGCGACGTTGAACAGATGGAGGTCTCTAAAACCCCGTCCACCAACTGATTTTCCTACACATAAGCGCTCCCATCTCATCCATTTGACCCCTTTTGAGCTATCTCCATTACTCTCCCACCAAAACTTGTTTAACATCACATGCGATTCGTCGAGAGGGTTTTTGACAAGTGGAACTTGACATCGCAATATGTGGGTATTGAAATTTCGCCGCTTTAATCGAACTTCTTTGCCGGCTTTCGATAATCTCTTTCCTCTCGACCCTTGTAACCTCGACCACAACCTAGAAGTTAATAATACTTAAAAAATGTTCATAAGCTACAAAAAGTATTCCTTTCAACCTTTAAGTTTTAACTTATAACTTTTAAGAGCTTATTTAATTTAATAGAAAAGAAATAAAACAATCAAAATTACTTATGCACACAATTCTAAATTAGATGGCTATAATTTCTTGCAAACATCCCATAATCTTACTGTAACACAATAATGCTACAATATATATTTAAATACTATATTTTTAAAATAAATATAATTTTTACAAAACAATAATCTCTTAAATTCTTTTACTTCTGTGTGCTATATTTAAATAATGAGAAAAATAGACATAATTATATGATACGATTTCATGGTAAATCGGGCCATCGAACTTCATAAAACAAAAAAACATGACGGTGGAATTTCATTCAATATGTCCATAAAACAAAAAACGTGGCAATGGAATTTCTTTCAATATATTCTAGTGCATGTTTACTGAATATAGCAGTGTAGAGATTACAATTGCTCGAATGCTGATCATACGCTTACAAAATTAAATGGAAAAAAAGCTCTAAGGTACAAAGTGGGAGAGCAAAAAACTCTAATGTACAAATGAAATTTTTTTGTGACTCTCAGGTACAAAGTGCAATTTTTTTTCAAACAAAGTACAATTTTTTTTGTACCTTAGAGTCACTAAAAATTGCATTTGTACCTTAGAGTCACTGCTTCCTATTTTTTGTACCTCAGAGTCATTAATTCAAATTAAATTACAGCCATCACAGGGTAAACAAATTACAAAAATATATTGCTCGAATATTGATATGCGTACAAAATTAAATTCAACCGCAATATTTAAATTGACAAAAAGAATAAGAAAGAGAAACTGCAGAACATAGGACAAAAATCTTATCATATATATATATATATATATCAATGCTTTAATTATAACGATGTTATTAGTTTGAAAATTGGTTTTGAGAGGTAGATAAACAAATGAAACAATTTAATTTGAACATATAAAAATCAGATACTTTATACTAAGATCATAATGTCTTTGTGTATAATATTTAAATTTAAAAATGTCATAAAATCATAAAAATATCTTGAAATGGCACAACTCGTTTCGATTAAAAAAAGAAAGAAAGAATAAACTCCCTCCATTTCATGTTTTTTCTATATTTAAAAACTGAGTACAATTTATTATTTCAGTTTATATACGTTGTTTTATAAATTACCAAGAAATATTTAAGTTTTCCTTTCCAGCTTTACTCATGTCTTGTTTGTAAAAATCAATATCCACGCCTCTAAATATCTTTTAAAAGAAAGTGATGTACTCCCTTTGCTTCATCTATTTTTACACCGATTTAGACAAATAAAAAAAATTAATTTTTATTTTGCTAAAATAATAAAGTAAGATTATAATTTGCGTCAAATTAATTTTAATTGTATAAGTGTAAGTTAATTATCTTAGAAAAAATAATGAAATAAAGAGTAAATAAGTGTATTCGATAGGGTTAGGATTATTATTAAAAAAAAATTATAAATGTGAAATTTGACGTGTGACAAACCCAAAAAAAACCTGTGAAAATTGATTTGGGATTCGAGTGAACATTAATTTTCGTAATAATGGTTGAACTACTTTAACGCGGCAGATAAAAAGAGAAAAAAGTAAGAACATATAAACTCGTGAAGCGACTGACAAAAGCTCATTTAAGGCGGCTTAAATGGACGATCAAATAAATTTAAACATAACTAATAACATTAATTGAAAGTTGAAACAAAATAATATGCCCAAGCTTTTCCATTCATTAATTATAATTATATATGCGGGAATATTCGATAAATAAATTGAAAGTTGAGAAGAGAGAGCAGTGGGGATTGATTGGTGCATAGTCGTCACTTTTTCCAAGTGCGACTTTTGAGTATACACATCACATGCACACTCTACCCAATTCCATCCTTAATCCAACAATTGTTCGGTCCGAATTTCTTGCCATTCCACACACACACACACATATATATATATATTTCTTCAAAGTTCAAACCGTGTATTACTACTTTCAACCTGGCCTCCACAATATCCCATTTTCCTTTTTCTATTTTTGGGGTGGAGCCTTTAAGTCGGGCTAGTACGTTAGACCGCGCTCATAATTTAAGGTGAGACGATATCAAGAAGAAAAGGTTCATAATTTTGGTATATAACAATTTTAATATATTCTAGAAGAGATGAATATTAATTTGTGTTGTTGTGTACCCTATTGTGACAGACTGTCTCATACTTTCTCCATCCACCAAATTTATTCTCACTTTCCTTATTTGTTTGTTCACCAAATCTATTCTCACACCTTTTATGAAAATATACAATTTATCTTTATCCTTCAACCATCACTTAATTATTTCAATTGTTATTGTACTTTACTCACAAACAATCACTTTATTTTGTAAGAGGACCCCACAATACCTTATAATACACTTAGGAGTGTTTGGTTGACGAGACCGAATTGATTAGGTGTGATAGAACTGAATTGATTGAACTGAATTTGTTTGAATCAAGATATGCGTTTAGATTGTAGGATTTGATTGAGAGATTAAATGAGATAAAGATCGATTGAAATGTCATAAATACTCTTAATTTGAATTGAATTCTTGTGAATCTATTCAAACAATAGAAGGACAATTTGCAATATTGCATTTAAGATATGTTCTATCCCATATTTCACGTGGGATTGACATATACCTTCATGGAGAAATTTAATGCATTTTCTACCCGGACTTAAAACATATCATAGGCCCTCGTCCCACAAACCAAACGGTAGATTAGTTGGGATTAAAATCATAATCCTGACATATCCCAATCAATCCTGCGAATCAAACGGGGTCTTACTTTATCTACATTTTCCTTAAATATTGTGCCCCAAAAGGTGAGAATAAATTTCGTGGACGGAGGGAGTATATGATACCGTCTCCTACGAATTTTTATTTAAATTTAAGAATTTTAAACTAAAAGTGTGGTTCGATTCCCTTGTTCCACTTTTCGTATTCCATAGGTGTATTCTCACCCTGTTGAATTTTTATTATATGGACCCAAAATTTGGTGGTGATTCGTTATATATCTTTTATTATTTCATATGTCATTCATCCATATTATGAAATACAAAATAAAATAAACACCAATTATAAAACGAGTTATCTCATTCATATATATATATATATATATATATATATATTATAGGCAGAATCAACTGGAGAATGCTACATATATTCACTTGGTTGATTACCCAATCAATAAAAACATATGTGAAATATTGAGTGTGAGATGATCACAGACTAATAAAAATTAATATTCATCCCTTATAAAGTGTTAAATTGTCGTCTACAAATTATGTTTCGCAAAAATAATACAAAATTCAGAAGCACTAACTTTTAAAAAAGTTATGTCAAATATCTTTTAAAAATATTGCTTGGGTTTCAAAACACCCTTAAATAGAATAATAATTGAAGAGAGAGAGAAACATTGAACAATATGTCAATTAATTTTTACAAGTGAATTTAAGAGTGAGTAGATCACCCACGGGCACTGGGTAGATAAAGTTTTTTCCCAATCAACAATATTGTCGATGAGCTAGATTCTAACCAGAGCTAACATTAATAGCTTTCTCAGGTACAGATTGAAAAATTAAATTTTCAAGACAAAAACTCGTAGGAAACGGTCGCATGCATGAGACGAAGTACAATTTAGTATAATCAACACCCATTCCTTTCAAAGTGTTAAAACATCAATACCCAAATTACACTCCGTCTCACCGCGAGACAGTCTCACGCAAGAGTGCCTCAATTTTCAATCCTTCAAAATAAATTGAATGCTGGTATTTATAGTTGGGGAATCATAATTACCACTCTAATTTTTATCTTTTTGAACAATAATCGCTTCATTTGTTGCTGGTTCTAGCACAAACATAGGCCAAAAGTTGGCAATGAATCGAGTAGCAAAGTAGTTGATTGAGTCACTGAACAGTGGTAGTTCTCGGTGCCTCTCTCATGTTCTCATTCCAAAAAGATGTCAAACACGTTGGAATCATTGATGCTTCACTAGCTGATTTATGAATCAAGGTCACTAATAGTTTGTTAGTACTGGAGCACTGTAGATGGCGGGAAATAGAATAAAATCAAAATCGATGCTCATGTTACACACGATTTCAATTTTATCCTATTTTCCGTCATCTATGGTGCTCCTGTAATAACAATTTTAAAACAAATTACGTCATTCACTCTCAGTATTAGTAAATCGTAGGACACTTATTTTCTAGGATATAACGAACAAAGAGCAATGATATTGACATTATGTCTTGTTTGAATCAAACTTAGACGTTGCTTGAAATTATCACGAAGGATCAAAGAATTTAAGACCAAAATGAATGCAGAAAGATATTAGCAATTGATGGAAAAGGTATCTGTAAGAATTTCCAATTTGTTCTTTCAAGTTCTCGTTTCAACTTCAGTATCTGAAGTGCTACTTATATCATCCGAAAATTGAATTTTGGTGCTTGTTCATTATGAGCCACTAATGACTTTAAATCATAACCAAAACTTAAAATATTATACTATTAATTCAGGTTTTAAACTTTCAAAACATTGTGTTGTAATCTCCTGAATAATGACATTTAATTATTAAATATAAAAAAAATTTAACATTAACAAATTTAACATTTAATTGTTAAAAACGGGACGTGGGTTGTAAGGCCAACTCATTTAACCATGAATAATACATAGTTAAGGTTGACAATTCAGTGACCCGTTTGTCCTAACTCGTTTAGGCCTGTGACCTTGTAGAGCTAATCCTAATGGGTTAGGGTCGGCCTGCCAGCCCAGTCCAGATTTTTTTAAATTATTATTATTTTTTTTATTATGTTTTTTTGTACTCCTTTCATCCCACATTAAGGCTTCCCTTTGCTTTTGCACATGAATAAAAGAATATAATATTAAATGGTTGAGATGTAATAGAAAAAGTAAAAAGGTAGAAAGAGATAGAAAAAAGGATAAATGGTCCTTTTTTTATATATATTAATTTTGTATTAGTTAAAACAAAAATTGGTTAAAGCAAGAAAAGATAAATGGCTGGCCTAGGCTCTATAAAAAACAAAAAAGGCCTGGTTAAACAATCCTAATATTGTCTATCTTCCTCCATTTTCCAGTTTCTTCAATCATGCTTTGGACTTATTTTGTTCCATAATATCTATTGAACTTATTTATGGTTAGAGTTAAGTACTTAAGTTATAAACTTGTGATAGTTGTAATGTATTTAATACGCATTTGCATTTTATGTTTTTAAGAAAAAAAGCAGTATAGCCCGCCTATTTAGCCCGAGGTCCGCTAGAGTTAGAGTACGACTCTTAAAGACCCGTTTAAAAGTAAATCACTAGGGTGTGTTTGTTTTGAGCTTGAGGTGGATGAGACAAATTCGAATGGAGAAAAAAGGTGGATGGGGGAAATTCTGTGAATAGTAATCTCTTGTTTGTTTTGGGTTGGATGTAGTAGGGATGGATGAAGTTTTATGTCAAATTAATATTTTTTAATTACGATGATGTATTATTTTATTATTGTTAATTAGTATGATAATAATTGTATAAAAGAAAAGTGTAAGAAAAGTAGAAGAGATAATGAATTGTTGTAAAAAAAAGTATTAGAGAGAATGAGTTGGTGTAAAAAAAGTAGTGATGTGATAGTTTTAGGGTATAGATGTATAATAGAAGTGGATGTGTATTTGGATGGAGGATGTGATATGAAAATCCGAAAAGTGGACGGGATGGGGGAGGCCATCCCCCATCCGGACCTCCCCAACTGAAAACAAACACCACCTAAGACCCTAACCTATTTAGGTTCGTGACCCTATAAAGATGACCCTAATGGGTTAGGGCTAGCTCATTTTACATTTCTAGGTTGCTCCCTTCCCTTTTCTTTTTCTGTTATATCATCCCAGCGTCAGTAGATACACCTCCAAATTAATTCACCCATTTGAATTATTATACATTAATAGATACATCCAATATACCCTTCCAAAAATCATAATTTACCGAAAAAAAATAAAATTTGTATAATTGTTCTTGAAATACAATTTCGGCAAAATCATATTGTAACCAGGGACATCATTCAACAAACCTGGTTCGAAATTACAACTTCCTTCGCTTTTCTTTTACTATTATATACACAACGTTAATAAATATATCTTCGGATTTATTCACCCATTTGAATTGTTATACATTAGTATAAACATCCTCATGAATTATCCAGTATACCCTTCCAAAAAATCGAAAATTTATCGAAAATTATCAATTTTGATAAATTATTTTTGAAATACAATTTCGACAATTTTTTGCTATAATCAAGAACAACATTCAACAAACTAGGTTCGAAAATCACAAGTCATTAAAATTTGAGAAAAACTGTCATACTTACATTCTCCTTCAAAATTTTGAACGATGGTGGATGGTGTAGTAGTGGTGGCGGGGTGCGTGGTGGACCTGTGGTGGTGAAATGATTCTTTTAATTTCTCCCAAATAGTGGGAAAAATGAGGTTGACATATCACTTTTATAAATATAATTCATTTTGAATCAGAAAACTGATGTATGAATCATTCATCGTTGAACTAAAATAATAGAAAGACTTACATCCCTAAAGTTGAAACTTGAAAGTTGGGGGTGTATATAACCTGGCCCATATTATTTAGTTATTGCTTTTAATTTTTAAAAGTGAGTCCAACATGCATATTAAGTTCGTCAACCCAATTTTTGAATATAAGTTGGCCCAAAAGAGTCATCTTAACTGGAAATAGGAATTGAGCCCATGGAGATTTTGCCAGCCCAATTATCTACTCATTTAATTGAGTACCAAGTCCTTTTTTTTTTTTTGAAAAGCGAATTGCATACCAAGTTTAGCCGTGAATTGCAGTTGGGAAATTTGGAATTGTACGTCTCTCACGTCTTCAAACTGTTTATCCTGTTGCCACTAATATAATAGTCACTAAATCGATAATCTTATATTTTCCCCTCAAAATTTTAATTCTTTACAAATCGTTCTCTAATTTGTTTATGAATCGGGCAGCAGCCATGTTTCTTAAAGTGGTTCTCAAAGGGCGGACAGACTGTGAATATAGATATTTGAGGAAAAGATAATTTCTCATATAACACAACAAATATTAATGCAATTACAAGGAGACCATATTGGTCACAAGAAGCGATGTGGGACAAACGTATTTACAAAAGAATTTATACACAATACTCCTAATACACCCCCTCAAGATGGTGCAGGTCCACGATAAATAGGTAGCCCCAATGTTGTCATTATAGATGACTGAAGTGGTGGAGAGTGTAACATGAAGTTCAGATAGAATGGAGCGAGTCCACTGGAGTTCAGCTGCAGCTGAAGCGATAGACCGATACTCTGCTTCGATAGACGAACGGGCAACAGAACGCTGTTTACGAGAACTCCAAGATATGGGGTTGGCACCAAGAAAAATGATGTAAGCCCCAGTGGATGATCTATCATCACAATCACCTGCCCAGTCGGCATCTGTAAAACAATGAAGGGATAGTGGAGAATCCCTCCGGAGGGAGATGCCAAGAGTGCGGGTTCCATTGAGATAACGAAGTAGGCATTTCACGGCACCCCAGTGACATTCAGTAGGGGCATGCATGAATTGAGAGAGTTTGTTCACGGCGAAAGCAATATCGGGGCGTGTAAACAGGAGATCCTGAAGACTACCTAGAATCTGTCTGTAAGAGGTAGCGTCAACAGGGTTGCTGCCATCATGGAGTGAAAGTTTGGCTCCCGGAGCCAGTGGGTTTTGAACAGACTTGGCATTGAGCATGTTGTGTTTAGTTAATAGGTCCGTGATGTATTTGGTTTGAAGAAGAGTACAAGACTTAGAGGTGCGTAGAACCTCAATTCCCAGAAAGTAAGACAAGGGACCCAGATCTTTCACAGAAAATGTGGCAGAAAGAGCATCCACAACACGATTCAAGAATTTGTCAATGTTACTGGTAAGAATCAGATCATCAACATATACCAAAAAATAAGCAGTGATTTCGTCCCGATGGTATACAAAAAGTGACTCATCAGATTTAGTGTGGACAAAACCCATTGAAGAGAGAAAGGAGCACAAAGCATTATACCACGTGCGAGGAGCTGCTTAAGTCCATAGATAGATTTGTGAAGTTTACAGACATAAGAGGGGAAGTTCTTAACAGTAAAACCTGGAGGTTGTGCCATGTACACCTCATCAGGAAGCATCCCATGCAGAAAAGCGTTGTTCACATCAAACTGGCGAAGGGGCCAATTTTGACTAATAGCAAGACTAAGGACAAGTCGAACTGTGGCATGTTTCACAACAGGGCTATAGGTTTCGAAGTAGTCAATACCGGGACGCTGATGAAAGCCCTTGGCAACAAGGCGTGCTTAGAACTTATCAACCGAAGCATCAGGTTTCCTCTTAATCCGAAACACCCACTTGCAGCCCACTATATTCTGAGATGAATCAGGAGGAACCAAATCCCAGGTGCCATTCTTGAGAAGAGCAGAAAATTCAGCGGACATAACATCTCTCCAGCGAGCATCTGAAAGAGCTTGAGAAACAGTAGTAGGCTCAACTTCAGAAGAGAGAGTGGTGGTTAAACCATACCTTGGATTCGGTTTGAAAATGTTATTCTTTGACCTGGTAGTCATTTGGTGTTGGGCAGCAGACGACTCTGGTTAAGGATCTTGATGGGGGGTGGTGTTGGAATTTATGTTGGGGTTATACTAAAAAGTATGCTTTTACTTTGTATAACTAAACTGGATTTTATTATTTATTTACTGAAATAATCTATTAATCACTGTTGCATTAAATATGAATGAATGTTATATATATTTATTGCAAACCCGTTCAATAAGTTAAGTATGTATTACGTTGTAGTTAATTTGGCGATACCAGATCACAGAAGATCAAATTAACAGCTCCTCGTAATTAAGTACAAATTCACAACCCAGATGGAAATGAACAAACCATCATGAAAGGTTGAAGTATAAGGCTCAGATTGGCTTGTCTTGACCATTATACTAGTGCATTTAGATGCACTGAATAAGAACCTACAGGAGGATAAATTCTTCGGTACTGAATATACAAGAATTAGACCTCAGTGGTGTGTTATTTCTTAATCTCCGTCCCTTAAATAGGATCGTGTGGAATTAATAACTATTGCTTTGACTTATGATAGGAAGAGAGTCAATGTGTTCGATACCTTATATCTTGGGCAATATTATTAATTACATGACGATTGCTGACATTTAATACAGAGAGTCGTGTGCAAGTACGTCTTGCTTGATTTGTCCCCTTGGTGGACTCAAAATCTTTATCATACCAAATCTTGCAAGTGGAAATTTATTTCCGGTATGGATAATAACGTTGAACTGTCTTTACTCCAAGAACAAAGATATTAATTAATATAAAGTTTGTTCAGTGGCTTAATTAATTAATGGACTAAGATAATCTTAAACACGAGAAATAATGACCGGAAGACATATTATAGTAAAGTCGTAATATGGGTTAAGATGGATAGTTCAATATTAATTTTATAGTGGAGTAAATTAATATTAATGGACTTGAATAATATTTGGCCCAATATTATAGCTTCATAGTCCATTGAAGGTCCAATCTTAATTCTCCTAAAGGCCCCTCAAATAGCCCAAAATAAAGTCCAATTAACGAAAAGGAGAAAAAAATATTTTGCCTAATATTTCTTAATTTTTTTCGAAAATTTGTAGGAAAAAGGAAGAAAATATTTTCTTGATTTTCTTGTAGATATTTTGTGGAAAGAGATAAGTATTCTTGAAATACATAATTATCCCATAAATTCAAGAAGTCAAATCTTGATTCTTATTGCCTTGTTATTTTAAAAAATTTAGGGAAAAAGGGAAGAGAGATTTTTATGGAAAAATTTAATTAAGGAGAAAAGAATATAGGAGATATATTCAAGATTTCTTGGAGACCAAGAAAAATATTTTCTTCCTTATTTTTCTCCTCAAAAAATCGGCCCCCCCTTGTCCTATATATAGGGGATGAATCTTTCATTCCCAAGTGCAATTTCATGTGTTGGAAATATTAGAAATCCACAAAGGTGATGGCAAAATATTTTATTTTTCTCTCTTGTTAAAATCGTTCGTGTGAATCCTCCTACCGGAATACGTTCGTGGACTTGAGACATATTTGGGAAGGCTCTTTGGGTTGATCCAACGTCTCAACGGTTGTCTCTACAAGAGGTACGTAATCTCGTAACGCCTAGATTCCGCATGCTTAGGATTTACGTGGATTATGTGTACGCATGATTATTTATTTGCTTATTAATTATTATGTTGAATTGATTTAGGATTAATTCATGTTAGTAATTAATTGATTAATTTAAATATGTATTTAAAATCATCTCGAATAGATCCGGGCACCCATATTTTTCCAACAACTGGTATCAGAGCTTTGGTTTCGAGCTCTGACTTTTAAATTGTTATTTGAATTATGTTGGACATTAAATTGAAAATAGGATAGTAGAATTGCTAGATCTGTTTTGCAAGTATCCAATTGACATGGTATTTAATGTGTTTAATTTTCATGCGTATGAATATTTTTTAATTCGACTCGTTCGGATTTATTTTTCTCATGAGAAAATCCACGAGTAGATTAGGCTATTTGATTTGTTCAATGTAATAGACTAGTCTAGATTTAAGGTTTATTTATTTTTCGTTAAATAAATTGTAACTTGATCGAAGACGTAGACGAAGACGAGGAGTTAAAACAGACCCGGAACCGTACGTAGGCAATGTGCATCGCGCGAAACGTGCTAAGGGAGGCACGCGCGCAATGCGGACGTCTCCAAGCAAACGGGCATGGTGCACGGCGCGAAGTGGTCGCCCCAGACGCATGCGACGCGACAGTAACGTAAAGACGGGCGGCACATGGATCATAATCTGAGCGAACGGGTAGGCGAAACAAGGCGACGGGTATCGGTATTTGCCGCCGACCGCCGCCAATGAGGTCGCTGAGAAATGAGAGCAATGCGCGCTGCGCCTAGGCTCATGGTTGTCTCTACAAGAGGTACGTAATCTCATATCTCCTAGATTCTGCACGCTTAAGATTTACGTGAATTATGTGTACGCATGATTGTTTATTTGCTTATTAATTATTGTGTTAATTAATGTTAGTAATTAATTGATTAATTTAAATATGTATTTAAAATCATCTCGAATAGATCCGGGCACCCATATTTTCCAACAATTTAGAGGCACGTAAACACGTAATACATGCGTAGTGGAAATAAACAGTTCACCAACAACAAACATATAATTGCATAAACGATTACAATAATCATAACGAGAAATCTTACAGTAATTCGATAGCAGATTTCTCAACTACGGTATCCACGTAATCCCCGTGAACAGATCTGCACAGATTTGCCAGCGTTGAATCTGAGACAGAATTTGCTAGAAAATTCCTAATCTAGATTTTATGGAGAAACTAGGTTTTCTTGTTGTCGTAAATAATGAATCCCAGGATATCATATATATAGGGAGAGATTGGCTTAAATCTTAAGCAATCTTTGTTAGGAAGATAATTCCTAATCTTGCAAAACAAATCTCAAAGATATGTTTTTCCCTACGGATATTTTCCTACAATAATATTCCATAATATTATTTGGGATTCCTATTTAATTAAATCTAATTCAATTAAATAGTAATAATAATTAATTATAAATTAATATATTATTAATTCTCCATAATTAAATATTAAATCCAATTTAATACTTAATCAACCAACTATAATCCGTACACGGGAGTTACTTGTTGTGTGACCCATAGACCCTCATATATCGAGCGATTAGTCAAACTAACGGTCTTAATTGAACCCTAGACAATAAATCAGACATTCTCAATATATAAAGGACGCGTACAGAAACGATGCAACTACCGTAGAATCGTAACATGGACTATTACGATTTCTTACTTTCATTCACGAATACTCGATTTGTCTTGAACATGATAGAGTGTCTATTCAAATAACTTAATCAATTTATCTCCAATCACTAATTGATCACTTGTGTCACACTTGGCCACAAAGTCTAAGTTGACGTGCATTGGCCAATGACTTTGATCCAATTATGATTGGAAGATGAGTATTCTCTCTAAATCCAATTTGAGGAATGAATTCCTTTCTTGGCTCAACTACCACACAAATGCATTTCGTGATGAACCCAATCCAAGCCATATCTACCCATAGACGGGTGCAAGCGTCAGTCATGGTCAAAATTCATCACTCCACACATGTCGTGTGTATTGATCTCAAGTCAAAGGAGTGTATCACATCGCTCCCACTAACCGAGACACCCGTAGACACATATAGTTGAACTACATCAAACAGTTTCTCGGATGGGTATACCAATACCCTCTAAGGCATTTGTGCATCCACCATGAGATACCTAGTATCTCGTAGTAAGTGAGATCTGACTACACTCTCTAAGAGTGTGATGCAGATCGCACACCAATCTCCATTGCATCATCAATATCCCATTTTTGATGATCCTCGATTGGGGCTATTTGAGAATCATGCTTAGGTCATCTGAGTTCTCACTCACTCAATGACAACAATGATTCAAGGGAACATAGATAAGAACAAATGCAAACAATCAAACATAATATTCTAATAAGTGTAACGTCATACATTTAATATTAAATAAACCATAATATTAAACCAACACTTAATATTATCTGAGTATTATGTCCTTATAATGGATTGTCTCTAGGACACTAACACTAACAATCTCCCACTTGAACTAGAGCCAATCACCTGCATGTCTAACCCCTAGACCATCAAAATGTCTAGTGTGTACATGAACACTCAAAGCCTTGGTGAACGGGTTAGCGAGATTATCCTCCGTGGGGACACGTTCTAATTCTATCTCTCCTCTAGCGATTATCTCTCTTATCAAGTGATAACGCCTTGGTACATGCTTGTTTCTGTTGTTAGATCTTGGTTCCTTAGCTTGCGCAACCGCACCAGTGTTGTCACAATACAACTTAATTGGACTACTGGCACTTGGAACTACCCCTAGTTCACTTAAGAACTGCTTTATCCAGACAACTTCTTTGGCAGCTTCCGCCGTAGCAATGTACTCAGCCTCGGTTGTTGAATCTGCGGTAGTTTCTTATTTGGAACTATTCCAACTGACCGCCCCTCCATTGAGAACGAAGACATAGCCCGACTGCAACTTGTAATCATCACAGTCAGATTGAAAACTTGAGTCAGCATAGCCAGTTGCCACTAGCTCTGACTGTCCTCCATAGACCAAGAAACAATCTTTGGTACGTCTAAGGTACTTAAGAATTTTCTTGACAGCAATCCAATGAGGTTCACCTGGATTCTGCTGGTATCTATCAGTGGTACTGACAGCGAAGGCCACATCTGGCCTAGTACAGGTCATGGCGTACATGATGGATCCAATTGCAGATGCATATGGTATATCCTTCATGCGTTGTATATCAGTGTCTGTGGAAGGACAATCCTTCTTAGACAGCTTTATCTCATGACATGCAGGCAGAGAACCTCTCTTAGAGTTCTCCATTCAAATCGCTTCAACACCTTGTCTATGTAGGTTGACTGTGACAGCCTCAACATTTTCTTAGATCTATCCCTATGGATCTTGATCCCTAAGATGTAGCAGGCTTCACCAAGATCCTTCATCATGAAGGTCTTTGACAACCATTCTTTCACAGACTGCATGAGTGGGATATTGTTTCCAATAATGAGTATATCATCGACATACACAACTATGAAAATAATATTCTTCCCATAACATTTTCGATAAACGCACGGATCTTCCGAATTTCTGATGAAGTCAAATGATTTGACAGCCTCATCAAAATGGATATTCCAACTCCTAGAAGCTTGCTTCAATCCATAAATGGATAGTTTAAGCTTGCACACAAGATTAGACTTTGACTTTGATATAAAACCTCCCGGTTGAGTCATAAGCACTTCCTTATCAACGTTGTCATTGCGGAAAGCTGTTTTGACGTTCATCTGCCAAATTTCATAATCTAGATGAGCTGCTACCACAAGTAAAATTCGGATGGATTTGATCTTTGCAACTGGTGAGAAAGTCTCGTCATAGTCAATGCCTTCGCGTTGACTATAACCTTTCGCCACCAACCTAGCCTTGTAGGTCTGTACTTTGCCATTTGCATCAGTCTTTCGCTTGAAGACCCATTTGCAACCTATGGGTCTAACCCCTTTCTGCAATTCAACCAAGTCCCAAACTTGATTGACTTACATCGAGTCCATCTCGGATTTCATGGCTTCATGCCACTTCTTTGAGTCAACATCTAATGTTGCCTCAGTTTAAGTTCTAGGTTCGTCTTTATCTGGGATCTCCACGTCATCATGTTCCTCTACGAGAAAACCATAATATCTGGTGATCGGATTACGAACTCTAGTGGACTTATGGAGTTGTGGTTGTTCATGCTGCACATTCTGATCGTGAAATTTTTGTGGTGCAGCGATTTCATCGTTGACCGGGGAGGCTTCAAGAGCGACACTTTCAGATGCTCCTTGAGCACTTCCGGATGCCTCTTGAGCGGGAGTTTGAACTATGCTATTCTCATTCAGCCTACTTGGAGTTCGTTGCTCGGGCAATGCAACTCCAATTACGCTCCCACTGGCTGAAAGAGGATCACTATGTGATAAACTTCCACCATGTGAGCTACTGAATGCTCCCACTGATTCTTTGTCATGTTGCTTTGACAAGATATCAGTCTCTTTGTTAATTTGTGGTTCTTGAATTTCTTCAAGTTCTATCGTCTTACGGCCTTGTTCCTTGAAGACGTAGTCTTCTTCAAGGAATTTAGTCTGCCTAGAAATAACTATTGTTTATTTCTCTGGCAGATAGAAGTAATATCCTCTAGTTTCCTTAGGATATCCCACAAAGTAACCCTTTTCACCTTTTGATTCCAACTTATCAGTGAGCATCTTCTTCACAAATGCGGGACAACCTCACGTTCTCGTGTGAGAGAAGTTTGGCTTCTTGCCATGCCATAGCTCATATGGATTGTGAGCTCAACTGATTTGGATGGAATCATATTCAGGATGTAGATTGAGGTTTGGAGCGCATATCCCCATAAGAATATTGGAAGAGAGGAAAAGCTCATCGTGGACCTTACCATGTCTAACAAGGTTCGGTTTCTCCTCTTGGACACTCCATTCATTTGGGGTGTACCGGGAGGAGTCCATTGCGATTGGATTCCATGCAACTTCAGATAATCAGTGAATTCATGGCTGAGATATTCTCCTCCTCGATCCGATCGAAGAGTCTTAATACTCTTACCAAGATGCTTCTCTACTTCAGCTTTATAATCCTTAAATTTCTCAAAAGATTCGGATTTGTGTTTCATCAGATACATGTACCCGAACCTAGAGAAATCATCAGTAAAAGTTATGAAGTAGCCGAAGTGACCCCTAGCTAGAGTGGGAAATGGTCCACAAACGTCACTGTGGATCAACTCTAGAACCTCTTTGGAACGAACCCCTTTCCCAGAAAATGGTTTATTGATCATTTTTCCCTTGAGACAAGATTCGCAATTACCATAAGACTCAAAGTCGAATGGGGTTAAGTAGTCTAACTTTCTTAAGCTTGCAATCCTTTTTTCATTTGCATGACCAAGTCTGCAATGCCACAAGTAAGTCAGGTTTTCATGATTACTAAGTTTGAGTCATTTGTTTTGTATATTAACAATATTGTGTCCACAATGCAACAAGTATAAACCATTCGATAAAGGAGCATTTCCATATAAATCACCATTAAGTGAAAAATTACAATTATTATTTGCAAAATGGAAGGAAAAACCTTCAATGTCTAACATAGGAATAGAAATAATATTGCCCAAAACATTCATATGCAGACGAAAGGAACTAAGACTAAGTGTTGTTTAAGGTTATCTCATTCAGAGAGATTGACCAAAAAGAGCCGTTATGTTTGTCTACATTTACTGAAGACAAAAACCAATCAGAGGAAGACAACACTGTACTTTACTGACACTGAAAGGGACAGGACTCTGAATCATGTCAGTGGTACTATGTTCCAGACTGCAAAAATTGGTGATTGGCTACATGACTGCATATTTCCTAAAACATGCAAGGGAGTATTCAAACCTTAAAAATAGTCGTTCATCAAACACCATAAGAGGAAACTCATGAAGTTATCTCCTCCAACGGATAGTTTTTCAAGAGTGACCTTGGTGAAGTTGCCTATAAATACTAGTGACCCTTTACATTGAGAGGTCACGGGAAATTTCAAAGCAACTCAAGAGCTCATTCGTATTATTGCAAATTGAAGCACTCGAAAACCCTAGAATTTCTCAAGTGTTTCACATTGGAGAGAGCTCACTATTCTAAGCCTAGAGTGATAGATATATTCAAAGCTTAGAAGAGATATCCTAGCCTTTGCATTCGTTCTTATTGTAAAGGATATCTCACCCTAGTTGGAAACCAACCCAAAACCCAAACCCTTTGTTAAGGTAGTTTGTGTGTGTTTTGTTGGTGAGTTGGAGTTGTAAAGAGTTAGTAAGCTACAGTGAGTTAGCCAGAAAACTCTAGAGAAGAAGTTAGTAAGCTACTTGTGGTAGTCTGAACACTTGTGTGTGTTTGAGTTAGTAAGCTGCAGTGAGTCAGCCAGAAAACTCAAGGTAGAAAAGTGAGTAAGCTACAGTGAGTTAGCCAGAAAGCTTTAGGAAGTGGTTAAGGAATTTCTCTGAAGATCAGAGAGAGTGGACGTAGGAGCTTGAGTCTCTGAACAACTATAATTGATGTGTTGTTTTGCTTTCTGTACTGCATTATTATTTGTTGCATGTTTTCACTGAAAGCATAATTCACTGATATTCAGTTGGAACCAATCCACTGAACTTGCATCAAATTGATCATAGCCTTAATCACTGTTTTATTGAAGGGAAGATTTTCAGCAAAGCTAAAACGAGTATAAACTTAGGGCCAACCATTCCGCACACTTGAGTAGCTAGAACAGATAGTTACCAAACTGAACTAACTCTACTGAGGGTTCAGTAATATAATTATCTGATCCAAGCGCCTCAGGATCTCTGATAAACTCAGGCTCAGTTGGGCTAATCTGAAGCTTCTGAAAGCAGCTCAGGATCATTGTCTCAGTAGACTTTGACTCAGGGCAATCTGTGCTTCTTAGGGCAAAATAATCAGGATAACCTGACCCATCTGACCTCAGTGAAAGAAAAGTTTTAAAAATCACTTAACACGTGTATTCCCCCCCATACACGTGTAAGACTCGTTAGCACCGGGACCAACAAGTGGTATCAGAGCAGTGGTTCATTTTGACCACTTGCTTTGGTAGCCATAGTCTATTTTGCTGAAAGACTTTGGTGGTCTACTGAATAGATCTGTTTGCTGATATCTTACAAGGCTCAGTCATCATGCCTTCTAAGAAACTTCCTATGTTCTCTGTTGAGAGCTATGACCTATGGAGATTGAGAATGCAGGCTCATCTGTATTCAAAACATGAAAGAATGTGGAGAGTGGTTTCAGAAGGACCATTCAAATTTACCGTTGTGAATCCCAGAATCACTGATACTGAGAGGAATGATCCCAGAGATGAATTTCCAAAATCTAATGATCAACTTACTCCTGATGAGAGAAAGTTAGTTAATCTGGACTACATTACTAAAGATACTTTGTATAGCACTATTGATGAGGGTGTTATGGGGATGATTTCACACTGTGAAACTGCAAAAGAAATATGGGACACACTTGTTGTTATGTGTCAAGGCACAGATCATATTAAGGAAAACAAACTTTCTGTTGCTATTGGAAATTTTGATAGCTTTGAAATGGAAGATAGTAAATCCATTGACAAACTTGAGGTCAGATTCAATAGCATCATGAATGATCTGAGTGCTCTTGGGAAAAGATACCCACAGAGAGAAGTGGCACTGAAAATTCTTAGAGGATTATCTAAGAAATGGGATATACATGTTGTGGTGATTAGTTACACCAAAAATATTGATTCCATGCCATATCAACAAGTTTTCTCTGAACTGAAAGCTTATGAGTTTGTGATTGACAAGAAATCTAAGAAATCTGACAGCAAAGATGATTCTTCATCTAGCAAGAATGTGGCTTTCAAAGCCAAAGAGAAATCCTGTAAGTCTAGAGAGTCTGAGAACTCACTTGCCAAAAATCAGGATGAGCAGGAGGATAAGTTAGTACTGATGGCAAGTGAGTTCTCAGACTCTAGAGAGTATGAGAACTCAATTGCCAAAAATCAGGATGAGCAGGAGGATAAGCTAGTACTGATGGCAAGGAGGTTTGAAAGACTCAATAGCAGATATGGGAAATATAAGAAATATTACAGAATCACAGTACAAGAGAGACTCTCGGTCGAGGACGATACACCGAGAAAAGAAAGGACCGTAAAAGTCAAGGATCCTCATCCAAGAAGAAGAACTCCAAAACCAAGGACGAAAGTGATCAGGATGATGATACCAACAGATGTTACAACTATCAGAAGAAATGTCACTTTCAATATGACCTGCCCCGAAATGAAAAGCTAAAGAAAGAAAGGAAACACAAGCCAAGAGAGACAAGAAGATCTCCAAAGAAGAAAGTTATGATTGCCGAGGAAGAAGAACATTCTAAAAAGAAGGTTCGGTTCCTCGAGATGAGATTTTCTCGAGATAGTGATGTTGATGATATCTCATCTTACTACCGTGGAGGAGGTAAATTCTTCTATCTCGTTGTTGCTCCTACACAAGCACATGAGTTCTCAAGTTCAATCGTAAACAATAACTTTTGACCGATGGATTCGTTTGAGAATCTTATGAAGGACTAATTCGTGTTACAAGAATCGCCATCGAAACTCAAGAGCGTAACAAGGAATCGATCACGAGAATCAAGTGGAAAGACTCTAAAAATCTTTGAGATCACTTCTCAATTGATGGGAACTATCGATGAATCTGGATGTTCGAAAAGTACAACTCTTTAAAAAGAGAAGGTGATAGAGATCCCTGAATGGAAAATTAGAGAAATCCACTAAAGAGATTCAAATTTTATCGTAATCGAAGTTCAATGACCTCTTTGAGAAGCATGAAACTCTAAAGAAATGTGAGGATAGTGCGCAGAGAAAGTTAGCTCTATTGAATTCTGCATCTAAAGTGATAGATGAAATTCAGGGAAGAAAGCCCAGACCTCTGGAAAAGGCTAGAAAACCTGAACACTCAGTAGGAAATTTTTAGGCCACTACTTCAAAGCCTCAGGCTAAGAATACCAATCTAAGGAGATCTGCACTGAACCATCAGAGGAATTTTCAGAAGAGAAACACTCAGCAGAGATATTCTCAACTGAAAAGACCAAGTCCTCAGATTACTGAAAGACCCCAATTTCAGTACGGGAAACCTAAACCCCACTTGCCTAAGGGTAAAGGTTTCCTGAACCCAAGTCAGCAGAGACAGAGACCAGCTGCACAAAAGCTAAGGCACTTGAACAAAAGCCCTGAACCCAAGAAGAACTCTAAGGCTCATGTTCATGCTAAGGCTGGCACTCATGCATAGGATACTGCCAAGGCTCCTAGGGTGGTGAATGCGTATGTAGATGTTTATGGGAGACAAATCAGCCACTCTAAAGTAATTAGAGTTGTTAGGCAGATTTGGGTTCCAAAATGTACAGCTAACCTGGTAGGACCCTACACCAAATGGGTACCTAAGAACTGATTTGTTTTTCAAGTGAAGGAAAAGGGCACTGAGCTGAATGAAAACAACATAGCACTGATGAGTGGAAATGAATTGGCTCCTACTGTATGGTATTTGGACAGTGGATGTTCAAGACATATGTCAGGATATAAGCAACTAATTACTGACTATGTTGAGCAAAAAGGCCCTCATATCACATTTGGCGACAATTCCAAAGGACAAACTAAAGGATATGGAACTCTTAAAGTTGACTCTGTTCATATCCATGGTGTTTCATATGTGTCTGGTCTAAAGTATAACTTGCTTTCTATCAGTCAATTCTGTGACAAAGGATTCAGTGTTGAGTTCTCAAAGAACTTATGTTATGTAAAAGACAATACTTCACAGAAAATTTTACTGACTGGTACTAGAAAAGGAAATGTGTATCTTGCTGATTGGAGTTCAACTCCTAAAGATACATGTTTGGTTGCAAAAAGTTCCACTGATACCAGTTGGTTGTGGCACAAAAGAATTGATCACTTAAACTTCAAAACCCTGAACAAACTTGCAAGATTAGCACTTGTATGGGGGTTACCCAATGAAGTGTTCAATAAAGATCATGTATGTGATGCTTGTCAGAAAGGAAAACAAACCAGAGCATCTTTCAAAAGCAAAGTAGATGTTTCTACTGATAGAATACTACAACTGTTACATATGGATCTCTTTGGTCCAAGAATAATTGTGAGCACTAATGGCGTAAAAATACACACTTGTGGTAGTTGATGACTACTCTAGATACACATGGGTCATATTCTTACTCAAGAAGAAAGAGACTCGAACAAAATCGCCTGAACTCATGAAAAGGCTCAAGATCAAAAAGAATCGAAAGTGTGGTCAAAATCAGATCAGATAAAGGAACTGAGTTTGTCAATCATATTATATCTGATTATTGTGCAACAAATGGAATAACTCATGAAACATCAGCTGCAAGGACCCCACAACAGAATGGTGTTGCTGAAAGAAGAAATAGGACTCTGAAAGAAGCTGCAAGGACAATGATTATGAAGGTCGATATTCCTAAGAGATTTTGGGTGGGCTATCAACATTGCATGCTACTCTCGAATAGATCCATGCCGACAAAGAACCAAGGAAAAACTCCATATGAGTTTGTGGAATGAAAGGAAGCCTCTTGTTTTTTCTTTTCGTGTGTTTGGTTGCAAGTGTTTCATACACAATAATGGTAAAGATCAGTTGAAAACTTTTGATAGCAAAGCTGATGAAGGGATATTCTTAGTATATTCTGAAGTCAGTAGAGCCTTCAGAGTTTACAACTGTAGGACTCTTATTGTGGAAGAAACACCTCATGTTGTTTTTTGATGAATCTACTTGTGTTCGGAAGAAACAGAACATGACTCGGAGAACTCGATCAAGAGAATCACCAGACTTAGCTTTGAAAAAGAATGATAAAACATCCTCCCGAACTCGAAAAAAGAAGAAGTCACCACTTTCTATGAATGGAGTGAATCGGACTCGAACAAAGAAGTTCGTGATGGAAAAACTCAGGATGGTGAGACTCGGGATGGAAATTCTCCATGAAGGAAAGCCAAACAATTAATGAAGTCGACCAATCTTACCATACACCAATTCAGACTCAGGTATGTAATGCCGATGAAGATGTGGTCACAGCTGAGGCAAACTCTGAATCTATCAACCCATGGGGAACAAATGTTTATGACAATGTTCTGAATGGAATTTCCTCTGAGGAAGATGATTCTCTTTCTCCTTTTCTGTTGTTCCCTGAATTTAATGAACTACCTGAACCTAACATTTATGATGTTGAGGATACTACTGAAGGGGGAACATCCAGGAGAAAATGGTTGGATAGTCATCCTAAAAGTCAGATTGTGTGTGATCTATCAGATGGTGTCAAAATAAGAAGGTTCCATGGAGAAAGTGCTTTGTTCTACCGCTTCCTATCCTAAAAAAAAGAACTCATCGAGATTGAAGAAGCTCTACAAGATTCATTTTGGATTATCGCTATATGCAAGAAGAGTTGAATCGGTTCTCAAGGAATGAAGTTTGGGAGCTAGTGGATGAACCCAAGAGGCACAATGTGATTGGAACTAAGTGGGTGTTCAAGAATAAGAGAGATGAAAACAACAACATTGTGAGAAACAAGGTAAGGCTAGTTGCACAAGGTTATTCCCAAGAAGAAGGCTTGAATTATGATGAAACCTTTGCAGACCTTTGTATAGACTAGAAGCCATCGATTTTTTTTTCTTGCATATATCGCCCACATGAAATTCATATCTATCAAATGGATGTGAAAAGTGCATTTCGAATGGTGTGCTTAAGGAAGAGGTTTATGTGGAACAACCTCCGGTTTCGCACAGAATGACCAAGTTTACGTGCTCAGAAAGCCTTGTATGGTCTTAAGCAAGCACCCCGAAAGCATGGTATGATACCTTTTTCGCTTTTTCATCTTGACCATGGTTTTATCAAAGGAACTATTGATAGGACTCGCTCAGAGGATAGAAGATGGGAAAGACATATTACTTGTTCAGATTTATGTAGATGACATCATATTTGGATCTCCAAATCATCACCGTGGTGAAAAGTTTTCTACCCCGATGAAAGGAAAGTTTGAGATGTCAATGATGGGGAGATTTAATATCTTTCTTGGACTTCAGGTGAAACAAACTATGGAAGGAATTTTCATCAATCAAGCAAAATACACCAAAGATCTGATTGCAAAGTATGGTGTACAGAATTGCAATGCAGTTAGAATTCCTATGAATACTAACCATAAGATGGATCCTGAGCCTGAAGGCAAATCAGTAAATCTCACTGATTATAGAGGGATCATTGGATCACTGCTATATCTCACGTAAAGTAGGTTCGATATTACATTTGCCTCTTATGGGATATGTGCAAGATACCAAGTTAATCCTAAAGGCTAGTCACATGGAGGCCGCCAAAAAGATTCTCAAATATCTTAAAAACCGTGAATAGAGGATTATGGTATCCAAATTGATGATAACCCTTGAATTAACCGGGTTATTCGGGGATCCGATTATGGAGGATGTAGAATTGACAGGAAGTCTACCACGGGAACTTGTCAATTTCTTGGAAGTAAACTGATATCATGTGTTGGGAGATGAATTTAATAAAAGATTATATGATTTTGATTAAGATCCCAAAACCCCTGAGTATGACATGTTCAGTAATGATCTTGATAGATGAGTCGATTCGGGTTTTTAGAGTATTCGGGATGTTATCTCGCAAAATGTATAGTCAGCAGATATAGTTCAGGATAGGTTCTCAAGACTCAGAGAACTCAAGATATGTTTCAAGATATTGAAGTTTCAAAAGATGAAATGAAGTCTCAAGACTCAAAGATGAAATCGAGATATCAAGACTCAAGATGGAAACTGAGAACTGAAGACTCATCATGAAGACTCAGAAGACCCTGAAGACTCAGAAGACTCTGAAGACGCAAGACTGAAGACTGAGTATTTGAAGATCAAGAATACTGAAAGCACAAGAATTATCAAGACTCAAGAATGTAATTGAATGCTCAGTATGAACCTGAATGTTCCGAGACACTGAATATATCTATCTGAAGGATGCAATACTGAGAGAAACGCAATACCTTAGAAAGTTAGATATTGCCAAGACATTCAAATGCAGACAAGAGGAACTAAGTCAGAAGTGTTGTTAAGGTTATATCAAACTCAGAGCTTGTAACCAAAAGAGCCGTTGAAAGGTGTCTACCTTTTACTGGAGACAAAAGTCAAAAAGAGGAAGACGACATCAGACCATATACCGATAATCGACAAAGGACAAAGTCCAAAAAAAAGATGTCAGATGTACGAAAGTTCCAGACTGTAAAAAGTGAAGACCGGCTACATGAAAGGCTATTGCCTAAAACGTGTTAGGGAGTTTCAAACCCTAAATATAGCCGTTTCTCACACACCATAAGAGGGAACTCACGAAACTATCTCTCCAACGGATAGTTTTCAAGAGTAACCTTGGTGTATGCCTATAAATACTGGTGACCCTCTACATCGTAAGGTTACGGGAAATTTATACGCAACTCAAGAGCTCAAACTTATTCTTGCAAAAGTTAAAGCACTCGAAATACCTTGAATTTCTCAAGTGCTTCTATATTGAAGAGAGCTCACTTTACTAAGCCTAGCTTGATAAGATTTATCCAAAGCTTAGTCGAGATATCCTAACCCTTTGCATTGTGCTTCATTGTAAAGGATATCTCATCCTAGTTGAAACCAACCAAGAAAACCCCAAACCCTTGAGAAGGTAGTTGGAGTGTGTTTGTTGGTGAGTAGAGTTGTAAAGAGTTAGTAAACTACGCGGAGTAGTCAGAAAACTCTAGAGGAGAAGTTAGTAAGCTACAGGGGTAGTCTGAAAGCTTGTGTGTGATTGAGTAAGTAAACTACGGAGGTAGTCAGAAAACTCAAGGTCGGGTTGAGAAAGTAAACTACGTGGAGTAGTCAGAAAACTCAGTACGAAGTTGAGTAAGTAAACTACGAGGTAGTCCAAAGCTCGAAGTTGATAGTGAATTTCTCTCAAGAGTCGGGAGAGTGGATGTAGGAGCTTGAGTCTCCGAACCACTATAAATCTTTGTGTTCTTTATTGTTTTCCTTATCGTGCTTAATCGTTTGCATTGACTCGATTTTGAAAGCATACTTTTCACTAATATTGGGGTTGGAATCAATCCAATCAAGTTGCATAAGTGTATCACAAAACCTAATCACTATTTCATAAGGGAAGATTTTTCAAAGAAAGCTTAAAACGAGTATAAACTAAGGGCCAACCATTCAAGACGACCGAGTAGCTAGAACAGATAGTTACCAAACCGAACTCTCTTCCGAGGATTCATGAAGTTAGTTATCGATCCAAGCAACTCAGATCTCCGACACACTCAGGACTCGGTTGGGATTATCGAGGTATCGAAAAGCGGCTCCAGATCACCGTCTCAAGAGACTTTGACTCAGAGCGATCGTGCTTCTCAGAACCTAATCTTCAGGATTGTCTGACCCAAGCTGACCTCAGTAAGAAAAAGTTTTAAAATCACTGAACACGTGTATTCCCCCCCATACACGTGTAAGACTCGTTTTCACCGGGACCAACATCATGGTTTTCAAAGAAACAAACCTCAAGAGCAACCAAGATTACAAGTTTGAATACATGGTCAGCAGGAAGTCAAGCAGTATGCATTCTTTGGCTCAAACAACAATTGAGGGATTATAAGATTATAGCCAATGAAGTACCTATATTTTGTGATAATAATAGTGCAATTGCTATAACACAAAATCATGTATTGCACACCAGATGTAAGCACGTTCATATTAGACATCACTTCATCAAAGATCATGTTGAGAAGAAAGACATCAGAATGGAGAAAATTCATACTGATAAACAAAGAGCTGATATCTTGACTAAACCTTTGGCTGAATCAAGATTTTAGGAACTATCAGTTGAATTAGGTATGTTGGATCCAGTTGAATAAAGCAAATCTGAAAAATTAAAGGTTTTCAGATGCATGAAGTTTTCTCAGGTTTTTTACTGAAAAACTCAGGATAAAATTGAAAGTACTGAACACTGAGTCTTGGGAAACTCAGTTATCCTGAAAATCAGTACTCAGTATTATACTGACATTTTATCAAGGTCAAAACTCAGTAAGACTGATGGAGAAAATTAGTCTGAAGAAGTATTGACTCATGCAACACATTTATTGTCTAACTGAATCTCAGTAATCATTGGCAATAAATGACAAAACACCTGAAGATATAAATTGGGCAGGACCTTTGAAATACACGAGGAAAGTCAATGGTCTGCAGGAACAGTAATTAAATACACTGTTCATTAATCACCAATAGGGAAAAAATGGCGGCTTAGTATTTGCGAAATCGTCCTTTCATATACCCGTTTTAGTCAGTTTTTAATCTCAACCGTCGATTTCTTTATCTACGCTATTTTCCATAAATCAAAATCCTATATCCTTTGAAAAATTTCTTTAAAAGCCCGATTCCAAAAAGCCTTCATCTTCAAACACTCTGCTTCAAAAACTCTCGATTGCCCAGAAAATTTCATCTATCTCAAAACCCTTCACCAAAAATTCTCCAAAAAAATGACACTTTTCTGTATACGACAAGCTCGCCATTTCCAATAAACCTTAGTACGAATATGTCATCTCTCTCGAAAGCTCGTCCAATGCAACTCACGAAGAGGAGGCGTTGCATATGATTCGTTTGGCAAAGCTTACTTGCCTGGTCATGAATTAACCAGAGGCCGAATATGCAACAGAGGTAATTGAGTTTATCTCTAATTTGAAGTTAGATGATGAGAAATGCATAGAATCTCAGATTACAGTCTCGCATTTGGAGCATAGTTCAAAATATGTGGATTTTGTTAGGGAATTATATATTATTCCTAAGAATCTTAATGCCATATATGAGTTAAGCGACAGAGGGGAAGACCTTACGGTATACATGATGGGTAGGGAGCAAGAATATCTGGATAAAATTACTGAGCATCCAGTAAAGTTTGAAGCTACTCTAAATAAAAGGCATTTGAAGCCTAAATATCTAGTATTGTTGGACATTGTAAGCAAATGCATCATGAGTAGATCTGGTAGCTTTGAACAGATAAGCACGCCTAAGTTAAGGCTAATGGCGGCGATTGAAGATTCACCTACCACGACATTCAACTGGTTACACTATTTAATCAAGGTGGTGAGTGATCAAGCCAAACAAATTCAGAAGGTAAATGGCTCTGTAGTTGTCAAAGGAAAGATTCTACATGCAACCAAGATTGCATTTATCTTGGAAATGTGCAGAGAAGAGGAGAACATCTTTGCCAAATCCACTTCCTTTCCAAAGTTAAAAATCATGTTCAAACCACCAACAAAGAAGACTTTGAGAGGAAAGAAAGAGAAAAACTCTGAGTCTCAGGAGGAGACTGCTGAAGAAGAAACTGCTGAAGAAGCCAGACAAGCCAGGGGGAAAGCCCTGATGCAAGTTAAAAGAGAGAAATGAGAGAATCTGAAAAAGAAAGCACTGGTTCCTCAGAAGCGCAGAAGGCTTCAATCTATTACTGAGAAGGAGGCCAGTGACACTGAAGAAACTCAACCGGAAGGCCAGCAAGGGTTGAAATCCCCACTTTAGGTTCTTGCTCAGGTTGTGACAAATGTACAAGAGCAAGAAACTGAGGAACAGGTTTTCTCTGAGGTACTGGGAACTTCTCTGAGCTCAGATAAAATTTCTCAGGAAATCTTCAAGGGACCTCAGATTCCTACTGAAGAGAGACCTGTTCAGACTTCAGATCAGTCTGAACCTTAGGAATTGCTGAATTTGGATGCTCTCTCGAATGAATCATTTCTCGATCCATCAGCACTAGAACTTGTACAATCCGAGCCAACTGCTTCTGAAAGCCTAAAATTGAGGAAGGGAGAGGCCGAAGAAACTGAGTGGCACAGCAAGGGGGAATGATTCATTCTTGATAGGTACCCTGAGCTGAGCGCATATCCTGACCTTCAGGATCTTTTCTTCCGACTCAGAACCACGGTCTACATCCTGAATCAGACTCTTCCGGAGATGCTGAATATAGCCTCCTTCAGAGGAGAAGATTGGTGGAATGCTGAAACTGCTGTTTTGACAGAGTTCTCTGGGTTCAGGAAGACCAAGCTCAGAATGAAAATTGCTGACTTTGATGAGCTAGTAAAGAGAAAGGTGGCTGAGAAAAGGAAAGCTGATGTTCATGCCTCCAGTTCTATGAATCCAGAAGGAGATGAGGATCAAGATAAAGAAGGTGACAAACAAGATGATGGTGAAAAACAATCTGAGGGGGAGAAGGAACCTCAGATAGATTCTGAGAAAGAAAAAGAGACTGAGAGTCAGATGGAGAAGGACACTGATGCTGCACAGACTGATATCACACATCCTCAGACTAAAGTTAGCACTGTTCAGGTATCTTTCAGCACTATTATACATTATGCCAAAGCTACTGAAGTTCTCTAAATCTGTTATGTATGATATGCAGATTGAGGCTCAGTTGGAGCACCCAGCTCAGTTGGAAAAAGTTGTACAAACTCCAGAAATTGATTTTAGTCCTATCCTGGATAAATTGGAGAAGGTGGTGCCAATAGTGGAAAAAGTGACTCAAATTGAAGAAACCTTGGCAAGCCAATCTCAAAAGCTGGAAAATCTGAGTTCATCTTCAGACATGCTGCAACTACAAACAACTCTTGCAGATAAAATGACTACTTTGGAAGGAAAATTTGATGTAGTCGAAACTGAGCTCAATGCAGAGATGAAGCAGATGTATCAGGAAAGAACTGCCTATCTTGAAGCCAAGCTGGTTGAGAAGAATGATCTGATGATCAAGACAGCTGTTGAGGAAATGGGCTCTATGCTCATGACCAAGATGACAGAGATGATGCATGATGTCTTCTCAAATCAGTTCGCACCTCTTTAAGATGAGTTCTCAATGGCTAAGAATTACATGAGAAGGCTAGAGGATGAGCATGATCAGTTGGCAAGGGAAGTGCGAAGTATAAGCAAAGATCAATACCATATGGATACTGCACTGACTCAACTACTCCCAAGGTATGGTGCCAAAAAGGGGGAAAGGCCAGGTGGCAAATTAAGTGAGTTGTTGGCACAAACTTTGGAGAGAAAGGCTAAAAAAGAAGCTGAAAGAAAGAAAATTGCTGAAGCCTTAAGAGAAATTGAAGCCACTGAAAAATTAAAATTCAAAGAAGCTGAGAAGCCTATCTACACCCAAACATCTGAGCAAACTATTCAGGAAGTAATTTATGAGAAACTGAGTGATAGAAGGATAATTGAGACAAGCAAAGCCGGTGAAGATCAAGTCAGACCTGAAAAGAGAAAGACTGTTACATTTATGGAGCAAGAAAAGAAGAAAAGAGCTAAAACTTCTAAGTCTACTCAGAGGAAATTGATAATAGATTTTGAAGAATCTGAGGAAGAAGCTGAAAAAGAAGAAACTGAAAGTCAGAAAGAAGTCTTCAATACCAAGAAAACTCTGAAAACCCTTCAAATCGAAAAAGAGAAGAAGACTGTTGCTTCTGTGTTAGGTGTTCCTGTGATCAGGAAAAAGAAAGAAGAAGAGCAGAAAAGAAGAAGTGGTTTTAAGAAGTTTTTGAGAAAAATGAGGGGTACAGAAAAAACTCAGAAATGGTCGCACATTGACAAATGGATGCCTATTCAGTTCAATGATGCATGGGAGGAGATCAAGAGAACCTTCTGGTTCTATTATGAGATTCTGAGAGAATGGAGGGGGAGCAGCTCGGATATGAATGAAGCCTTCATTGAGTACTTACTGACATTCTATCCTAAGTACCTGCAAAGTTGGATCAACTTGGCAGATGAAGGAAATACTCAGATAGTAGCCCCTGGTCCATACACTTACCCAGCTCCTAGACTTGAGAATGACTATGTGAATGAAACAGACATTTCTCAGGAGATAGCTCAGTATGCCATCCAGCTAAGCCTAACAAGAAACAACCCTGATATCATCAAAGAAAGGGATGAACTGAAGAAGAGATACTATGGGATGTTCAACCTGGAAGTGCCAGAGGATGAAGTAGAAGAAGACTGAAGACTTTTGTACTTCTGTTTTTTGTTTTTGATTTTCATTGTAATCTATAACTCTTATCCTACATCAATGAAAATTTTATCTTTATGCTCAAAGATAATATCTCATTATCTTTTTACATGTCTTTAATGTTTGATATGCCTTATGTTTTGAAATTGTTGGGAGAATTACCATTTTGGATTGTAATAGACAAACTGAAACCTGAGTATAGGTTAGGTTTTCTTAAATGTAACAAGATGGTTTTGGCATCATCAAAAAGGGGGAAATTGTTGGGAGATGAATTTAATAAAGAAGTTTTGATTAGATCCCAAAAACAATGAGTATGACATGTTCAGATAATCTTGATAGATCGAGTCGATTCAAAGATAGATTATTCAGAAGTTATCTCGCACTATGTATAGTCAAGCAGATATAGATCAAAGTTAGATTTTGAAGACATCAAGACTCAAGAAGTCGCCGAAGACACCGAACACCAAAAGATGTCACCAAGACATCAAGACTCACTAAGTCGCTGAAGACACTAAAGACTCAAGATGTCATCGAAGATATCAAGACTCAAGATGTCATCAAGACATCAAGACTCAAGATGTCATCAAGACATCAAGACCCAAGAGATATCAAGACATCAAGACTCAAGAAAGTCAAGACATCAAGACTCAAGAGATGTCATCAAGACATCAAGACTCAAAGGAAGTCGCTAAAGACATCAAGACTCAAGAAGTCGTCAAGACATCAAGACTCAAAAGATGTCATCAAGACATCAAGACCAAGAGTTATCAAGACTCAAGAAGATATTGAATACTCAGTATAACCTGAATGTTCAGAGGCACTGAATAATATCTATCTGAAGACTACAAAACTGTGAAAAACGTAAATATTCAGAAAAGTAGATATTGCCCAAAACATTCATATGCAGACGAAAGGAACTAAGACTAAGTGTTGTTTAAGGTTATCTCATTCAGAGAGATTGACCAAAAAGAGCCGTTATGTTTGTCTACATTTACTAAAGACAAAAACCAATCAGAGGAAGACAACACTCGCATTTTATCGACCTTCGAAATGACAGGGACTCGAATCATGTCAAGAGTACTATGTTTTGGATCGCAAAAAATTGGTGATTGGCTACATGACTGCATATTTCCTAAAAGATGCAAGGGAGTATTCAAACCTTAAAAATAGTCGTTCATCAAACACCATAAGAGGAAACTCATGAAGTTATCTCCTCCAACGGATAGTTTTTCAAGAGTGATCTTTGTGAAGTTGCCTATAAATACTAGTGACCCTTTACGTTGAGAGGTCACGGGAAATTTCAAAGAAACTCAAGAGCTCATTCGTATTATTGCAAATTGAAGCACTCGAAAACCCTAGAATTTCCCAAGTGTTTCACATTGGAGAGAGCTCACTATTCTAAGAATAGAGTGATAGATATATCCAAAGCTTAGAAGAGATATCCTGGCCTTTGCATTCGTTCTTATTGTAAAGGATATCTCACCCTAGTTGGAAACCAACCCAAAACCCAAACCCTTTGTTAAGGTAGTTTGTGTGTGTTTTGTTGGTGAGTTGGAGTTATAAAGAGTTAGTAAGCTACAGTGAGTTAGCCAGAAAACTCTAGAGAAGAAGTTAGTAAGTTACTTGTGGTAGTCTGAACACTTGTGTGTGTTTAGTTAGTAAGCTGCAGTGAGTTAGCGAAAAAACTCAAGGTAGAAAAGTGAGTAAGCTACAGTGAGTTAGCCAGAAAGCTTTAGGAAGTGGTTAAGGAATTTCTCTGAAGATCAGAGAGAGTGGACGTAGGAGCTTGAGTCTCTGAACCACTTTAATTGTCGTGTTGTTTTGCTTTTCATCGCATTATTATCTCATTGCATGTTTTCACCGAAAGCATAATTCATCGATATTGGGTTGGAACCAATCCAATCGAACTCAGATCAAATTGATCACAAACCTTAATCATTGTTTTTTATTGAAGGAAGATTTTCAAAGAAAGCTAAAACGAGTATAAACTTAGGGCCAACCATTCCGCACACTTGAGTAGCTAGAATAGATAGTTACCAAACTGAACTAACTCTACTGAGGGTTCAGCAAGATAATTATCTGATCCAAGCGCCTCAGGATCTCTGATAAACTCAAGCTCAGTTGGGCTAATCAAGCTTCGAAAGAAATTTCAGATCATTGTCTCGAAGAGACTTTTGACTCGTAATAACTCAGGCTTTCGTGGCAAAATCATCGAGGATAACTCGACCCATCCGACCTCAGTGAAAGAAAAGTTTTAAAAATCACTTAACACGTGTATTCCCCCCCATACACGTGTAAGACTCATTAGCACCGGGACCAACAGTCTGTTTCTTTGAAAACCATGATATCAGTTTACTTCCAAGAAATTGACAAGTTCCTGTTGTAGACTTCCTTTCAATTCTACATCCTCCATAGTCAAAGATCTCGAGTAACCAAAGTTAATTCAAGGTTATCATCACGGTGGATACCATAATCCTCTATTCACAATTGCTTTTAAGATATTTCGTAATCTTTTTGGCGGCCTCCATGTGACTAATTTTAGGATTAGCTTGGTATCCGCACATATCCCAATAGCAAATGTTATATCAGGTCTGCTTGCAGTGAGATATAGCAATGATCGAATGATCCCTCTATAATCAGTGTGATTTACTGATTTGCCTTCAGGATCAGGATCCATCTTGTAGTTAGTATTTATAGGAATTCTAACAGTATTGCAATTCTGTACACCATACTTTGCAATCATATCTCTGGTGTATTTTGCTTGATTGATGAATATTCCTTCCTTAGTTTGTTTCACCTGAAGTCCAAGAAAGAAATTCATCTCCCCCATCATTGACATCTCAAACTTTCCTTTCATCAGGGTAGAAAACTTTTCACACAATTGATGATTTGGAGATCCAAATATGATGTCATCTACATAAATCTGAACAAGTAAGATGTCTTTCCCATCTTCTATCCTGAACAGAGTCCTATCAACAATTCCTTTGATAAAACCATGGTCAGTAAGAAATTGAGAAAGGGTATCATACCATGCTCGGGGTGCTTACTTAAGACCATACAAGGCTTTCCTGAGCCATTAAACTTGGTCATTCTGTCTGAAACCAGGAGGTTGTTCCACATAAACCTCTTCCTTAAGCACACCATTCAGAAATGCACTTTTCACATCCATCTGATAGACTGTGAATTTCATGTGGGCAGCATATGCAAGAAATAATCTGATGGCTTCTAGTCTTGCAACAGGTGCAAAGGTTTCATCATAATCCAAGCCTTCTTCTTGGGCATAACCTTGTGCAACTAGCCTTGCCTTGTTTCTCACAATGTTGTTGTTTTCATCTCTCTTATTCTTGAACACCCACTTAGTTACAATCACATTGTGCCTCTTAGGTCTATCAACTAGCTCCCAAACTTCATTCCTTGAGAACTGATTCAGCTCTTCTTGCATAGCAGTAATCCAAAATGAATCTTGTAGAGCCTCTTCAATCTCAGTAGGTTCTTTTTCAGATAGGAAGCAGCATAACAAAGCACTTTCTCCATGGAACCTTCTTGTTTTGACACCATCTGATAGATCACCCACAATCTGACTTGTAGGATGACTATCCAACCATTTTCTCCTGGATGTTCCCCCTTCAGTAGTATCCTCAATATCAGAAATGTTAGGTTCAGGCAGTTCATTAAATTCTGGGAACAACAGAAAAGGAGAAAGAGAATCTTCTTCCTCAGGGGAAATTTCATTCAGAACATTGTCAGAAACATTTGTTCCCCCTTGGTTGATAGATTCAGAGTTTACCTCAGTTGTGACCACATCTTCATCGGCATTACATACCTGAGTCTGAACTGGTATATGTTCAGATTGGTCAGCTTCAGTGTGTTGGCTTTCCTTCAGTGGAGAATTTCCATCCTGAGTCTCACCATCCTGAGTTTTTCCATCCTGAACTTCTTTATTTGAGTCTGATTCATTCCATTCATAGAAAGTGACTGAATTCTTCTTTTTAGGTTCAGAGGATGTTTTATCATTCTTTTTCAGGCTAAGTCTGGTGATTCTCTTGATCAGTTCTCCTGAGTTATGTTCCTGTTTCTTCTGAACACAAGTAGATTCTTCAAAAACAACATGAGGTGTTTCTTCCATGATAAGAGTCCTACAGTTGTAAACTCTGAAGGCTTTACTGCCTTCAGAATATCCTAAGAATATCCCTTCATCACCTTTGCTATCAAAAGTTTTCACCTGATCTTTACCATTATTGTGTATGAAACACTTGCAACCAAACACACGAAAGAAAAAAACAAGAGGCTTCCTTTAATTCCACAACTCATAAGGAGTTTTTCCTTGATTCTTGGTCAGCATGGATCTGTTCTGAGAGTAGCATGCAGTGTTGATAGCTTCAGCCCAAAATCTCTTAGGAATATCAGCTTCAGCAATCATTGTTCTTGCAGCTTCTTTCAGAGTCTTATTTCTTCTTTCAACAACACCATTCTATTGTGGGGTCCTTACAGCTGATGTTTCATGGGTTATTCCATTTACTACACAATAATCAGATATGATATTATTGATAAACTCAGTTCCTTTATCTGGTCTGATTTTGACCACACTCAGATTCTTTTCAGTATTGAGCCTTTTCAGTGGTTCAGGCAGTTTTGTCTGAGTTTCTTTCTTACTGAGTAAGAATATGACTCATGTGTATCTAGAGTAGTCATCAACTACCACAAGTGTGTATTTTCTGCCATTAGTGCTCACAGGTGTTACTGGACCAAAGAGATCCATATGTAACAGTTGTAGTATTCTATCAGTAGAAACATCTACTTTGCTTTTGAAAGATGCTCTGATTTGTTTTCCTTTCTGACAAGCATCACATACATGATCTTTACTGAACACTTCATTGGGTAACCCTCTCACAAGTGCTAATCTTGCAAGTTTGTTCAGGGTTTTGAAGTTTAAGTGATTCAGTCTTTTGTGCCACAACCAACTGGTATCAGTGGAACTTTTTGCAACCAAACATGTATCTTTAGGAGTTGAACTCCAATCAGCAAGATACACATTTCCTTTTCTAGTACCAGTCAGTAAAATTTCTTGTGAAGCATTGTCTTTTACATAACATAAGTTCTTTGAGAACTCAACACTGAATCCTTTGTCACAGAATTGGCTGATAGAAAGCAAGTTATGCTTTAAACCAGACACATATGAAACACCATGGATATGAACAGAGTCAACTTCAAGAGTTCTATATCCTTCAGTTTGTCCTTTGGAATTATCTCCAAATGTGATCTGAGGGCCTTTTTGCTCAACATAGTCAGTGATTAGTTGCTTATATCCTGTCATATGTCTTGAACATCCACTTTCCAGATACCATACAACAGGTGTCAATTCATTTTCACTCATCAGTGCTATGTTGTATTCATTCAGCTCAGTGCCCTTTTCCTTTACCTGAAAAACAAATCAGTTTTTAGGTACCCATTTGGTGTAGGGTCCTACCAGGTTAGTTGTACCTTTTGGAACTCAAATCTGCCTGATAACTCTAATTACTTTAGAGTGGCTGATTTGTCTCCCATAAACATCTACATACACATTCAATACCCTAGGTGCCTTGGCAGTACCTTGTGTATGAGTGTCAGCCTTATCATGAACATGAGCCTTAGAGTTCTTCTTGGGTTCAGGCTTTTTTGTTCAAGTGCCTTAGCTTTGGTGCAGCTGGTCTCTGTCTCTGCTGACTTGGGTTCAGGAAACCTTTACCCTTAGGCAAGTGGGGTTTAGGTTGCCTGTACTGAAATTGTGGTCTTTCAGTAATCTGAGGACCTGGTTTTTTCAGTTGAGAATATCTCTGCTGAGTGTTTCTCTTCTGAAAATTCCTCTGATGGTTCAGTGAAGATCTCTTCAGGTTGGTATTCTTAGCCTGAGACTTTAAAGTACTGGCCTGAAAATTTCCTACTGAGTGTTCAGGTTTTCTAGCCTTTTCCTGAGGTTTGGGCTTTCTTCCCTGAACCTTCAGTTTTTCTGAAACCATAGGTCCTTTACCTTTGTCTAAAACTCTGGGCTGTTCTTCAGTAAGAAGATTAGATGCCACTGGTTTAACAAAGACAGTCTTGGT
This sequence comes from Stenogyne calaminthoides, assembly GCA_037126765.1. Classification (NCBI taxonomy): domain Eukaryota; kingdom Viridiplantae; phylum Streptophyta; class Magnoliopsida; order Lamiales; family Lamiaceae; genus Stenogyne; species Stenogyne calaminthoides. The sequence continues at coordinate 14,847,243 of JBBCBC010000029.1, forward strand.
GCTACTAGAAGCATGCATTCAGAAGACCTTGTGAGGTTCCCCCTAGAATGTATCACAATCTACCTTTTATAGTTGCAGGTCTTTGATAACTCTGAATTTCATCTATTACTTTAGATGCAGAATTCAATAGAGCTAACTTTCTCTGCGCACTATCCTCACATTTCTTTAGAGTTTCATGCTTCTCAAAGAGGTCATTGAACTCAGTTCTGATAAACTGAATCTCTTTAGTGGATTTCTCTAATTTTCCATTCAGGATCTCTCTCACCTTCTCTTTTTCTGAGAGTTGTACTTTCAGAACATCTAGTTCATCAGTAGTTCCCATCAATTGAGAAGTGATCTCAGCATTTTTAGAGTCTTTCCACTTCAGATTCTCAGCAGTCAGTTCCTTGTTCTGCTCTTGAGTTTCAGTGAGCAGTTCTTTTAACACAGAATAGTCCTTCATAAGATTCTCAAACGAATCCATCAGGTCAAAGTTGTTGTTTACAGTTGAACTTGAGAACTCATGTGCTTGTGTAGGAGCAACAACAGAGATAGAAGAATTTACCTCCTCTACAGCCATAAGACAGACATCATCACTGTCACTGTCTGAGAAATTCTCATCTGAGGAACTGGAACCTTCTTCAGAATGTTCTTCCTCTTCTGCAATCATAGCTTTCTTGCTGGAGATCTTCCTATCACTCTTGGATTGTCTCTCCTTTCTTTCTTTAGCAGTCAGCTTAGGACAGTCATATTGAAAGTGAACTTTCTTCTGACAGTTGTAGCATCTGTTAGTATCATCATCCTGATCACTTTCCTCCTTGGTCTTGGAGTCCTTCTTCTTGGATGAGGATCCTTCAGCTTTGTGGTCCTTCATTTTCTCAGTGTATCTGTCCTCAGCTTCTGAGTTTCTCTTGTACCTGTGATTCCTGTAGTATTTCTTATATTTTTCATATCGGCTATTGAGTCTTTCAAACCTCCTTGCCATCAGTACTAGCTTATCCTCTTGCTCATCCTGATTTCTGGAAAGTGAGTTTTCAGACTCTCTAGCTTTACAGGGTTTCTCTTTGGCTTTAAAAGCCACATTCTTGCTAGATGGAGAATCATCTTTGCTGTCAGATTTCTTAGTTTTCTTGTCAATCACAAATTCATAAGCTTTCAGTTCAGAGAAAACTTGTTGGTATGGCATGGAACCAATATTTTTGGTGTTTTCAATCACCAGAGCATGTATATCCCATTTCTTAGATAATCCTCTAAGAATTTTTAGTGCCACTTCTCTCTGTGGGTATCTTTTCCCAAGAGCACTCAGATCATTCATGATGCTAGTGAATCTGACCTCAAGTTTGTCAATGGACTCACCATCTTCCATTTCAAAGCCATCAAACTTTCCAATAGCAACAGAAAGTTTGTTTTTTTTAATATGATATGTGCCTTGACACATAATAACAAGTGTGTCCCATATTTCTTTTGCAGTTTCACAGTGAGAAATCATTCCCATAACACCATCATCAATAGTGATATACAAAGTATCTTTAGCAATGTAGTCCAGATTGACTAACTTTCTCTCATCAGGAGTCAGTTGGTCATCAGATTTAGGAAATGCATCCCTGGGATCATTTCTCTCAGTATCAGTGATTCTGGGATTTACAACAGTAAATTTGAATGGTCCTTCAGAAACCACTCTCCACAGTCTTTCATGTTTTAAATACAGATGAGCATGCATTCTCAGTCTCCATAGGTCATAGCTCTCAACAGAGAACATAGGAAGTTTCTTAGAAGGCATGATGACTGAGCCTTGTAAGATATCAGCAAACAGATCTATTCAGTAGACCACCAAAGTCTTTCAGCAAATAGACTATGGTTACCAAAGTAAGTGGTCAAAATGAACCACTGCTCTGATACCACTTGTTGGTCTCGGTGCTAACGAGTCTCACACGTGTATGGAGGGGGAATACACGTGTTTAGTGATTTTTAAAAATTTTCTTTCACTGGGGTCAGATGGGTCAGGTTATCCTGATAATTTTGCCCTGAGAAGCATGGAATGCCCTGAGTCAAAGTCTACTGAGACAATGATCCTAAGCTGCTTTCAGAAGCTTCAGATTAGCCCAACTGAACCTGAGTTTATCAGAGATCCTGAGGAGCTTGGATAAGATAATTATCTTACTGAACCTCAAGAGAGTTAGTTCAGTTTGGTAACTATCTGTTCTAGCTACTAAAGTGTGCGGAATGGTTGGCCCTAAGTTTATACTCGTTTTAGCTTTGCTGAAAATCTTCCCTTCGATAAAACAGTGATTAAGGCTGTGATCAATTTGATGCAAGTTCAGTGGATTGGTTCCAACTGAATATCAGTGAAATATGCTTTCAGTGAAAAACATGCAACAGATAATAATGCAGTACAGAAAGCAAACAACACAACAAATATAGTGGTTCAGAGACTCAAGCTCCTACGTCCACTCTCTCTGATCTTCAGAGAAATTCCTTAACCACTTCCTAAATCTTTCAGGCTAACTCACTGTAGCTTACTCACTTTTATACCTTGAGTTTTCTGGCTGACTCACTGCAGCTTACTAACTCAAACACACACAAGTGTTCAGACTACCACAAGTAGCTTACTAACTTCTTCTCTAGAGTTTTCTGGCTAACTCACTGTAACTTACTAACTCTTTACAACTCTAACTCACCAACAAATCACACACAAACTACCTTATCAAAGGGTTTGGGTTTTTGGGTTGGTTTCCAACTAGGGTGAGATATCCTTTACAATAAGAACAGATGCAAAGGCTAGGATATCTCTTCTAAGCTTTGGATATTTCTATCAATCTAGGCTTAGAATAGTGAGCTCTCTCCAATGTGAAACACTTGGGAAATTCTAGGGTTTTTGAGTGCTTCAATTTGCAATAATACGAATGAGCTCTTGAGTTGCTTGAAATTTCATGTAACCTCTCAATGTAGAAGGTCACTGGTATTTATAGGCAACCTTCACCAAGGTCACTCTTGAAAAACTATCCGTTGGAGGAGATAGTATCAAGGGTTTCCTCTTCGGGTGTTTGATGAACGGCTATATTTAGGGTTTGAACACTCCCTTGCATGTTTTAGAAAATATGCAGTCATGTAGCCAATCACCAATTTTTGAAGTCTGGAACTTAGTACTACTGACATAATTCAGGGTCCTGTTGCTTTCAGTGTCAGTAAAGTACAGTGTTGTCTTCCTCTGATTGGTTCTTGTCTTCAGTGAATGTAGACAAACAAAACGGCTCTTTTTGGTCAATCTCTCTGAATGAGACAACCTTAAACAACACTTAGACTTAGTTCCTTTTGTCTGCATATGAGTGTTTTGGGCAATATCTACTTTTCTGAATATTTGTGTTTTTCTCAGTTTTTGTAGTCTTCAGATAGATTATATTCAGTGCCTCTGAACATTCAGGTTATACTGAGTATTTAGTATCTTACTGAGTCTTCAGTAACTACTGGGTCTTCAGTGTCTTCTGAGTCTTCAGTGTCTTCAGTGACATACTGAGTCTCCAGTGTCTTCTGAGTCTTCAGTGTCTTCAGTGACATACTGAGTCTTCAATGTCTTCAGTGACATACTCAGTCTTCAGTGTCTTTAAGATCTAACTTGATCTATATCTGCTGACTATACATGGTGCAGATAACTTCCTGAACAATCTATACTGAAACCTGACTCAGTCCATCAAGATTATCCTGAACATGTCATACTCAGGGGTTTTGGGATCTAATCAAAACTTCTCTATTAAATTCATCTCCCAACAGGAAATGTTTTGCTCGAATCTATTCAAGGTGTAATTTAAATACAAATTTAAATAACCCCAACAAAGACTATTGAAGGATATGGGACTACCGACTGAGAGGATTGATTGTAGTGTCAATGGTTGCATAATATACAAGATGAAGATAGGAAGCTCGAATCATGTAGGGTTTGTCGCGATGCTCGATACAAAGAGGCTCGTCGGAAGAGGACTGGTGGTCGATTTAAGAGGAGGAAGAAGAACATGGCATACAAAAATATGTATTACCTTCATTCCTCGTTTGATGATATTATATCAATCTAGTGCTACTGCTAAAGACATGATATGACATACAACAGATTCATCTGATCCTACTTCTGGTGAGATGTGCCATCCTGCAGACTCGATGGCTTGAAAACATCTTGACTTCGTGTTTCCTAATTTTGCAAACGAACCTAGGAACGTGCGGTTGGGTCTTAGAACTTATAGTTTTTGTCCATTTAGGATGCATGGTAAGCAGTATTTCTTGTGGCCCGTGATATTGACTTCGTATAACCTGCCTCCATGGATGTGCATGAAGCCCCAAACTATATTCCTCACTGTATTGGTGTTGAAACCAAGGAATCCATAGGATAAGCTAGATATTTATATTCAACCGTTGATAAAAGACTTGGTATATTTGTGGGAGACAGGAGTGTTGGGGAATTAATTACTCTGATCTATTCGGGATGAATATTTAAATACAAATTTAATTCTAACAATTATTACTAGCATGAATTAATCCTATATTAATTTAAATAATAATTCAACAACAAATCATGCATATAAACAGTTCACATAAATCCTACGCATGCGGAATTGCTACAGGTTTACGTGAACTAACCTCTCGGAGTGACAACCATTGAGAAGATGGATCCCGTTCACACGAACACACCAAAAGACCTTCTCAAGTATTCCCTTATCCTTGTTCAACAATCCGGTGGTAGGAACTCGCGAACAATTTAACAAAAAGGAAAAATAAAATTATGTTGCACCACCTTTGTGGATTTCTAATTTTTCCAACCCATGAAATTGCAATAGGGATGAAAAATTCATCCCCTATTTATAATACAAGGGGTGGCCGATTTTTGCCCTTGGAATAAGATGGGAAAATCTTTTTCTTGCTCTCCAAGAAATCTTGAATATATCCAATATATTCTTTTCTCCATATTTAAAATATTCCACAAAAATTCCAACTCCCTATATTAAGGGTTTTTCGAAAATATCACATTAAATAGGGAAGAAATAAGATCTTTGACTTTTCTTGAATTTATGGGATAATTTTGTATTCCAAGAATATATATTCCATAAAATCTTTCCAAGAAAATCAAGAAAATCTTTTCTCTTTCTTCCTTCAATGTTTTTCAAAAATTTTGGAAAAATAAGCAACAATAATTTATTTTATTTTAAACACCCTTTTCAGTTATTGGACATTATCTTTGGGCTACTTGAGGGGCCTTTAGGAGAATTAAGATTGGACCTTCTAATGGACTTTGAATATCTAATATTGAGCCACAATATTATTCAAGCCCATAAATATTAATTAATCCCACTACATAATTAATATTGCACTATCAATCTTAACCCATATTACTGTTAATATGGCTCCAGGTTATTATTTCCCGTGTTTAAGATTATCTAGCCCATTAATTAATTCAAGCCACTGAAATAGCTTTCCATTAATTAATATCTTTTGTCCTTGGTCAAGGAACGGTTCAACATTATTATCCATATTAAAACTAATTCCACTTGCAAGATTTGGTATGATAAATCTTATGAACCTCCCAAGGGGGCAAATCGAACAAGTTCAACATTCTTAAATCGACGTGACCAATATCCAATACTATTGCCCAAGATATAAAGTATTGAATCTCATTGATTCTCTACCCATCATAAGTCAAAGCAATAATTACTAACCACACACGATCCTATTTAAGATTTCTAAGATTAAGAAATAACGAACCATCGAGGTCTAATTCTTCATTCAAGGTCGATGAATTTATCAGAGGTCCTATTCAAAGGCATCACCATGCACTAGTGTAATCTCTTGGTCAAGACAAGTCAATCAGCCTTACACTTCAACCTTTCCACGACGGATTGTTCATTTCATCTAGGTCGTGATCTTTTAGTTACAAGGATCAGAACGTATCACTAAATTAACTATGTAATATGAACTATTTATTATTATCAAGAAATATATATAACATTCAATGATATTTAATGCATCTGATAAATAATTTATTTCAAAAATAGATTGTAAAGGGATGGTTATACGAAAGTAAAAGCATAATTTCCAAAGATATTCAACAATTCCCACTTATGATCAAAGTCATTACAGATCTACAGAGTTTAAATGACATCTTAGTAATAATATTCCCACTTATACTCAAATTGTGAGTTTTTGAGATTCATTCCTTCCACATGTGATGTCACGTAGGAAATAAATATGATGTAGTATACTTAAAACTAGTGAAATAATGGGGAAGATATATCGAAAGTATGCTTTTATTTTATAATCGCATCAATTTCGGACTTATAATCAAATAAATTGTTTATCACCGATGCTTTAAATATCATCGAATGTTACATATAATTCAATAAATAAGACGTGTTACATTGTAGTTAATTTAGTGATGCCAGATCACAAAAGATTAAATTAATAGCCCCTTGTAACTAAAAGTTTGTGATATCTAGATGGAAATGAACAATCCATCGTGAAAGGTTGACATGTAAGGCTCGATTGGCTTGTTTTGACCAAGAGATTACACTAGTGCATGTCTAGTGCTATTTTTCCATGTGAGGACAAATTCTTTAGAACCGAACTAGGAAGAATTAGACCTCGTGGTTAGTTATTTCTTAATCTTCGCCCCTTAAATAGATCGCGGTGGTTAGTAACTATTGCTTTAACTTATTACGTTAGAGAATCAAGGAGATTCAATACTTTATATCTTGGGCAATATTATTGGTCACATGCGATTGCTAAGATTTAATACAGAGAGAATCGTGCAAGCACGCTTTGTTCGATTTTTTCCTTTGGAGGTTCATAAGTTTTATCATATCAAATCTTGCAAGTGGAACTAGTTTTCAGATGGATAATAATGTTGAACCGCCTTTACTAAGGATAAAAGATATTAATTAATGGAAAGCTATTTCAGTGGCTTGAATTAATTAATGGGCTAGATAATCTTAAACACGGGAAATAATAACCGAGAGTCATATTAACTGTAATATGGGTTAAGATGGATAGTGCAATATTAATTATGTAGTGGGATTAATTAATATTTATGGGCTTGAATAATATTGTGGCTCAATATTGATAATTCAAGGTCCATTGGAAGATCCAATCTTAATTCTCCTAAAGGCCCCTCAAGTAGCCCAACATAAAGTCCAATAACTGGAAAAGGTGTTTAAAAATAAAATAAATTTTTGTTGCATTATTTTCCTTGAATTCGAAATTATTAAAGAAAAAGAGGGAGAATAATTTTCTTGAAAAGATTTTATGGAAAGGAGATAAGTATTCTTGGAATACAAGATTATCCCATAAATTCAAGAAATCTCTCACTTGGTTTCTTTAATTGTAATTTTTGAAATATATAGAGTAATAATAGGAAGAATGATTTTCTTGATTTTCTTGAAAAGATTTTATGGAAAAAGATATGTATTCTTGGAATACAAGAATATCTCATAAATTCAAGAAAGATCCAATCTTGAAAAGTCTCCTATTAATTTGAAAAATGGGTTAAATAAGGGTGTGAGATTTTTTGTGGAAAAATACACATGGAAAGAAGAATATATGGGATATATTCAAGATTTCTCGGAGATCAAGAAAAGATCTTTCCTAACCCTATTTTGAGCCCTAAGTTTCGTCCCCCTCTCTATTATAAATAGGGGAAGAATGTTTCATCCCCACTGAACACGAAAATTAGTTTTTTGGAAAAATATCAGCGTCGATAAAATATCAAATATTTTGAAACGTCGACAGATTGTGTGTTTTTGAAAAACGTCAATTGTGAGTGTACAATTCCATGTGCTGGAAAAATTAGTAAATCCACAAAGGTGGTGCAACAAATTTTATTTTCCCTTTTGTTAATTGTTCGCGAGCTTCCTTCCACCGGATTGTCGAGCAAGGACTAGGGAATACTTGGGAAAGTCTTTTGGTGTGTTTTCATCGACGAGACCATTGTCATTCCAAGAGGTTAGTTCACGTAAACCCGTAGCAATTCCGCATGCGTAGGATTTATGTGAACTGTTTATATGCATGATTTGTTGTTGAATTATTATTTGAATTAATATAGGATTAATTCATGCTAGTAATAATTGTTAGAATTAAATTTGTATTTAAATATTCATCCCGAATAGATCCGGGCAATTCATTCCCCAACAATAAATGGACTTCTTGAGCTTACAAACTAGGTGTTCTTGGCCTTTTTCAATGAAGCATTTGGGTTGTTGCATATAGATTTCCTCTTCAAGACTTCCGTTAAGGAAAGTCGTCTTGACATCCATTTGCCAGATTTCAAGGCCGAGATGCGCAACAATCGACAAGAGGATTCGGATGGACTTGAGCATTGCTACAAGTGAAAAGGTTTCCTCATAGTCGATCCCTTCTTTCTGAGTATAACCTTTCGCCACAAGCCTTGCCTTGAAGGTTTCCACCTTCCCGTCCGATCCTCTTTTCCTCTTGTATACCCACTTGCAACCAATGGGTTTGACCCCATTAAGTGGTTTGACTAGCTCCCACACTCTGTTATGATCCATAGAACCCATTTCGGCTTCCATTCCTGTTTGCCAAGAAACCGCATCCTTGTCTTGGATTGCCTCATTGTAAGTCCATGGGTCTGATTCATCTTGACCGGGGACTAAGTCCGAGGACTCTCCTACCCCCATGAATCTCTCATGTTGTCTTACAACCCTCCCACTACGACGAGGTTCCGGTTGTGTAAGTGTGTCGTTTGGTATGTCATCTTGTACAATTGGCACTGAGGTTAGCCCCCTTAGCTCATTTAAGGTAATCTCACTTGTAGGATTTCTTTCGTTCATATAGTCTTCTTCCAAAAATCTAAAGTGGGTGCTTATTACCACCTTTTGATCTTTGGGACCATAGAACATACACCATTTTTTTCCCTCGGGATATCCTATAAACAGCCTTAATTCTGATCGAGGATCCAATTTTCCGGCTTCCTTGTCCAACACATAGGCCGGACACCCCCAAATTCTCATGTGTCTCAAACTGGACTTGCGCCCAGTCCACAATTCTTTGGGAGTTTTGGGATCCGATTTGGATGGCACCATGTTCAGAATATAAGTCGTTGTTTCCAAGGCATGACCCCAGAACGACTTGGGTAGATCCGCATAACTCATCATTGATCTAACCATTTCTAAAGGAGTTCTGTTTCTTCGCTCTGCAACCCCGTTTTGTTGAGGGGTTCCAGGTGCAGTTAGCTGGTATACAATCCCTTCATCTGACAAGTAGTTTAAAAACTCATCGCTGAGGTATTCGCCTTCACGATTAGATCGTAGAGACTTGATACGTTTTTCCCTATGATTCTCTGCTTGAGCCTTAAATTCTTTGAATTTGTCAAAGGTCTCAGATTTATGCTTCATAAGGAAAATATAGTCGTACCTTGAGTAATCATCAATAAAGGTGATGAAATACTCATAACCTTCTCTTGCTTTGATTGACATTGGACCACATACGTCTGTGTGAACGATTTCTAACACTTCTTTGGCTCTATTCCCCTTGGCTCCGAATGCCCTCTTGGTCATTTTACCTTCCAAACATGATTCGCAAGTTGGGATTGGTTCAACCCGGAGAGACTCCAATGAACCATCTTCTACCAACCTTGGAATCCTTTTTGGATTAATATGTCCCAATCTGAGATGCCATAGAAGTGTCTCGTTCACGTCTGATGAACGTTTTCTTTTATCGGAAACAGTTGATGTGTTATAGGATGCATTTCGTGAGTGGTGTGCACAGTTAATTGTATAGAGATTATTCGACAACGTTCCATGACAGATAAATTTATCATAAAGAGAAATGGTAACAACTTTGTCAAAAGTAACCGAATATCCATCAAGGTGAAGTTTAGAAACCGAAATTATATTCTTTCTAAAACTAGGAACGTAAAGAACATCTCTTAAAATTAAAACTATGTCTTCAAATGACAGGTGCACTTCTCCCACTGCTGCAGCTGCAACTCTCGCAGCATCGCCCAGTGTGATGAGGATCTCACTCCCACTAAGTTGTCGGGTCCGCTTGAACCCCTGTAAAGTGAAACAAACATGATCAGTGGATCCCGTATCCACCACCCATAAATGGGAGGCATACGCCGCTAAACAAGTTTCAACAACTAGTGCGTGAGAATTACCTTTCTTTCCATTCCTTTTGGATTTGGAACAGGCTGACCTCCAATGTCCTTTTTCACCACAGTTGAAGCACTTCCCCTTAGCTGGTTTACTCAGTCCTCCACCTCCCTTCACCTTATCTTTACCCTTGACAACACTTGAGTTCACTTGCTTGTGGCTTTTATCCTTTTTCTTGTTCTTATCGCCCTTTGGCCTAGAAGAAGAAGAAGGTCCATTTGCCACCAAGGCTTGGCTCTTTTGCCCCAATATCGCCTCTGTCTAGACTAAAGCTTGCAACAGGTCAGGCATCGAGAACTTCTGATTGTTCATTTGGTAGTTCAGCCTGAACTGTTCAAAACTTTTCGGTAGAGAGTGGAGCACGAAATCGATTTGGGTCTCGATGTTGTATTCAGCGCCAAGAACCTCAAGCTTGTTAAGGTGAGCCATCATCTGGAGAACGTGCTCCCTTACGGGCGTTCCCTCCACCATTTTCATAGAGAGCAAGTCCCTCATGGTGATCTGACGAGCCACATGATTCTGATGTTGAAACATCTCTTTAAGACTAGTCATGATGTCTACAGCGGTCTCAACGTTTAGGTGTTGGTGTTGCAACACATCTGACATTGAAGCCAAGATGGTACACTTTGCCATTTCGTTGGAACGTTCCCAGTCAGCATACTCTTTCTTAACCGCTTTAGTTGACTCATCATTTGGCTTTTCTAGTTTAGGTGTAGTGAGAACCCAGTTATGGCTTTGTGCATTGAGGACAATAGTAAGTTTACGACTCCAATCAACGGAGTTTTCACCAGTAAGTAAATTGTCTTTAAGTATATTGAACAGTTGATTAAAAGGTTGCGACATGCTGAACTGAAATAAATAACAATTTGTATAAGCACAAACATATCACAAGGTTCGATCACATGTATCATATTAAAATCTCAAAAAAATATGAACATGCATCAGCCAACATCTCAAAACAGTTTAAATAAGCCACGTGGGGTGGGTCATTATTTAAACACATTCAAGCAGGTTACAAACAAGAAAAAAAATTTATAAACCTTTAATATCCAGATTAATAGTTGGCTCCCACTTGACCAATATAAAATTGACAGGGACTTCGGGGAAGTATATGCATATTAATTTTATACCTAAGTAATAACCATGATTAAATACAGAATTATTATTTTGTTTTGAACGAGCCTCGTGGGGAGGGTCATCGTCGCCACTAATAATAACCCACAATCATCCTTTCGGAATTTATTCATGTGAAATCTATCTTTTGGCCATCCCGTGGGGGGAATTTCTCCAAAAGAATCCACAAATAAATAAATCATGGAGGTTAAAATTAATTCAATTTTATTATCCGGAATAAAATTTTCAATTAATCATTTAAACATACTTAGTAATTTTCGAAGGTGAGATTTTTCAAAATATTTTCTCATGCATTGCATATTTAAACACAATTTAAATAAGCATAAATTAATGCAAAACATCAAAAACAAAAAATTAAACACATTGGGCACATATATCCAATTGTCACAGTTAATTTTTGTCATGTCTTGATCTTAAGAAATCGTCTTCATAGCCTTCATCGTTCGTCTCGAAAAGCTCCCACTCGTCCGTAATATTTTCTTTATAATGTCCTCCGTCTAGGTCCGAAACGAAGTCCGGCATTGGGTAGCTCACGGTCCGAAACACGTATCCGCGTGCGCTTGCGCGCACGAACGCGTCTTGACCGGCTATCCTCGCCCGTCGCTTCTTTCGAAGACTCGGATCAACCAAGACGGATCCATGCGCCTTTACGCGCACTCCAACTATCGCCCGGAAATGCCTGCGGCTTATTGTAGCCCTTGCCCCCGTCGCCCGGTACTACGCACGCGCGCGGGGCTTGCGCCGGCGATGCCGTCGCGCATGTCGTCAAGATTCGGCGCGACGCCAATCTCGCCAATCTCGCCTGGTGCTCGCCCACGCCCGGGATTGTGCTCGCGTGCGCCGAGGGCCTTTTGGCTAGCCCCGTATGCGTCCGCCTAGCACTTCGTGCCTTGGCCCGTTTACGTCCGGGCACTTGGTCGCCTGTTTTTAATTCTTCATCTTCGTTCTCGATCCGGTTATAATTTATTTACAAAAAATAAATAAACCTAGATCTAGACTAGTCTATTACATTGATCAAATCAAACAAATCATAATCTACTCGTGGATTTTCTCACGAGGCAAAACGAATTCGAACGAATCGAATTGAAAACCACAATTTATATGCATGCATAAATATAAACATTCATCAAATACCATGACAATTGGATACCTGCAAAAAATATCTAGCAATTCTACTATCCAATTTCAAATTTAATGAAAATGAATTAAATTACAATTTAAAACTCAGTGCCCGAAACCGGGGCTCTGATACCAGTTGTTGGGGAATTAATTGTCCGGTTCTATTCGGGATTAATATTTAAATACAAATTTAATTCTAACAATTATTACTAGCATGAATTAATCCTATATTAATTCAAATAATAATTCAACAACAAATCATGCATATAAACAGTTCACATAAATCTTACGCATGCGGAATTGCTACGGGTTTACGTGAACTAACCTCTCGGAGTGACAACCATTGAGAAGATGGATCACGTTCACACGAACACACCAAAAGACCTTCTCAAGTATTCTCTTATCCTTGTTCAACAATCCGGTGGTAGGAACTCACGAACAATTTAACAAAAAGGAAAAATAAAATTATGTTGCACCACCTTTGTGTATTTCTAATTTTTCCAACACATGGAATTGCACTAGGGATGAAAAATTCATCCCCTATTTATAATACAAGGGGTGGCCGATTTTTGCCCAAGGATTAAGATGGAAAAATCTTTTTCTTCATCTCCAAGAAATCTTGAATATATCCAATATATTCTTTTCTCCATATTAATTTAAAATATTGCACAAAAATCTCAACTCCTTATATTAAGGGTTTTTCGAAATTATCACATTAAATAGGGAAGAAATAGGATCTTTGACTTTTCTTGAATTTATGGGATACTCTTGTATTCCAAGAATACATACTCCATAAAATCTTTCCAAGAAAATCAAGAAAATCTTTTCTCTTTCTTCCTTCAATGTTTTTCAAAAAATTTGGAAAAATAAGCAACAATAATTTATTTTATTTTAAACACCCTTTTCAGTTATTGGACATTATCTTTGGGCTACTTGAGGGGCCTTTAGGAGAATTAAGATTGAACCTTCTAATGGACTTTGAATATCTAATATTGAGCCACAATATTATTCAAGCCTATAAATATTAATTAATCCCACTACATAATTAATATTGCACTATCCATCTTAACCCATATTACTGTTAATATGGCTCCCGGTTATTATTTCCCGTGTTTAAGATTATCTAACCCATTAATTAATTCAAGCCACTGAAATAGCTTTCCATTAATTAATATCTTTTGTCCATGGTCAAGGAACGGTTCAACATTATTATCCATACCAGAAACTAATTCCACTTGCAAGATTTGGTATGATAAATCTTATGAACCTCCCAAGGGGGCAAATCGAACAAGCGTACTTGCACACGATTCTTCGTATTAAATCTTAGTAATCGCATGTGACCAATAATATTGCTCAAGATATAAAGTATTGAATTTCATTGATTCTCTACCCGTCATAAGTCAAAGCAATAATTACTAACCACACACGATCCTATTTAAGGGACGAAGATTAAGAAATAACGAACCATTGAGGTCTAATTCTTCCTAATTCAGTGCTGATGAATTTATCCTCCTGTAGGTCCTATTCAATGCATCAGTCATGCACTAGTGTAATCTCTTGGTCAAGACAAGCCAATCTGAGCCTTACACTTCAACCTTTCACGATGGATTGTTCATTTCCATCTAGGTCGTGAACGACATACTTTTAGTTACAAGGGACTGTTAATTTAATCTTCTGTGATCTGATATCACAAAATTAACTACAATGTAATACGTACTATTTATTGAATAGTTATGCAGAAAATATATATAACATTCAATGATATTTAAAGCATCAGTGATAAATAATTTATTTCAGTAAATAAGACAGAAATTCATTTTGGTTATACAAAGTAAAAGCATATTTTCCAGTATAACCCCAACAATGAGTGCAAGCTTTCGATGTTTCTAGAGAGCAGAACTTCACGATGCTTGTCGCTGTACTGTTGACCATTAGCGACTTCCCCACGTATTCTATGTTATCCGAGTGGAATACTACTTGGAAACAAGCATGTCCATGCTACATGGAGCGTTTTGACGCTTTCAGTCTTCCGATTAGCAAAAAAGTGTCATGGTTCGACAAGCATCGAAAGTTTTTACCTTCTGGTCATTCTTTTCGAAGGAATAAACTTCCATTCACCAAGAACGTAGAGATTACAAAGAAAGCACTAAACATTTGGACATGATTTTTTTTAATTAATGTGTTATTATTAATATACTTGTAATGATTGATTATCACAATCTCATATAAGCTCAAATTTTGGATTCGTATAGGCGAACGATTGTTGCTTGAAATTAATCGGATGATATTGAAAAAACCAACAGAAGATTACGCTGCAAAGTGGAATAAACAAATATTGGATGCTTGGAAGAAAAGAGTAGTTTTTGGGACTTGTCCTACTGGAGCTCACTTTTGATTCGACACAACTTGAATGTGATGTACATCGAAAATAATGTGTTTGATAATGTGTTCCACACAATCATTAATCAGTAGTCATGACTCGGTCAACCCTCATCCTCTCTTCCGAGAAAATAGAACAGCTCAGGACCCTCCTGAGGCTGGAGCCCCAGGAGAGTCCGTCATTAATTAAGTTATTCCAGATGGCACAATCTTGCAAATTTCGTACACGTGTCATCATCTCAAGACTGACAATTTGTGCCACATCACTATCCAAATAAAATTATTCCACCAAAAAATCAAATTCTGCAACGAATCCATTATGAAGCCACCGAAGGGACCTGATGGAACCCTTAGATTAAACTCTAATAAATTTATTTTGATTCAATCATCTCTTGATTAATCAATGAATAATTTATTAATCACGTTACTTGAACACATTTTTTGCATATTTGACAACTTCTTTTTTCGCATAGTTCATCATTTTAAGTCATTTATTTGCCTTTTCTTTTCAGTTAAATTGTTAATATAATAAACAAACTTTCTTATTGATTTTTTACTATAATTGCCTAAAATAATATAATTAGGGATATATCTCGTTATTAGTCCTTTGGATTCGATATTTAACCGGACTTGCACTTATCTGCACCACAATCGACCTCTTACACTTGAGAGGTGGTATTAAAGAACATATATGTCACATTTTCTCATCGATTTGGCATGTATTATTTTCTAACTTTTTTTATTCAATAATATATCATATTTATTATTATATTATCTTGAATCATAATTTGTAAATATTTATAATTACATTATGGATGGAAATATTCATTTTCATTATTTGGAAGTCCATAATATATGTAGCGTTATATATATATATATATATATATATATATATATATATATATATATATATATATGCGCGCATATAAATCATTTTATTGTAGTGATATTGTTTTCTTCAATTCAAGATCTCATAGTTAATTTTAATAATCATCATTAACTTTAATAATTTTATCGGTCTTCAATAGTAAAAATAAATAAATTACATCTCTAGCTGGTCTGCTTAGATGAATTCATATCTAATTAATTAATTATATTATAAATATTTAAATTCAAACCTAAAAATTATTTTGATTAATTGTAATGTGTTAAAAGAATCAATTCTACATCTCCCTTCAAATTCTGATTTTTAGATGAGATTTAATTTTTTTTCATAATTAATGAGTTCTAAATTCATATGTAATATGAAATTAATATTGCGCTTACCGAACCCACACATGCATGCATAAAAGTTGTTGATTGTTACGAATCGTCATGTAATCAAAAAAATTCATATTGAATTTGTAAAATACAATTCACTTGCATTACTTAATTTACACGATACTTAATTAAATTTCTTTAAGCAAGAAAAAGACCTGGAGTAAACACGTACAAAACCAGATATATATAATGTGAAAACTTGACAATAAATCCTCAGAAATTAACGCGATTGCAACAAAACAAATAAATTATTCTGTCCTTATCTCTTCGGGAAAATCCACACTTCCTTTCATCATCATAGCCACGAATTCATCATAATTGATCTTTCCATCCTGTGGGAATAACATGAGAGTGTTAATTTTTTATTTTTCTTACAGGATCATGGGTGTATTAATTAACATTCAAATAAGAATAAAATTCACTTTTAGTCGTCCCACAGGACACGACAACTCACGATTTTTGGTCCCAAAATTATTTTTTCATGCAGTTTTGGTCCCACCGTTACTTTCTCCGTTAAAATCAGGTGCAGTTTTGGGACCAAAACTGTGAGGTATAACATCCTGTGGGATCAAAACTGCAGCTGACTTTAATGGAAAACATAACGATGGAACTAAAATTTTATAAAAAATTAATTTTGGGACCAAAGTGGTGGGTGTTGGGGTCAAAATCGTAAGGTACCGTATCGATCGCAAAGTGAATTTTACTCATTCAAATAAATATACATGCTAAACACGGCAGGTATTTAATTTCATTTAATTAGGACATCAACTACGTGGCAAAATATATAGTTACTTTCTTAATTATTATTTTCCACAATATTTCAAGATGATGTGAAACTAAATAAGTTCAAATTAAAAGTGTGAATATAAGATGGATTGATTACTTTGTCAGTGTCGACATCATCAAGAACTTCATCGATTGTAGCTTCATCTCCCATCCCATATTGTGTCATAGCATGTCTCAGCTCATCTCTTGTAATATACCTAAATTTGAATACATAAAATTTAGTTCTCTCATGGTATATACTATAGTGAGGGAAAATATTTTTTACTCTCAAAAATTAAAAATAGTCTAATTAGCTTTCAATTTTTCTGCATTTTAATTAGGTAATATTAGACGCTAGGCGGATGACCAATCGTGCATTGTCACATGGACAAATCAGACTCTATCACGTTAGCAAACAATCAGATCGGACAAAAATATTGAACAACTGAAAGTTACAACTAATTATTTTTAATTCTTGAAAATAGAAAGGATTGAAATCGAAATAGGGATAACTTAGTGTAATCAATCAAATTTGACAATCATTGATTAAAATTTGTATTATTAAGAGAAATAGAGTGCAATTAAATTGAAGATATTAATACTAACCCGCTACTATCCTTGTCAAAATAGCGAAAAGCCTTGTGCAAATTCTCTTTTTTGTCGAGTTTATGGCGATGCGTGGTTGCAGTAATAAACTCAATGTAGTCTATCGTCCCATTCTTGTCTACATCAGCCTGGATGCATATGAGTTTTGAGTAAGTTTCCTGTACATTCAGGTGCATCATGTAATTCAAGTATGCTTTTTAAACATGTAATTTTCCGTAAGTGAAAACAAGTTGCATGTTTCAGTATAAATAAATTGTATGTTTTGGTGAACCATGTTGAATGTTTAAAAAAATGCACTTAAATTGATGTGCATACAAAATTTTGTCAAATATTTTTTGATTCCATAACTTGCTTATTGTCCAATTCTAATTTTTCAAAAAAAAAATAAAGTTAACTTCTTTCAATTTGGTCTCGGTCTTAATAAAATTGTTCAATCTTGGCACTATAATCACCGCAAAATTGAAAATGATGTCATTTTATTTCACGAGAATGTAACTTGATAGTTTAATTTGGGGCCGAAATTAATTGAACACTGACGTGACATAAAATGACACAATTTTCATTAAATATCCAACAATTTTGCGCCAAAGTAGGACACTTATTTTTAAAAAATTGGAAACTTTTGCAACCAAATTAAATAATGGACAAGTTATGTGATAAAAAAAAAAACTTTTTAACTCTAGATTTTGTGTAAAATGAGAAATGTGAGTTGAGAATGAAAAGTTACAGCGTCCAGTAGTTGTAGTATCTCATCCTCGCTAAGCTTGGATCCAAGCTTAGTTAAGCCTGTTCTAAGTTCTTCATATGTGATACTTCCACTTCTGTCAGTATCAATATTGTTGAACGTTTCTCTCAACCCTTTTATTTCTTCTTCTGATAGATTTTCTGCAATAACCTTCAATTTTAATATGCACTATTAGTATAATTTAAAAAAATAAATTTATCTCAAAATCTCGATGATATATATGTAGGTACCTTTAGAGCAAGCTTCTTGAGCTTGTTCATTGCCCTGAATTGCACTGCACTGTCGATCGGTTTATCGGATGCTCCGTCTTTTTTTAGCCATGGATGCTCTGATACCATGCAAATAGAATATATTTATGGAACTAGAGTTAAAGAGTTCTTTGATCTCATAATTTGTTTACTGTCTAATTAATTTTGGTTCTTTTTTTTTTTAAGATTTTATTTTAGTCCTAAAATTAGGAACATTTATCCAATGTCTGCCCCAAAATGATGAAAATTTGAAAAAGGTCGTTTTATGTTACACAAATACCCAATTTTGATCTTGTAACTTGAGTTCTATCCAATTTTGACCTCAAATTAAATTCTCAAAAAACACAACACAATTTTCAATTTTTCAGCAATTTTGAGGCCTAAATTGGAGAAATTTGTTATTACTAGGACTAAATCAGGAAAGTTGAATTTTTTTTTGGACTAAAATTGGAGAAAAGACAAGTTATGAAACAAAAAATAATAATTAACTCCGTTGAATTACATAACATCTTAGAATAAAAATTGAGGGACGGATTTGAATGGTAAGTGGACTAAAGGAGTTAATATCAAAGAATCATCCTTAACTTTGACCGTGTGCAATTTTAGTAATTTAATCTTCACATTTTCAATTGGGGTTTACTTGTGTCCATTTTGGTTTGGCTTCTTGTCTATTCACAATTTTGGTAAAAAGTTTGGTCCTTTTTTGTGTGGCTTCTTGTCTTTTCACAATTTTGGTAAAAAAAATTGGTCTTTTTTTGTGTCAAAATTTAGTCCGATATATTTTTACTTAATAAAAAATAAAATAGGTAATTTTTATGTCGATTTTGATCTTAGAAAATAAAATTGAAAAAAATAAAAATATGTAGGACTAAAATTGAACGATCAGAGTTATTAGATCGTGTACTAACCAAGGGCGTCAGCAGCAGTAATTCTGTTCTTGGGATCAACGGTCAGCATTTTCTTGATAAGATCCTTTGCAGCCGTTGATATGGAAGGCCACGGTGATGTTTCAAGATCCACATGCCCCTTCAATATTTCCGCGAATATAGCCTTTTCCGTCTCTAAAACACACACAAAAACAGAAATACTTGCATTACTATTTTCACTCACAACCATAAATTGGATAAATTTAAAATGTTACATTAATCTGTAATTAATTATCCACAAACACTTTTGAGAAACTTGTTCATATATTATATTTGTTCATACTAGTATGAAATTAGAGTGAGTCTTTGATAGGCCCG
This sequence comes from Stenogyne calaminthoides, assembly GCA_037126765.1. Classification (NCBI taxonomy): domain Eukaryota; kingdom Viridiplantae; phylum Streptophyta; class Magnoliopsida; order Lamiales; family Lamiaceae; genus Stenogyne; species Stenogyne calaminthoides. The sequence goes on from JBBCBC010000029.1 coordinate 14,866,867, forward strand.
GTGGAAAACCCATGAAATGCGGAATAATCATGAAATGCATATAAAAACAGGGGTGAATGAATAATGATTCCAGATTTTTGCGTTTTAAGCTCATTTGTTGTGTTTTGCTTATAATCGAATGCATAAGACAAGATAATAACATAAAGCAATAAAGAACACAACAAAGTATAGTGATTCGGAGACTCAAGCTCCTACATCCACTCTCCCTGTTCCTAGGGAAATTCCTTCAAACTGGACTTATCACCCTCTCGGGTTCGCCTCTAGATATTTAATGAGCACTCACTCCAACTGGACTTATCATCCTCTCGGGCTCGCCTCTGGACTTATCACCCTCTCGGGCTCGCCTCTAGATGTTTAACGAGTTCACACTCCTACGGGGCTTATCACCCTCTCTCGGGATTGCCTAACAACTACCTCACTTCACCACTAGTTATCACTTACGAGAATGGGGTTTGGGTTTGGTGTTGTCTCCAACTATGGTGAGATTTTCCCTTACATTTGTTTAGCCTCAATGCTAAGGTTGGAAAAATCTCTCTAAGCTTAGGATACATCGTGGGTTGCTTAGATTGGGTTCTAGAACACTTTTTGAATATATGTGTATATCTTCAGACTTATGTTCTATGGTGGGAAAGCTTGAGTATTTGTCTTCTTAGCTCTGTAGCATCGTTTGCTACATTCTCCACACTTCCACACTTGATAATGAAGGAAGAACTTGTATTTATAGTGTGGATTTGAATGTTACCGTTGGAGATAATCTCATTCAAATCCATATTATTCTTTGTAAGTTCTGCAGCTTTTTCAGGCTGGTTGTCTTCCTCTCATTGATCCTCGTCAGCTGAATTCCAATGGCTATATTCCTCAGTTTCTTTTCCTCGGAACATTCACGTTTATACTGAGTATTCAGTAATTACTGTGTCTTCAGTAATTACTGTGTCTTCATGGTTCTCTGAGTCTCAGTGTCTTCAGAGACATACTGAGTCTTCAGGTTTCTCTGAGCCTTCAGGTTTCTCTGAGTCTCAGGTTACTCAGGGTTCTTGATTCAGCAGACTTCTCTTCAGCGGACCTTGTCTGATCAGGCATACTGACCCTCAGGCTGACTGAGTTCAGTTCTTCTGACTTCAGACATCCTGACCCTCAGGTCACTTTTACTTACTGAGTCTCAGATCAGTTTTCTTTACTGAGTCTCAGATCAGTTTTACTTACTGAGTCTCAGATCTTACTGAGTCTCAGATTACTTTTACTCAGGCTATCTGATTTCTTCTTTGCCTGATCTGATCAGCTCGACTGATCAGATCAACACATCTTCAGATCAACATATCAGGATAGCATCAGGTAAGTACATCATATCAGGTTAGCATATCAGTTTATCATATCTGATCTCGATCACGTCTGATCTCGATCAGTCTCATCTGCTCATCTTCATATCTGATCTCGATCACGTCTGATCTTGATCAGTCTCATCTGCTCATCTTCTGATTTGCAACCTTCTCTCCTGATTTGCTGGCTTAGCATTTCTTCTCTTCTGATTTGCACAGCTCATCAGTTTAACTCAGAACTCATCTAACTCATTTGATCTCGATCAGTCTCGTCTGATCTCGATCATCTACTTCTGATTCCGTGAGTTCCCCCTCAACTTGTTCTTTCGCTCCCCCTCAACTTGTTATCTGTAATTTAGCTTCAATAACACAAGTTGATAATGTTTTGGCATAATTCATCAAAACTAAAATATCCCAACAATTTTCCCCTTTTTGATAATGACGCCAAAACATTAAAATATATGCATTTTTAAAGAAATGGGTTTTCTTTTAAAACGATCAGTTCAGGTGATCACATTAAAAGTGATCTTTTCAACTCCTGCTTTGATACCAATTGATAGGCCCGGTGGAAAATCCATGAAATGCGGAATAATCATGAAATGCATATAAAAACAGGGGTGAAGGAATGGTGATTCCAGATTTTTGCGTTTTAAACTCATGTGTTGTGTTTTGCTTATAATCGAATGCATAAGACAAGATAAGAACATAAAGCAATAAAGAACACAACAAAGTATAGTGGTTCGGAGACTCAAGCTCCTACATTCACTCTCCCTGTTCCTAGGGAAATTCCTTCAAACTGGACTTATCACCCTCTCGGGTTCGCCTCTAGATATTTAATGAGCACTCACTCCAACTGGACTTATCATCCTCTCGGGCTCGCCTCTGGACTTATCACCCTCTCGGGCTCGCCTCTAGATGTTTAACGAGTTCACACTCCTACGGGGCTTATCACCCTCTCTCGGGATTGCCTAACAACTACCTCACTTCACCACTAGTTATCACTTACGAGAATGGGGTTTGGGTTTGGTGTTGTCTCCAACTATGGTGAGATTTTCCCTTACATTTGTTTAGCCTCAATGCTAAGGTTGGAAAAATCTCTCTAAGCTTAGGATACATCGTGGGTTGCTTAGATTGGGTTCTAGAACACTTTTTGAATATATGTGTATATCTACAGACTTGTGTTCTATGGTGGGAAAACTTGAGTATTTGTCTTCTTAGCTCTGTAGCATCGTTTGCTACATTCTCCACACTTCCACACTTGATAATGAAGGAAGAACTTGTATTTATAGTGTGGATTTGAATGTTACCGTTGGAGATAATCTCATTCAAATCCATATTATTCTTTGTAAGTTCTGCAGCTTTTTCAGGCTGGTTGTCTTCCTCTCATTGGTCCACGTCAGCTGAATTCCAACGGCTATATTCCTCAGTTTCTTTGCCTCAGAACATTCAGGTTTATACTGAGTATTCAGTAATTACTGAGTCTTCAGTAATTACTGTGTCTTCATGGTTCTCTGAGTCTCAGTGTCTTCAGAGACATACTGAGTCTTCAGGTTTCTCTGAGCCTTCAGGTTTCTCTGAGTCTCAGGTTACTCAGGGTTCTTGATTCAGCAGACTTCTCTTCAGCGGACCTTGTCTGATCAGGCATACTGACCCTCAGGCTGACTGAGTTCAGTTCTTCTGACTTCAGACATCCTGACCCTCAGGTCACTTTTACTTACTGAGTCTCAGATCAGTTTTCTTTACTGAGTCTCAGATCAGTTTTACTTACTGAGTCTCAGATCTTACTGAGTCTCAGATTACTTTTACTCAGGCTATCTGATTTCTTCTTTGCTTGATCTGATCAGCTCGACTGATCAGATCAACACCTCTTCAGATCAACATATCAGGATAGCATCAGGTAAGTACTGTTGGGATTATACTGGAAAATATGCTTTTACTTTGTATAATCAAAAACTGAATTTCGGACTTATTTACTGAAATAAATTATTTATCACTGATGCTTTAAATATCATCGAATGTTACCTATATTTACTGCATAACTGTTCAATAAATCGTACGTGTTACATTATAGTTAATTTAGTGATACCAGATCACAGAAGATTAAATAAACAGTCCCTTGTAACTAAAAGTACGCCATTCACGACCTAGATGGAAATGAACAATCCATCGTGAAAGGTTGAAGTGTAAGGCTCAGATTGGCTTGTCTTGACCAAGAGATTACACTAGTGCATGACTGATGCACTGAATAGGACCTACAGGAGGATAAATTCTTCAGAACTGAACAAGGAAGAATTATACCTCAGTGGTTCGTTATTTCTTAATCTTCGTTCCTTAAATAGGATCACGTGGGATTGGTAACTATTGCTTTGACTTATCATGGGTACAGAATCAACGAGATTCAATACTTTTTATCTTGGGCAATATTATTGGTCACATGTGATTGCTAAGATTTAATACGGAGAATCGTGTGCAAGTACGCTTGTTCGATTTGCCCCCCTTGGGAGGTTCATAAGCTTTATCACACCAAATCTTGCAAGTGGAATTAGTTTCCGGTATGGATAATAATGTTGAACCGTTCCTTGACCAAGGACAAAAGATATTAATTAACGGAAAGCTATATTCAGTGGCTTGAATTAATTAATGGGCCAGATAATCTTAAACACGGGAAATAATAACCGGGAGCCATATTGACTGTAATATGGGTTAAGATGGATAGTGAAATATTAATTATGTAGTGGGATTAATTAATATTTATGGGCTTGAATAATATTGTGGCTCAATATTGTTAATTCAAGGTCCATTGGAAGATCCAATCTTAATTCTCCTAAAGGGCCCCTGAGTAGCCCAACATATAGTCCAATAACTGAAAAAAGGTGATTAAAATAAAATAAATATTGTTGCTTAATTTTTCCTATTATTTTCGAAAATTATGGATAAGAGGGGAGAAAGATTTTCTTTGAATTTTGTTATGGAATGAAGATATGTATTCTTGGAATACAAGATTATCTCATTAAATTCAAGAAATCTCCCACTTGGTTATTCATAGAGTTGGTTCGAAAATTTTGAAATATAGAGGACGAGAAAGATTTTCTTGATTTTCTTGAAAAGATATTATGGAAGATATGTATTTCTTGAAATACAAAAATATCTCATAAATTCAAGAAGATCCATGGACCCCATATTTCGAAAATACCATAATATTGGTGAGATGAGATTGTTGTGGAATATTATAATTATGGGAAAAATAATATAAGAGATATATTCAAGATTTCTTGGAGATCAAGAAAAGTTTTACCCACATTGTTTTTCTACCAAAAATTTCGCCCATCACCTAGCTATAAATAGGGGATGACTCTTTCATTCCCAAGTACAATTCCATGTGCGGGAAAAATTAGTAAATCCACAAAGGTGGTGCAACATAATTTATTTTCCTTTTGTTAATTGTTCACAAGTGTCCTTCCACCGGATAGTCGAACAAGGACTAAGGGAATAGTTGGAAAGTTCTTTTGGTTAGTCTAATCAGCCAGATCACTGCCATCCCAAGAGGTACGTTAAACTCGTAGAATTCCGCATGCATAGGATTTACGTGAATTAATTATATGCATGATATGTTGTTGTATTATTATTTGAATTAATATAGGATTAATTCATTCTAGTAATAATTATTAGAATTAAATTTGTATTTAAATATTCATCCCCAATAGATCTGTGCAAATTATTCCCCAACAACTGGTATCAGAGCCACGGTTTCGGGCTCTGAATTTTTTAAATTGTAATTTAATTCACTGACATTAAATTTGAAATTGGATAGTAGAATTGCTAGATCTGTTTTGCAGGTATCCAATTGTCATGGAATTTAATGTGTTTCTTTATGCATGCATATAAATTGTGGTTTTTTAATTCCATTCGCTCGATTTGTTTTGTCTCGTGAGAAAATCCACTTAGTAGATTAGGATTTGTTTGATTTGATCTATGTAATAGACTAGTTAGATCTAGGTTTATTTATTTTTTGTAAATAAATTGTAACCCGGATCGAAAAAACGAGGACGGAGATGAAGAATTAAAGGACAAAATCCGTAAACCGGGCGAGGGCGGCCAGGCCGCTAATCGCGTTAAGGGAGGTACGCCGCCGCTTATGCAGACATCGCCAGCACACGACGGCACCGGGCGAGGCCGAGGGCCGATCGCTGGCGAGGATCCGCCGCCAAGACTGCGGCGCTGGAGCGGCCAAAGTGACGGGACGGAGGCTGACGGGGACGCAAGGCCGCCCGAGTATCATCGGGCGAGGCGAGGTCATGGCGAAGCTACAGGATGCTATGGGGTACGCGACGCCGCCGCCGAGTACCGCCGAAGCTCGCTGAGGTGCGGGCGCGATGTTTACCGAAAGCGCGGCGAGGCCGCCGAGGTTTAATCTGGCTAAGTCGGGATGACGCGGGCGTGCATCCCGGCTGCGAGCTACTTGGCGTGGCGTTTTGAGACGGAGTATTTTTCGAGACGATCGAGTGGGAGAAATTCAAGACGGTGTTTCTTCAAGATCAAGCCAAGAAAAATCAAACCATGACAATTGGATAATTTGCGCCCAATATGTTTATTTTTTCTGTTTTGCTTGATTTATTATTGTGATATCTTATGCTTTATTTAATTTGTTTAAATGTGTTTGCATAAGAGTTGCCCAATGAAAAATCTCACCTTCAAAAATTACTAAGTATGTTTAAATAATTAATTGATAATTTTATTCCGGATAATAAAATTGAATTAATTTTGACCTCCATGATTTATTTATTTGTGAATTCTTTTGGAGAAATTCCCCCCATGGGACGGACAAAAGATAGCTTTCACATGAATGAATTCCAAATGGATGATTGTGGGTTATTATTAGTGGCGGCGATGACCCTCCCCACGAGGCTCATTCAATACAAAATAATAATCCTGTATTTAATCATGGTTATTACTTAGGTATAAAATTGATATGCATATACTTTCCCGAAGTCCCTGTCAATTTTATATTGATCAAGTGAGAGCTAACTATTAATCTGGATATTAAAGGTTTGTAACTGTTCTTGTTTGTAACCTGCTTGAATGCGTTTAAATAATGACCCACCCCACGTGGCTTATTTAAACTGTTTTGAGATGTTGGCTGATGCATGTTCATATTTTTTTGAGATTTTAATATGATGCATGTGATCGAACCTTGTGATATATTTGTGCTTATGCATATTATTGTTTATTTCAGTTCATCATGTCGCAACCTTCTAATCCACTGTCCAATATAGTTAAAGAGAATTTGCTTACTGGTGAAAACTATTTTTATTGGAAATACAAATTAAAACATGTCCTAACCGCATTACCTTCAAAATGGGTACTTGATACACCAAAACCAGAAAAACTAACTAAGGAGGCCGGAATATGGGATGAGATGATTTATGGTGAATAGGATCTGGCAAATGAATTGATGAAGGATACAATTCTGACACATCTGTCAGATGCGTTGAGACACCTTCATCAAGAATATGAGTCAGCTGCAGACATCTTACAGAATCTCGAAGCGATGTCACACATCAGACCCATATGGCAATCCAAAGTGTGAAGCAAGAAATTGCTGAATTAAAAATAGAAAAAGGGACGACTGCAGCACAACACGTCCTTAGGGTTATGGTGCTGTTTGAGGAACTTGAGATCCTCGGCGAAAAATGTGATTTCAAGACTAAGATTGATTTCATTCTCCAATCCTTACCAAAGAGCTATAATCACCACTATCTTGAGTATCTAATGGAAGATCTAGATTTTACAGTGGATGATCTTGTAAACGCTCTCACTTTGGTTGAAAGGGAAAGGGAGCGTGAGGAAAAGAACTTGGGAAAATAGAAATCTTCTTTTCATCCTAGGTCAAGTGGTATAAGGATGATGAAAAGAGAAGAAAGTTGAACCAAGCTGACTCAACATCAAATAACAGCATGGAATCAAGCATGAGGAAAGTTTTGGAAAGCGGGAGAGTAGGACAATCGAGGTCAGCTTGTTCCAATCCCAAAAGGAATGGAAAGAAAGGTAATTCTCACGCACTAGTTGTTGAAACTTGTTTAGCGGCGTATGCCTCCCATTTATGGGTGGTGGATACGGGATCCACTGATCATGTTTGTTTCACATTACAGGGGTTCAAACGGACCCGACAACTTAGTGGGAGTGAGATCCTCATCACACTGGGCGATGCTACGAGAGTGGCAGCTGAAGCAGTGGGAGAAGTGCACGTGTCTTTTGAAGATAGAGTTTTAATTTTAAGAGATGTTCTTTACGTTCCAAGTTTTAGAAAGAATTTAATTTCAGTTTCTAAACTTTTTAATGATTGATATTCGGTTACTTTTAATAAAGTTATTACCATTTCTCTTTTTGATAAATTTATCTGTCATGGAACGTTGTCGAATAATCTCTATACAATTAACTGTGCACACCACTCACGAAATGCATCCTATAACACATCAACTGTTTCCGAGAAAAGAAAACGTTCATCAGACGTGAACGAGACACTTCTTTGGCATCTAAGATTAGGTCATATAAATTCAAAGAGGATCCAAAGGTTGGTGAAAGACGGTTCACTGGAGCTTCTCCAAGTTGAACCACTTCCAACCTGCGAATCATGTTTGGAGGGTAAAATGACCAAGAGGGCATTTGGAGCCAAGGGGAATAGAGCCAAAGAAGTGTTAGAGATCGTTCACACAGATGTATGTGGTCCAATGTCAACCAAAGCAAGAGGAGGTTATGAGTATTTTGTCACTTTTATTGATGATTACTCAAGGTACGGTTATATTTTCCTTATGAAGCATAAATCTGAGACCTTTGAGAAATTCAAAGAATTTAAGGCTCAAGCAGAGAATCATAGGGAAAAACGTATCAAGTCTCTACGATCTGATCGTGGAGGCGAATACCTCAGTGATGAGTTTTTGAACTACTTATCTGATGAATGGATTGCATCCCAGCTCACTGCACCCGGAACCCCTCAACAAAACGGGGTTGCAGAGCGAAGAAACAGAACTCTTTTGGAAATGGTTAGATCTATGATGAGTTATGCGGATCTTCCCAAGTCATTTTGGGGTCATGCCTTGGAAACAACAGCTTACATTCTGAACTTGGTGTCATCCAAATCGATTCCCAAAACTCCCAAAGAATTGTGGACCGGGCGCAAGCCTAGTATGAGACACATGAGAATTTGGGGGTGTCCGGCTTACGTGTTGGACAAGGAAGCCGGTAAATTGGATCCTTTATCAGAATTAAGGTTGTTTGTAGGATACCCCGAGGGAACAAAAGGGTGTATGTTCTATGGTCCCGAAGATCAAAAGGTGGTCATAAGCACCCACTTTAGATTTTTGGAAGAAGACTATATGAACGAAAGAAGACCCAGAAGTGAGATTACCTTAAATGAGCTAAGAAGGCAAACCTCAATGCCAACTGTACTAGATGACATACCAAACGACACACTTTCACAACCAGAACCTCGTCGTAGTGGGAGGGTTGTAAGACAGCCCGAGAGATTCATGGGAATAGGAGAGTCCTCGGACTTGATTTCCGGACAAGACGAATCAGACCCATGGACATATGACGAGGCAATCCAAGACAAGGATGCAGATTCTTGGCAAACAGCAATGAAAGCCGAAATGGGTTCTATGTTTCATAACAAAGTGTGGGAGCTAGTCGAACCACTTAATGGGGTCAAACCCATTGGTTGCAAGTGGGTGTACAAGAGAAAAAAAGGACCGGACGGGAAGGTGGAAACCTTCAAAGCAAGACTAGTGGTGAAAGGTTATACTCAGAAAGAAGGGATCGATTATGAGGAAACTTTTTCGTCCGTAGCCATGCTTAAGTCCATCTGTATTCTCTTATCGACTGCTGCGCATCTTGACTTTGAAATCTGGTAAATGGATGTCAAGACAGCTTTCCTTAACGGAAGTCTTGATGAAGAGATCTATATGCAACAACCCCAAGGATTCATTGAAAAAGGCCAAGAACACCTAGTTTGTAAGCTCATGAAGTCCATTTACGGACTCAAAGAGGCATCCAGAGCTTGGAACCAATGTTTTGATCATGTTATAAAGTCTTATGGGTTCTATCAAAATGAGTTTGAAAGTTGTGTGTATAAAAAGCGTGTTGGAACTGCATTTATATTCTTAGTACTATACGTAGATGACATTCTGATCATCGGGAACGATGTAAAGGTGTTATCAGACGTAAGGGCATGGCTTTCAAAACAGTTTGATATGAAAGACTTAGGGGAAGCCGGACACATCCTTGGGATCAAGATCACTCGAGATCGCAAGAAAAGAATAATAGGCTTATCGCAAGCTTCATACATAGACATTGTCTTGAAACGATTCAGCATGCAAGATTCCAAGAAAAGCTTCGTACCTTTCAGACATAGAATCCATCTATCCAAGAAAATGTCCCCTAAGACGCAAAAGGAGATAGATGGCATGAAAGGCATTCCTTATGCTTCGGCTGTCGGAAGCCTTATGTATGCAATGCTGTGTACGAGACCGGATATCTGCTTTGCCGTTGGCATGGTGGCAAGATATCAAAGTAACCCGGGGAAAGATCATTGGACAGCAGTTAAAAACATTCTGAAGTATCTGAAAAGGACTCGGGATAGAATGTTGGTTTATCAGTCAGATAGTCCAATCCCCATCGGCTACACGGACTCAGATTTCCAATCGGACATAGACTCCAGAAAATCTACCTCCGGTAGTGTGTTTTGCATGGGGGGAGGAGCCGTGACATGGAGAAGCGTCAAGCAGAAATGTGTCGCAGATTCTACCATGGAAGCCGAATATGTAGCTGCTTGCGAGGCAGCGAAAGAAGCGGTTTGGCTCAAGAACTTCCTAGTGGACTTAGATGTGGTTCCGAATTTGCCCAGCAGAATCACTGTTTATTGTGACAATGCCGGAGCAGTTGCAAATTCAAGGGAACCAAGAGCCCACAAAGCTAGCAAACACGTTGAAAGAAAATACCATCTTATACGAGACATCGTTAAGAGAGGAGATATAGATGTGGCAAAGATAGCGTCTGAGGACAACCTAGCAGATCCATTCACAAAGGGTCTGCCTCTGAATACATTCGAGAGACATGTGGAAGGAATGGGTGTCAAGACCGTTGTCAATCTGCTTTGAGTATAAGTGGGAGAAATTATTAGGTTCGTGTAGGTGACATTAGATGTCACGGACTACACGAGACATGTTGTAGTATACTTAAAAGCAGACTTTGAGTATAAGTGGGAGATTGTTGGGATTATACTGGAAAGTATGCTTTTACTTTGTATAATCAAAAACTAAATTTCGGACTTATTTACTGTAATAAATTGTTTATCACTGATGCTTTAAATATCATCGAATGTTACATATATTTACTGCATAACTGTTCAATAAATCGTACGTGTTACATTATAGTTAATTTAGTGATACCAGATCACAGAAGATTAAATTAACAGTCCCTTGTAACTAAAAGTACGCCATTCACGACCTAGATGGAAATGAACAATCCATCGTGAAAGGTTGAAGTGTAAGACTCAGATTGGCTTGTCTTGACCAAGAGATTACACTAATGCATGACTGATGCACTGAATAGGACCTACAGGAGGATAAATTCTTCAGAACTGAACAAGGAAGAATTAGACCTCAGTGGTTCGTTATTTCTTAATTTTTGTTCCTTAAATAGGATCACGTGGAATTGGTAACTATTGCTTTGACTTATCATGGGTAGAGAATCAACGAGATTCAATACTTTTTATCTTGGGCAATATTATTGGTCACATGTGATTGCTAAGATTTAATACGAAGAATCGTGTGCAAGTACGCTTGTTCAATTTGCCCCCTTGGGAGGTTCATAAGCTTTATCATACCAAATCTTGCAAGTGGAATTAGTTTCCGGTATGGATAATAATGTTGAATCGTTCCTTGACCAAGGACAAAAGATATTAATTAACGGAAAGCTATATTCAGTGGCTTGAATTAATTAATGGGCTAGATAATCTTAAACACGGGAAATAATAACCGGGAGCCATATTGACTGTAATATGGGTTAAGATGGATAGTGCAATATTAATTATATAGTGGGATTAATTAATATTTATGGGCTTGAATAATATTGTGGCTCAATATTGTTAATTCAAGGTCCATTGGAAGGTCCAATCTTAATTCTCCTAAAGGCCCCCTGAGTAGCCCAACATATAGTCCAATAACTGAAAAAAGTGATTAAAATAAAATAAGTATTGTTGCTTAATTTTTCCTATTATTTTCGAAAATTATGGATAAGAGGGGAGAAAGATTTTCTTTGAATTTTGTTATGGAATGAAGATATGTATTCTTGGAATACAAGATTATCTCATTAAATTCAAGAAATCTCCCACTTGGTTATTCATAGAGTTGGTTCGAAAATTTTGAAATATAGAGGACAAGAAAGATTTTCTTGATTTTCTTGAAAAGATATTATGGAAGATATGTATTTCTTGAAATACAAGAATATCTCATAAATTCAAGAATATCCAAATCTTGGAATTTTGGACCCCATATTTCGAAAATACCATAATATTGGTGAGGTGGGATTTTTGTGAAATATTATAATTATGGGAAAAAGAATATAAGAGATATATTCAAGATTTCTTGGAGATCAAGAAAAGTTTTTCCCACATTGTTTTTCTAACAAAAATTTCGCCCATCACCTAGCTATAAATAGGGGATGACTCTTTCATTCCCAAGTACAATTCCATGTGCTGGAAAAATTAGTAAATCCACAAAGGTGGTGCAACATAATTTATTTTCCTTTTGTTAATTGTTCACAAGTGTCCTTCCACGGGATAGTCGAACAAGGACTAAGGGAATACTTGGGAAGTTCTTTTGGTTAGTCTAATCAGCCAGATCACTGTCATCCCAAGAGGTACGTTCACGTAAACTCGTAGAATTTCGCATGCGTAGGATTTACGTGAATTAATTATATGCATGATATGTTGTTGTATTATTATTTGAATTAATATAGGATTAATTCATGCTAGTAATAATTATTAGAATTAAATTTGTATTTAAATATTCATCCCGAATAGATCTGTGCAAATTATTCCCCAACAAGTACATCATATCAGGTTAGCATATCAGTTTATCATATCTGATCTCGATCACGTCTGATCTCTATCAGTCTCATCTGCTCATCTTCATATCTGATCTCGATCACGTCTGATCTTGATCAATCTCATCTGCTCATCTTCTGATTTGCAACCTTCTCTTCTGATTTGCTGGCTTAGCTTTTCTTCTCTTCTGATTTGCTGGCTTAGCTTTTCTTCTCTTCTGATTTGCACAGCTCATCAGTTTAACTCAGAACTCATCTAACTCATTTGATCTCGACCAGTCATGTCTGCAGCCTCGTCTGATCTCGATCATCTACTTCTGATTCCGTGAGTTCCCCCTCAACTTGTTCTTTCGTTCCCCCTCAACTTGTTATCTGTAATTTAGCTTCAATAACACAAGTTGATAATGTTTTGGCATAATTCATCAAAACTAAAATATCCCAACAGTCTCATGTGTATCTAGATGCACCGTGTGCTCATAATTTATTTTAGAAACATGCAACTTATTATATTGAAATATACAATTTATTTACGCTGAACAGTAATACATACAAGACTTAATTATAAATTAATACCATTATATGATACTTATAAATTGATACCATTACTCTTATAAATAAATATATATAATAATTTAATGATATGATATCAATTTACTTATAATAGCATTATAATAAGTCATGTTATGATATTAATTCATAAAGATGACAGATATAAATTTTATATTATAAATAAATTTACTCTTAGTTACTAGGAACTACTTACCACCCCAAAAAGGAGGAAATCCACTTAAAAGTATGTACAATATCACGCCAGCGCTCCACACATCTATTTCCTTGCCGTAATTTTTTCGCAGTACTTCTGGTGCTACATAGTAGGCACTCCCAACTAGATCTTTATAAACTTTTCCTGCAAAATATAAATTTGTTTGTCATAATTTATTGTAATTAATACGTACTACTCCCTCCGTCCCAAGATGATTGTAACACACAAATTGGACTGCAAACTAAGTAAAGTAGAATAAAGTGGATTTGAGTGGAATAAAATAAGGGTGTTGTAAATGTATTTTATTATGTTTGTTTTTATTTTGGGAGTGTTGTAGTAATGTTGAAACGTATAAATAAAGCAAGTGTTGCAGTAATCAAGGGACGGATGGAGTATTTTTTACTACTTTTTCAACTAATTTCTTCAATGCACATAGAAATTTCTAATTACTTATGAATATTAATGATTAAACTATTGTCATGCAGTTTATAAATATGAGAGTTCAAATTATTGTTCACTTGAGTATTGGACATAGAAATCAATATGAGTCAGAAAAAGTGCAGTTTAAACAAAGAAGCATAAACAATAATATGTATATTTGTTTAAATATGTAAAACCCACCACCAAGAATACCGTGTTTGGAAATTGCATGTGAAAAGCGTCACTTTTTCTCATGTCAAATATTGTCCGCCAACTAATCCAATGAATAATCCATCACCTTTGAACGAGATGTTACACCAAATAAACTACACTTACAAAGGATCACCCAATGAATTTTTTACGCATGGACCAAAATAGTAATACAATGATCGATCTATTAAATTTTTTTGATTATTTTATGTGTCATTTATTCATATTATGAAATATAAAGTGAAACATCAATTATAAAACATGTGATCTCATTTCATGTTTACGTGTACATACGGCATTATTTGCAAAAAAAAATGTTTCACGATTAAATGCAATTTTAATAGTATTAATTATTTTTTACTAAATAATGGCAATTATTTAATTAAATAATATTAATTATACAATAAAAATAACTTATATTGTTCACTGAAAATAATTAATATATTTAAAAAATGTGTTTTGAATTACACAATTCAAACTTATCCTTATAAAAGAAGAAATTGTAGATAGCTAAAAAAAATCATAAAAAGACAACAACGTTGACCTGGTTGACCTGTCATTTTCTAATTGACCTGGTCTTGTTGACCTAAAGTGGAATTCACATATTTATCCTGCAAAAGTCTCTATCAACAAAACCTGTCGTGTCAATTCGAAATTGTCTTCTATGTCTGTTTCACTATATTAAATCCATCTAAATGTCCCATTTTTTCTCCTTTTGGGTACAATAATACGAAAATGTTGCACTTTTTTTTGTTCCTTTGTGTAAAATAATACTTCCAAAATACCCCCACCAATTATCCATGCTGACCGCGTAAATGTACGTACACAACACATCAATTAAAAAAAGGGGTATATATGTAAAACGAACTTAATGTTTTGAAATGGCAAGGGTATTCACAACAAAGTGGCAGATCCATAATTTTAATATGATAAACCGATGCAAATATATATTTACATAACTTTCAGATATAAATACGTAATATTCAAAAAAAATATTAATTTTATCATTATAATAAAAAAATTGGGCAAATTTTTTTATTATTCATTTTTTCGCAAAAATACTGCAAATATGTAAAACCCACCACCAAGAATACCGTGCAGTTTATATATATAGTAATGGGATTTTATTTTCAATAGTTGTACCTCCAATATTTCGCATGGATCTCTACCAATATTCCACACTCTAATTTACTTTATTTACATCCTCACTTGCTCAACTTTTCTCCAAATGGCAAGAGATACCACTTAAATACTTTCTTTACTAAATGCTCTTATGTTTCAAACATATGATATCTTTTAATTATATTAAACCTATTTTTATTCTAATTTTCAATCTTGAAATTGATATTCGAGTCTAAGTATATTTATTCATTTTCAAGATAAATAACTAAAAAGAAAAAATGACTTATATATATAAAAAAAAAAAAAACTTTGATGACACAAAATCATTTGAAGTACACTATTAACTTTTTAAACCTGATTTTACCAATTTGACCAAGAGAAAATGAGGATGCAAATAGCATTGTCCTTTAGAAAAAAATGTAACATTAAATGTACACTATGAATGCACGATGTACGTGAATGCATAGAAACAATTAAGAGCCCATGGTATATTAACTGGCACACGGATGGCATCCAGTTTAAAGTAGAGCTTGCATTACTATAATGATTATAAATTATAAACTTGTTCTGCACAAAAGTGTGATCAGAACCCAATCTACCTATTTCAATTAAATAATCACAGTTTGCCGTAACCAATGCTTTCCAACGAAGCAATCATTAATTCAATCTATCAGACTCTAATTAACTAAAACAGAAAAAGAATCGCGATCATCAAATAAATCCAGCATTTTATAACAAAGAAACAAATCCAGAATTAACCGAAAATACATTTTAAACAAAAATGCATTGATGCGTATACGCAATACAATTCAAATAAATTATATATTAATTGATTTACTGTAAGTAAGATATTAATTGTTTTTCACTTAAAAATATTGACAAAGTCTGGTATAAACCAACTTTATCGTGCAATTTATTTGCACTTACATGTATATTTTTTAATAAATTTAGTTATTTCATTAAAAATATTAATGTAATGGTATTAATAGTTTCATTTAAAAGGATTAATTGTTTTACTGTAAAGGATTTGTTGCAAAGCATGTGGGAGGTATAAAACTAATTTACACAAGACAAGCTTAAAATTATTAGTTATACAGGAAACAATGCATAATTGCTCTGCATTTTAATTAGCAACTTTAATTCAAAATCACAAACTCTCCTATGAAATTTGTTCACCATATGAAATTGGATTCATAATAATACCAAGAGATTCATTCACGGTACTATTACTCCTATAATTTAACACCATAACATTAACACACATATATATACTATGATATTAATTCATAAGACGTAACGATATATCTATTTCAGGTTTGACCAAAGACTGACTTTATTGAAATTAGCAAATAAATTCAGAACGAACCAAAACATGCATTTGAACAAATGACCAAACTAACCTTGCTCAATGAAAACAGAGAGTCCAAAATCCGTAGCCTTCAAGGGCGAATCCCACCCCGTATCCACCATCAAGAAATTCTCCGGCTTCAAATCCCTATGCACAACTCCCATAAAATGAGACACATGAACAACGTTGACAATCTGCCTCCCAATTATCGCCGCCTCATAGCTCCCCTTGTTTGTAATCCTATCAAAAAGCTCGCCCCCGGAGCACAACTCCATCACCAAATGCAAGTTCCTCTTATCCTCATACGCCCCTTTGAACTCCACAATATTCGGCTGCCCCGTCACGTGCTGCAGTATCATTATCTCCCTTCTGACGTCCTGGATGTCCTTTTCCGTAACCAGTTTGCTCCGGGATATGGACTTGCACGCCTACTTTGATCCTGTTGATTGAGGTATGTGATTCCGAACTGGCCCCGGCCGAGCTCTTTGTCCAGATCGTAGAGTGTGGTTATGTCGACGTATGGTTTGTTGAGGATTGGGCCGATGGCGGCGGTGGAGGGAAGTGGTGGAAGGGTGGTGGGGGAGGGGAGTGGTCGGATTGGGATATTGGGATGTCTAGGGATTTTTTTAGTTTTGAGATGCAGAATCCCATTCTGAACTGAAAGTGCGTGTGCGTGTTTTTTTTTTTTTTTGGATTTGGTGTGATGTTTTGTGAGGGAGATTGTGTGGATGTGAAGATGAAAGGTTTGTTATAGAATTGAAATTGAGAGGGGGGTGGGGGGATATCTACTTTTGGAGCTGCTTTGCTTTGCTTAGCTTAATTGCTTTGTTGTTTAGGCGTTTTGGGAGGATATTAATTCATAAGATTTTTATAGGCAAGGAAACAACATATTATTCTAATTCAATTTCTTACTTCCAAGTATGGCCACGGCAATTTTGTTTCTTGTCATTGTTTCAAACTTGTACGCATTGGTTATCTCTACATTATTTATGTTAGTTATAATTAATATATTTTCTATCAAATAAAAAAAGTTAAAGAGACGAGCTGAAATAGTTCAAGTGGTTAGAGCTCCACTACCTATACCGTGAGGTCATGGATTCGAGCCATCATTTGCTCGATAAAAAAAAAGTTAAAAAGTAAATTTATATGCATCAATTGAACTGTGCGACTGGTGTACAACTAATATTGTTTAATGTAAATGAATAGTATTGTTCAGTGAAAAACCACTAATATTGATCAACTAATATTATTCAATGAAAATAAGGAACATTGTCCACTAAAAAACAACTAACTAATTACATGGTGCAATTGATGTGCACAAGAATTTGCTTAAACTAATTCATTTTATATAGGCTTGATATCTCGTATTTCACAATATGGACGAATTGTAGTGCAAATTGTGTACAGGGTTGAACTTTCAAAATGCATCGCTTCATCGATAAACTTTAAGTTACATCTGATAATATTATATTATGATACTAATATATTTAATATATAATAAAATAAATTGTATGTATCATGTGCACTATGTAATTTAAGTGTATTTTTTAAAAGTATTATTATTTTTACTGAGAGTACAAAATAAAACAGTTGCACTTTAATTAGCACGCAGAGACGTACTCATGACAGAAAAAGAGAATTAGAATATACTTTCACTCTTTCTCAACCCAACTCACCCAATTTCATTACAATATACCAATTATGTGGCCAAAGTATATAGGACGAATAATCGACCCAAAAATATGTGATTTAGGCATATAGCTAGACTTACTGAGTTGGGCTTTAGGCCTTTAAATAGATACCCCTAGTCCCTACATAAGGCCATTAAACTTGAATCACTTGGTTGATAGAAATTTGAAGACTTTACAACTTTATATAAATGGGCCATTTTTAGACATATGAACATCAATAAAGTATTAGACACTACAACATTTCAGATGATACTATATATGCGTTTGGTCCGATCCTAGAACTTCAAGAGCCTGAGTCGACTTTTAATATTAGGCCCTCGTAACCTTTTTTTATACGAACTCAAAAATAATACAAAATTTTAAATAATAATCCCTCAGTCCTGGTATAAGATTTCTCTTTTTTTCTTTTTGGTGTTTTGATTAAGGAATAATAATAAAATAATAAAAATAAAGGGTAGTTTTGGATATTAGAAGAGAGAGAAAAGGTAGGTGAGTGATGAGTAGAGTAGTGAGCAGCATTTTTTGCAATATTATGTAAGAAGCGAAAATACAAATTATGGATGATGGAGTTACTTTTTTCATTTAAGAAAGGGGAAACTTATTGTGAAATTGATAGAAAATTAAAGTGAAAAACTTATAGTGGGAGAGAGAGTATATAATATTAAAAAAATTAGGGGGAGTGACTCTAAGGTAAGTCACTCCACAAGTGACTCTAAGGTACAAAATAATTTTATTTAGTACAAAATTATGGTTAAAAAGTATAAGTTACCCTTCTGTCCATTTTTGCACTTTTGACACGTTTTCTGCACTTCTAATGCATTTTAGAGTGCAGTTTTTTTAATTTTCTGCACTTCTAGACCAATTTTGGAGTGCAGTTTTTTTAATTTTCTGCACTTTCGTCTTTTTTATTTCACTTTTTATTAGTTGCAATTTTTTATATAATTTGATTCGAAATACAAATTTTATAAAATTTGTATTTCGAATCTGCACTTTCTCAAAATAATATGTACTTTCCCAAAATGTGTACTTGGTCAAAATAAAAATAAAATGAATACATACAAAAATGAGATTAAGAGGTATTTTTTGTATAAATTGTATCTTAGAGTCACTTTAAAAATACTTTGTACCTTAAATTCTTTTTGTTAGAAATTTATAATGGAGAGTCATTAATTCAAAAAATTAAAGTTTAAGTCACTTCTTCAATATCAATTTTTTTTTTTTCAATATTTCATATTTTTCTTCATCCAACAAATTTTCAGGTCTCTTTTTGATTACCTGTTTATCAATCCTTATTATTTTCCCCCTTTTGATAGTCAGACATATACTTAAAAGGCATGATATTGAAAAAAATGATATACAATTAAAAGTAAATAAAAAAATTATAAATTATTATTGATCAGACAAAACAAAACAAATTACACATATATAAAACATTCAAATTTAAACTAAGCACTTAAATATTTTCCCATTATTAATTAATAAAAAACATCATATAGAGACTTAAATATACTTCACTTATATTTAAAAAAAAAAAAAGACAAATGAAGGTATGAATAACTTGAAGCTTGAGTTTTTTGCAATTCCAAGGTTGAAACGATTTTATTCTAAGAAAGTTGATGTTTAGATGTTTTTTGTTGGTGTATTGCAAAATTAATGAAGTTTGAGGCGAACTGCCGGATTTGATCCCGGCACCTCCAAAAATAAACTAATTGGCCTTAACCACTCAACCAATGCCATATGTATCAAGATTTGCATACATAAAATTATAAATATATATACATATACATATATATATATATATAATTATGGTCCCTAACAATTAACGATATTTTTGGGCCCGAGTCACTCGACTCATCTGCCTCAAAGTTGGCACGGCCATTTATGCGTTACACGATCAAGATGAAAAGAAAAAAAACCTACATGACACCGTTCGATGTATTGAGATGTGATATTGAAGCTCATTTTTATGATACTTTTGAAATTTGAGTATCACAATATCACCTATACAGATTTTCGTAAAAATAGAGATTGGTACGAATGTGTTGTGCACCAGGTGCTCCAAAGTGTATTTTAAAAATTTTCTATTTATTGCATTGGAACTTGCAACTTGTTATATTAAAACGTGTGACTTGTGTTCGTAAAAAATAGTTGCACATTTCACTATAACAAGTCGCGAGTTTCAGTGCAATAAAGTTACAAATTTCTAAAATACACTATAGAATGCACAACGCACCTGGTGTATACAAGACCTAGCCGGTTAGTACTGATCTCAAATGAAGTTAAGAGCAACGCCATCATCAAAACACACTGTCATATCATTTTACAAGGAAAAATTTCCATTCAAAGCACTAACAAATCATGAAAGCATAGACAACAAAAATCAAATTAGCTCCCAGTTACTGATCTCACACACTTGGTGTGCACCTCATAGCCGCACTCAATGCACTGGTATGCCCACCCGAACCCTTGCTCGTCGCAATCGCAGCAAACAAACGTCCCTCCTCCGTTCCCTTCACACACCAACGTTACCTTGTGACGATGCCCACAATGCACCTCTGTTTCCGGAAGCTTCCGGGCCTCTTCATCGACCTGCCTCTCCAACGACTCGATTCGCGCTTCCGTAAACGGGTACGCATTTTCATGATACAGGTTCACCAGGTTCCGTCCTCGTTTGGTCACGGTTTTCCCGTCCGGCCCCACTATAATGAGGCTCGGAATCGCTTGCACGTCGAAGTATTTAGCGAGATCGTTTATGGTTGGATCACCGTACGGTATCGCCACCCATGGCATGGTGTGGAAATACGAGACGAAAGATGTCAGGTCGCGGTCGCTCGACACGAAAACTATTTCGAAATCGGGATTGTTGTTGTGGTTACGAGGAGTTGTTTCTTGGTTGATCTTGTGGTAGATGGAGGCCAACTCTGGTGTAAATTTTAGCCCAGGAAAGCACCATTGAGCAGAAAAATAGAGTCCAATTGTTTTGCCTGTTAATGAGGTCACTGGTACCTGCAAATCAGAAAGCAAATTAACAATCTATATTTCTCCTTAAACATCTTATATATATCAAAATACTAGTATAGTGGGTTCTTTAAAAGGTTAATAACAAATTACAACATGTACTATTGTTTTTTTTACAAATTGTAACACGTACTATTTTTTGAATTAAAATGTCATTTGTACTCGTAAAAATTGATAAATTCCAAAACCGAACTATTTTTTGAATTTTGTTATCGAATTTCTTCAATTTGATGTTTGCTAAAATATTTTTTTGTCTTATGGTATGTACAATATATTATTTGTACGTTATATCTAGCCGAGAAAAGTTTCACAAAAAAGTGAGTCGGGGTCAGAATTTAGCAAATTTTATTAGTACAAGTTGTATTTTATTTCAAAAAATAATACAGGTTGCAATTTGTAATTAACCTTTTTTTACTTTAGAGTAGTCGATACAAAAAATAAAGTAAGTCTCTTGTGCACCAGTATTATTCAGTAAAAATAATAATAGTACTAACCAACTAATATTATTAAGTGAAAATAACTAATATTGTTTAATTATGCAGTTGCGTTGTACGGCCACTGGTGCGTACAAGACTTTGCCTAACAATAAATTATAAAGGGATTAAAACTGGCTAATGTAATAAAAGAAAACTACATAATGAAAGGGGCCTTTACCTGTTCTGATGAGGTATGAGTCAAGAGGAAATCTCTTCCATTATTAGTGAGTAGATCTTCGAGATTTTGACATTCGTGCTCGTTGTTTTCCTTCTCCACCAACTCGTCCACCCTTTGTTTCGTAAACGGATACGCTTGTACACCATACCGGTATATCAGATCAACCCCATCCCGATTCATCGTTGAATGATCTCGTTCATCATAGTCGGGTTGCAAGATGATCAAGCTCGGTATATCTTCGATACCAAACCTTCGATCCAAGTATCTCCTCGTTTCCATATCGTGAAACGGAACAGAGAGCCATGGCATCGAAGCTCGGTGGGCATCAAAAGCACCCATGTCCTCATCGGACAAAACTAAAACTACCTCAAATCCGGGATCCTGATTCTTCAGTTGATCGTAGATATTGGCCAACAGCGAGGTGAATTTACCACAGGGTGGATACCAGTTAGCAGAAAAGTAAATTCCGACGATTTTGCCTTCCAGATCAGAGATTTGAATAAGATTAACTGATAGTCTATTCTTTGTTAGCGGAAAATAAATATTCTGACGAATAAATAAATTCGTTAAAAGAATAAACGATGGGAAGGTTGACTTTGTTTGAATTCATGGCGTTCCGTTGTTGGCTTTCGTCTTAACTTCCACTAAACTTGAAAACACATCTCGTTATAATCATCTCATTAGAGCAATTCAAATCATATCAAAACTGGTACTCCCTCCCCCAACTCTTTCTTCACACCACCTCTTTTCTCGTGTTTTAACGAGCGAGTTATTTATTAGTATTTAAATTAATAAAGTGACTTTTAATAAGGAGTATGATAGATTTATCTCTCCTCTATTATATGTTTCCTTAAAAATTACTTTATCATTTCAAATACTAAAAAAAACTCAGCTCGCTAAAACACGAGAAAACAGTAACCGTGAACAAAGAGTTCGGATGTAGATAGTAAAAGATAAGAAATTATGAGAAATAAATTAGAGCGAGCAATTCTTGTTTTAAGTGTTGAAGATCATAGGATTACTAACACGAGAGAGCACTAGGCTAGGTGGAGTGGATCTCCTATGCACCAGTTGCACCGTGCATCCATAGTGTATAACTTGTTACATTGAAACATGCAACTTATTTACACCGAAACATGCAACTTATTTACACTGAATCATGCAATATATATTCGTAAAACAAGTTTTATATTTCAATGCAACAAGATGCACTTGGTGCATACAAGACCTAGCCGACGAGGTTTCGTTTCTCATATGTTAGAGGAGGTCATGTTTCAACTATATATTAAATGCTCTGAGTTATTATTTCCGAAGCCACCACAGAACTCCTTCTTTATAATAAAACAACTAATACTTTTTAATGAAAAAACTAATACTGTTTAAAAATACACTCATAATGCAAATCAAATGCACCCTAAAACTGGCTTACATAAAACTTCGTCATTTATCTCTAAGATCTCTTGCTTAACTACACAATTACATTTAGTTAGAAGAAGTTTCCAAGATAATCTTTTAACCAACCCCCAACATTCTTAGATTCCTGTAAAATTAGTGTTTTTTCTAATACCAAAATCATGACTCATAGTTAAAACATGGCATATACAAAAGACGAAGAAATTAAATACAAGATTACTGCAATTTTCTATCAAAAAATAGAGAAATTAAAAGAAGAAAAAATAGTTATAAGTAGACATGAGAGCAATATTTCATTATTAAGACAGAAATTAACAAGCAGCTAAAGAATTCAAGTCACAATCCATAGTCCAACAAAATTAAAATGTTGTTGTATATATATATTTATATACAACATTTGTTGCGTATTAGTTGTTGATGTAATCAGTATCACAAAGAGATTATATACCTGAGTACCATTGGAAGAGAGAAGAAAGTCCCGAGCTTTGGATTCCAAAAGAGAATAAACCATTTCAACCGAAATTGCAAGTTATTGTAAATTGGTGTACACTTATGCAATGCAATTATTTTATAATATTGTGTGTAGTATTTCCATTGAAATGCGGCAATGTTTGAGACGCAACACGTAGCATACTGAGTTGCGTGCACAACATACTTTAAACTTTATTTGTAAAGAGGCAAAGAGCTGTTTGGTTTGTGTTTTACTGTGTTATCAAAATACCAATATAGTAATGTACGGACCCGATCCGATTGGTAGGCCTTAATAGCACTTGGCCCAATAAGAGTTTTCGTAGACAATATTAATTAATGCATTTGACTCGGTTAATTTCACGTACCCGGTGTTAATTTCAATATCATTTATGTGTCATTTTCTCATGTTTCAAATATATTTTACTTTCTGAATCTTTAATACATGGACCCAGAATTATGGTGGGTCATTGAATAATATTTTAATTTTTACTTATCATACATCCACAATATGGAACATGAAGTGGAACACTGAAAATGAAACAAATGATATCATTTAGCAGTTTTCACTGTTTCCCTTTATCTAAATTAAGGGCAGTTGAGTTTAATGCAATTTTGGTCCCATGAGATACGGACATTCACGATTTTAGTCCCAATATTATTTTTACATTTTTGGTTCAATGTCTTTCTGTTAAATCCTATTACACTTTTGGTCTCATAGCTGCATCTTTTGGGACCAAAAGTGTAATAGAATTTAACGAAAAACATGGGCAAGACCAATAGTGTAAAAAACTTGAATTTGAGACCAAAGTGACGAGTATTAGGACCAAAATCGTGAGTGTCCATGTCTCACGGGACCAAAAATACATTAAACTCAAGGGCAATTCTATGGTATCAATTTTTTACATACATATATACCTCTTTTAATAACACCCATATTCACTATTAGGAGTATTGTGTATAAATTCTTTTGTAAATATGTTTGTCCCACATCGCTTCTTGTGACCAATATGGTCTCCTTGTAATTGTATTAATATTTGTTGTGTTATATGAGAAATTATCTTTTCCTCAAATATCTATATGGTAACCAGAGCACTTTTTGGCTGACGCCACATTTTTATTTTTATTTTGATCTTTGGGATCCTTTTCTATCCAAGAAAAACGCTCCTCTCTTCCTTCATTCACGGAGTTATCATAGCAGATTTTTTAATTACCTCAAAACCCTAAAATTTATCTTCATCCGCCCACCACATACACTTCCAATATCCACGATACAGGCTGCTGCTTCTCATACATCGTCCACAACCTTCGTGGCTCACAACCACCGTGGGGCAGCCTCTGCTTCCCATCGCTCTAGCCGCCCAATACAGCAGGGATCCAACCCCCAAGGGGTGTCCACTCCACGCCCTTGCCTTGGGCATTGCCAACTTTGTGGTGAAACTGGGCACTCTGCTCGTCATTGTTCTTCTTTCACCTATACACCTGTTGATCGGCGACCATCCTCCAATCGGCCAGCCTATATCTCGCCGTCAGCCCACACGACGACATTTGCCCCCTCCACCTTTGACTGGATTTTGGACTCGGGGGCGTCTCACCATATTACCTCGGATCTAAGCAATCTATCATCCTATGCTCCATATGATGGTAACGATGATGTAGTTATTGGCAATGGTAATGGTTTGAATATTGCTCATGTTGGAAAATTGACATTTACTGGTATTACTTATCTCAATATTCCCGATACTTTACATGTTCCAAATATGGCCAGAAACTTAATCTCTGTATCGCGATTATGTGCCACGAATAATGTTGATATTCTATTCTCTGATTATGATTTTCAGGTGAAGGATCGACGTACGGGGGAAATTCGCGTTAATGGGCTGTACTTGTGGCCTGCTGGTGTGCATGAGTCCCCATCAGCCCTATCATCAGTCAAACAACCCTTATCCATTTGGCACGCCAGACTCGGTCACCCCTCTACCAAAATCTTAGAAAACATTTTATCTGATAGTCATTTATCTGTTCATAAACCTATAAATCTTTCTTGTGATTCTTGCAAATGTGTCAAAAGTCATAAGTTGCCTTTCTATGATTCGTCTTTAACATCCTCTATGCCACTTGAGTTAATTTTTTCGGATGTCTGGACTTCCCCTGTTTTGTCTGTTGATGGCTATAAGTACTATGTCATTTTTGTTGACCACTTTACCAAGTATGTATGGCTTTATCCTTTACCAAGTTGCCTTTCTATGATTCGTCTTTAACATCCTCTATGCCACTTGAGTTAATTTTTTCGGATGTCTGGACTTCCCCTGTTTTGTCTGTTGATGGCTATAAGTACTATGTCATTTTTGTTGACCACTTTACCAAGTATGTATGGCTTTATCCTTTAAAACGTAAATCTGATGTCTTGCCCACATTTGTTGCCTATAAAGCCTTGGTTGAAAACCTTCTCAAAACCAAAATCATCATCCTTTATACAGATAATGGAGGAGAGTACATTGCTCTTCGTCCATTCCCCACCACTCATGGTATTACACATCTCACCACCCCACCCCACCCCACACACCTGAACACAATGGCGCATCAGAACGTAGACATCGCCATATAGTCGATACTGGTCTTGCTCTTTTACATCAAGCATCCATGCCCCTCACATATTGGCCTTTTGCCATGACCACTGCCACATATGTCATTAACAGACTTCCCAAAGTTGACCTATCCATGTCATCCTTTGAAAAACTCTTTCATCATCCTCCAAACATTCTCAAGCTTCGTGTATTTGGGTGCAAGTGTTTTCCTTGGCTTCGTCCTTACTCCACTCACAAACTTGATGTCCGATCTCAACCTTGTGTTTTTATTGGATATTCCCTTACTCAGAGTGCATATATATGCCTCGATCTTTCATCTAACAAACTTTACACATCTCTTCATGTAGAATTTGTGGAGGATTCTTTTCCCTTTTCCACACCTATTTCCTCTCCAATCCCCGATCATACAGACATGGCTCATAACTCCACACCAATACCCACATCTCCACCAGTGGAGATCATGCAGCCAGCATCACCACCTGCACCACCACCTGTTAGTGTTAATGTCCTAGAGACAATTCATTGTAAGAACATAATACTCAGATTATATTCAGTGTTGGTTTAATATTACGGTTTATATTTAATATTAAATGTATGACATTACACTTATTAGAATATTATGTTTGATTGTTTGCATTTGTTCTTATCTGTGTTCCCTTGAATCATTCTTGTCATTGAGTGAGTGAGAACTCAGATGACCTAAGCATGATTCTCAAATAGCCCCAATCGAGGATCATCAAGAATGGGATATTGATGATGCAATGGAGATTGGTGTGCGATCTGCATCACACTCTTAGAGAGTGTAGTGAGATCTCACTTACTACGAGATACTAGGTATTTCATGGTGGATGCACAAATGCCTTAGAGAGTATTGGTATACCCATCCGAGAAATCGTTTGATGTAGTTCCACTATATGTGTCTACGGGTGTCTCGGTTAGTGGGAGCGATGCGACACTCCTTTGACTTGAGGTCAATACGCACAACATGTGTGGAGTGATGAACTTTGACCATGACCGACGCTTGCACCCGTCTATGGGTAGATATGGCTTGGATTGGGTTCATCACGAAATGCATGTGCGTGGTAGTTGAGCCAAGAAAAGGATTCATTCCTCAAAGTGGATTTAGAGAGAATACTCATCTTCTCATCATAATTGGATCAAAGTCATTGGCCAATGCACGTCAACTTGGACTTTGTGGCCAAGTGTGACACAAGTGATCAAAAAACTTGACACTTATTTTTCAATACTCACCTCTCAAGTGTAAGAGGATCCTCGTAGTAGATAGTAAGTGCCCGGTTAAATTATCGAACCACGGGAAATAGTGAGCACGGTGTGGCCCTAGAGCTATGTGTCGGCATGTTATTGTAGTTGCGGGGCGAAAATACGAGAAATGAAAGAAAAACAAGTAAATAAAAGTACGAAAACAATAAAAAGGAACCAACTAGGTGGAGTCAAGGGGAGAGAATCGCGAACTTAGATGATGATCAACTCACAAAAGAATTAATAAAACTATCCTAGTTCATTTCTTAATCGAGAGATAAGGGCAATCACTTAAAATTACATCAATTCGTACTGGATAAGCCTAGAATCAATGTATCAAACTAAGCACCTAGGATCGAAGAGGATGAATTGACCCATTCCCACCTGGGTAATCACACAATTAGG
Source organism: Stenogyne calaminthoides (assembly GCA_037126765.1). Lineage (NCBI taxonomy): Eukaryota > Viridiplantae > Streptophyta > Magnoliopsida > Lamiales > Lamiaceae > Stenogyne > Stenogyne calaminthoides. The sequence continues at coordinate 14,894,643 of JBBCBC010000029.1, forward strand.
GGGGTTCTACCTAGCTACACTATCTATCTATCTATTCTAACCCCTAACCATGTTTTTCCACCTGTATACAAGGGTCCAAGCTCCTATGGTCCCTTCACTAATTACCCGAATTCTCATTCAAATAACCAGTGTAAATTGATGGGGTTCTAATGAAATTTACCCAGCTCTCGTTGATATAAACCAATATCTACTCAAATTGCACAATCTCAACTCACACCCATACAAATTAGCTCAACTATCCAACTCTCGTTGCAACAATTAAACATCAACATATGAGCTAATAGAAGAAATCATGCAATCGAACAATGAAAACTCATCAATCTAATCAAACAATTAAGAAATTGAACTAAGACAATTAAATCAAAACATAAGCTTAAAATTCACAAGCATCACATCATCTAAGAGCACTAAGAGTTTAGCTCATGATTGTACAATCCAAAATCAAATGATAGAAATTAGAGAGTAAACACCATAAAAACTAACTAATGGAAAATGAAAGAAATAAAGAAAATATTGAACCCTAGAAGACATCTTGTAGGAGGATCTTTACTCTATTCTTGCACCCAAACTCCTTCTCTCTTCCCCAAGTAAACACCCCACCTAGTGGGTGTGGGTGTGTGTGAAGAGGACTCTCAAAACCTAACCCTAATTTCTCTCCTCTCAAAATCTGCAAAGTGGCAATTTCTTTCTGTTTGAATTTGAATGCTCTCAATTGGCCGCTGTCCCTGTTTTTTTATCATGAAGCTCTCGTCCAAAATATTTTAGCAATAAATGGGCCGCACAATTGGAGTATATGGGCTGCAAAATAAAATTAAGAATGGCCCAATAATTAATCCCTACACATCCACATGGCCACAAATGCTACTCCCCACTTCCAATTTTGTATGCTGATGGATGCGGCAGAAATGGGATGATGATGGCTTGCTCATTGGGCCTTTTTATTTCTTTTCTTTTGGGCTTCAATTTCTTCTTCTCTCTTTTTAATTATCGAGCCTAATTCATTTTCTCTTCGACTTTAACTCGTTTCTTCATTTATTTCTTCGATTGACTTCAACAAAATAAAATAGGCACGTGTTTGCTTCAATTATCCTCAATTCCCTACAAAATAACAAAACACTACCTTTCTCGACATTTAAGCACAATTAGTCAATTTTAGTGTAAAAAATGCATAAAATCCTATAAAATTAAGCAAATAAAACACAAGAATTTCGAGCAATTTTCACACTAATCACACGTCAACTTGGACTTTGTTTCCAAGTGTGACACAAGTGATCAATTAGTGATTGGAGATAAATTGATTAAGTTATTTGAATAGACCTTTATCATGTTCAAGATTAATCGAGTATTCATGAAGGAAAGGAAGAAATCGTAATAGCCCATGTTACAGTTACAGGTAGTTGCACGTTTCTCGCAACGTACCTTATATATTGAGAATGTCTGATTTATTGTCTAGAGTTCAATTAAGACTGTTAGTTTGACTAATCGCTCGATATATGAGGGCCTACGGGTCACACAACAAGTAACTCCCGCGTACGGATTGTAGTTGGTTGATTAAGTATTAAAATTGATTTAATATTTAATTTATGGAGAATTAATAATATATTAATTTATAATTAATTATTATTACTATTTAATTGAATTAGATTTAATTAAATAGAAATCCCAAATAATATTATGGAATATTATTGTAGGAAAATATCCGTAGGGAAAAACATGTCTTTGAGATTTATTTTGCAAGATTAGGAATTGTCTTCATAATAAAGATTGCTTAAGATTTAAGTCAATCTCTCCCTATATATATGACATCCTGGGATTCATTATTTACGACAACAAGAAAACCTAGTTTCTCCATAAAATCTAGATTAGGAATTTTCCTAGCAAATTTTATCTCAGATTCAACGCTGACAAATCTGTGCAGATCTGTTCACGGGGATTACGTGGATACCGTAGTTGAGAAATCTGCTACCGAATTACTGTAAGATTTCTCGTTATGATTATTGTAATAGTTTATGCAATTATATGTTCGTTGTTGGTGAATTGTTTATTTCCGCTGTGCATGTATTACGTGTTTACGTGTCTCTAAATTCCAACAGTGGTATCAAAGCTTCAGGCTCTTTGTTATAATTGCTTTTTTGGTTTTAAAATTAAAATTAAAATTATAAAAAAAAAAAATTGATGGGGCACGGTTATTTGTCAAAAACTGCACCCCTTTATTTTGGCTTCTTGGTTCGCCATTCATCCCAACCCCAGAATTAGGGTTTCCCCAAATTGGGGATTTCGCCGCTGCACCTGTAAGTCCCATGGTCGGCGGCGCTACACCGCGTCGCTGAAGGCCGACGCTAGGCGCCGGGCCTCGCGACGCGTGCGGAAGCCCGCGGCATGGGTCGCGGTGTTTCGTTGCGATTTGCGATTTCAGCCGCCATGTGCGACTTCCGTCGCGATTTGCGATTTCCGCCGCGATGTGCGACTCCCGTCGCGATTCGCCCTCCATGGTGCCGTATCCTTTCACGTCGGTGCGCTTGAGTGGCTTTTCGAGACCTGGCCGATGTGTCTGTCTAGATGCACATCAAAGCGGAGCGCCACCGGAATTGAGACGACTCAGTGGCGGCGCGTCGCTATTCCGTTCGTCTCTCTCTCGATGAGCACTGGTTTCGAACCAGACCAAGCGAAGGCTCATGGCTCCGCTCGCCTATTTCTCTTCGCACTAGTTCATGGCGGTTAGTTGCCCACACGCAGTGCGTGGCGAGTCGCCCGCACGCGGTGCGTGGCGGCAGCGACTCGCACCTGTTTAGTTGGTCGTGCTCGTTTGGTTTCGACGCTGTGTTTTTTCGAATAGAAATCTGGACAGTTTAATTATTTTTCTGATTTCATTCGATTAATTGGGACTGAATTGTTTGGATTAATTTAATGTTGATTCGATGTTTGATGATAATGATTAATTTGAAATTTGGATAATTTGGGTGCTGGTTTCGGATTGGATCTGATACGGAAAGGGTGATGATGTAGGAGGGCTGTTTTGCAAATTCGATTTGAGACAGGTCCTCCCGTGCAAATTTTAGAAATTGCACCTGAGCCCTGAAATAAAATAAATTAAAATAAATTTTGAAATTATATTAAAATTAAAATCTGAAATTTAAACTTTGGTTGGACCAAAAACAGTTAATTGGATTAATTGTATTTTAATAATCTTAAAAATTGAGACTTTAAAATTGGACTTAAAGTTCGTTTAAGAAGGGATTTATTAAAACCCACTATTAACTTGTTTAACCGTTTAAATTAGTTAACTCGTTTTATGGTCCGCATTATAATTGGTTGGGTAGGCGGCGCCCAATAATTGTCGGAGTATTAAATGCTTGGGTAGACGGCACTCAAATATTTGTTAGTCCGCGTGTGTCATGTTTGGGTAGGCGAAGCCCGTAATTGCTCAAATGTGACTTAGACATCATGATGAATCTCGATTAAGCAATTAATACCCCGCCTTTAAAACGTTCCTCACTAAAATATGGTTTTCTCATTAATTTGATAAGATTTCTTCCATCAAAATTAAAAGTAAATCGGAGATTTCGTTCCAATGAGTACTTAAAGACCCTCGTCTTTTGCTCGGATCTACATCTAATGAGACTTTTATATGTAATGTCGTAGCTTGATGGTTGTAAACCAACTTAACTTTATTTCGCTAGCCCTCGCGGGGAACAAAGGGTAAGGGACATCAGTCGAACTAGGTTCGACAAACTAGGAACTGCAATTTTGCAATTGATTTGGACACCTATCAGTTATGCTATTATAATTGATTTTGACTTGTTGAATATTGATCATAGGAATTATGTGTTTTAATTCCCGTTTTATTTTATTTCTCTAGGATTGTTGAAATGAATAACTTATCACTGAGAAGCGTTTTGGAAACGAACAAATTGGTTGGGCCAAATTTTCTCGACTGGCACCGAAACGTGCGTTTGGTGCTTAGGCAAGAAAAGATTGAGTACATGTTGGACACGTCAATCCCTATTACCCCGGAGGCTGGTACTGAAGAGTATGAGGCGTTTGTCGCCGAGGCTCAGAAGAAGCATCAAGAGGATGCTTCCCAGGCTCGATCGTTATCTTTATCTTTTCGGGATGACTCGAGGAGTTGCAAAGGCAAAGATGATAGGATGCTTGCCTTCGAGATGATCAAGCATCTGAAGGATCTCTTTGAATATGAATCTCGTTTCGAGATTTATGAGGTGATGAGAGATCTGTTTAGATGCCAGATGTCTGAGGGAGGGAAGGTTTCTCCTCATGTGTTGAAGATGATTGGGCTGATCGAGAAACTTGGTCGTTTGGGCATTGAGCTCAACACCAACGTTGTTGTTTATGCCATTCTTCAGTCACTTCCCGATTCATATTCAAGTTTCGTGGTAAACTTTAATATGAATAAGACGGAATCGACTATGCCCGAGTTGAATAACATACTAAAGAATTTTGAGTCTTCCACTGCTAAGGAAAAGCCTGTGTTCATGGTGAGTGTCTCTACTATACGCTCGAAAGGAGAAAGGTCGGCTGGGCAAGCAAAAAAGAAAGGTTCCAAGCCTAGTTTTTAAGCCCAGAGGTGGGATTAAAAAAAAGAAGGAGAGGGTGGACAGGATGTATGCCTCCACCGCAAAGCAAAAAGGGGCATTGGAAGAAGGGAAGAAGGTGAAGCGACTAAAAAGAAGACAAAGGTGTCTCGGCCCTGAAGCAGTATGTTTGTTATTGAGATAAACATGTCCACAAATGATACTAGCTTCTTTGGGTATTAGATACTGGGTTGTGGCTCACACATTTGTACTAATGTGCGGGGTCTCAAGCATAGCGAGCCGCTTAAATTTGGGTGAAATCGCCCTACTACCGTTGGGAATGGAGCAAAGTTCTTTCTTTGAGCGTGTTGACATTTATGTTTTTAGACTTACCCTACGGTTTTAGACTTGAACTAAATAATTGTTCTTTTGTTCCCTCTATTACTATTTACTTTTACGAATATTTGCGTTTTTCACGATTTTGTAGTCTTGAGATAGATATTATTGATTTGTCGAACATTGAGTTATATTGAGTATTGATTATCTTCTTGAGTCTCCGATGCTTCTTGGGTCTTGATGTCTTGATGACATCTTGAGTCTTGATGTCTTGACTTACCTAGTCTTGATGTCTTCTTGACTTCTTGAGTCTTGATGACATCTTTGAGTCTTGATGTCTTGACTTCTTGAGTCTTGATGTCTTGATGACATCTTGAGTCTTGATGTCTTCAGCGACTTCTTGAGTCTTGATGTCTTGACCAACTCTTTGGGTCTTGATGACATCTTGAGTCTTGATATCTTGATGACATCTTGAGTCTTGATATCTTGATGACATCTTTGAGTCTTGATGTCTTCACGACTTCATCGAGACTTGTTGTCTTGATGACTTATCTCGAGTCTTGATGTCTTCTTGACTCTTTGAGTCTTGATGTCTTTCAAAATCTAAACGATCTATATCTCACGACTATACATGGTGCGAGATAACTTCTGAATAATCTATCTTGAATCTTGACTCGATCTATCAAGATTATCCTGAACATGTCATACTCGGGGTTTTTGGATCTAATCAAAACTTCTTTATTAAATTCATCTCCCAACCACCGGACCTCGGTAGCAACCCCAAGACTTTGAACGTGGTGAATACATGATTGCAGGATCTTTGTTGTGCCGCAATTCTTTAGCTCGCACAACAATTAAGGGATTATAAGATTATAGCCCAATGAAGTACCTATATTTTGTGATAATAATAGTGCAATTGCTATTACACAAAAATCAGTATTGCACACCGGATGTAAGCATGTTGATATCGGACATCACTTCATCGAGAGATCATGTTGAGAAGAAAGACATCGAGAATGGAGAAAATTCATCTTGATAAGCAGAGAGCCGATATCTTGACTAAACCTTTGGCTGAATCAAGATTTCAGGAACTATCAGTTGAATTAGGTATGTTGGATCCAGGTGAATAAAGCAAATCTGAAAAATTGAAGGTTTTCAGATGTATGAAGTTTTCTCAGGTTTTTACTAAAAAACTCAGGATAAAATTGAAATCTTGATAACCGAGTCTTGGGAAACTTCGGTAATCACGAAGTTCAAGACTCAAGATTATCTCGACATTTTATCAAGGTCAAAACTCAGTAAGACTGATGGAGAAAATTAGTCTGAAGAGGTTGTTGACTCATGCAACACATTATTGTCTAACTGAATCTCAGTAATCATTGGCAATAAATGACAAAACACCTGAAGAAATAATTGGGCGGGACCTTTGAAATCCACGAGAAAAGTCAATGGTCTGAAGGAACAGTAATTAAATGCACTGTTCATTAATCACCAATAGGGATAAATTGGCGGCTTAGTATTTGCGAAATCGTCCTTTGAAATACACTTTTTAGCCGGTGTTTAATCTCAACCGTCGATTTCTTCATCTACGCGATTTTCAATAAATCAAAATCCTATATCCATTGAAAAGATTTCATTCAAGCCCTATTTCAAAAAGGCCTTCATCTTCACAAACATTCTGATTCGAAACCTTCGATTGCCCAGAAATTTTTACCTATCTCAAAACCCTTCACTTAAAAATCACCAAAAATGACACTCTCTGTATATGACAAACTGGCCATTTCAAACAAACCATGGTATGAAAATATTGTCTCTCTAGAAAGCACGTCCAATACAACTTACGAGGAGGAGGCGTTGCATATGATTCGTTTGGCAAAGCTTACATGCCTGGTTGCGAATCTACCAGAGGACGAATATGCGAAAGAGGTAATTGAGTTTGTTTCTAATATGCAATTAGATGATGAGAATTGCATAGAGTCTCAGATTACAGTCTCGCATTTGGAGCATGGTTCAAAATATGTGGATTTTGTTAGGGAATTATATATTATTCCTAAGAATCTAAATGTCATATATTGTTGGGATTATACTGGAAAATATGCTTTTTACTTTGTATAATCAAAACTGAATTTCGGCCTTATTTACTGAAATAAATTGTTTATCACTGATGCTTTAAATATCATTGAATGTTACATATATTTACTGCATAACTGTTCAATAAATAGTACGTGTTACATTGTAGTTAATTTAGTGATACCAGATCACAGAAGATTAAATTAACAGTCCCTTGTAACTAAAAGTACCCCATTCACGACCTAGATGGAAATGAACAATCCATCGTGAAAGGTTGAAGTATAAGGCTCAGATTGGCTTGTCTTGACCAAGAGATTACACTAGTGCATGACTGATGCACTGAATAGGACCTACAGGAGGACAAATTCTTCAGAAGTGAACAAGGAAGAATTAGACCTCAGTGGTTCGTTATTTCTTAATCTTCGTTCCTTAAATAGGATCACGTGTGGTTGGTAACTATTGCTTTGACTTATCATGGGTAGAGAATCAACGAGATTCAATACTTTTTATCTTGGGCAATATTATTGGTCACATGTGATTGCTAAGATTTAATACGGAGAATCGTGTGCAAGTACGCTTGTTCGATTTGCCCCCTTGGGAGGTTCATAAGCTTTATCATACAAAATCTTGTAAGTGGAATTAGTTTCCGGTATGGATAATAATGTTGAACCGTTCCTTGACCAAGGACAAAAGATATTAATTAACGGAAAGCTATTTCAGTGGCTTGAATTAATTAATGGGCTAGATAATCTTAAACACGGGAAATAATAATCGGGAGCCATATTGACTGTAATATGGGTTAAGATGGATAGTGCAATATTGATTATGTAGTGGGATTAATTAATATTTATGGGCTTGAATAATATTGTGGCTCAATATTGATAATTCAAGATCCATTGGAAGGTCCAATCTTAATTCTCCTAAAGGCCCCCTGAGTAGCCCAACATATAGTCCAATAACTGAAAAAAGTGTTTAAAATAAAATAAATATTGTTGCTTATTTTTCCTCATTTATTTCGAAATTTATGGTTAAACGGGAGAAAGATTTTCTTTGAATTTTGTTATGGAATGAAGATATGTATTCTTGGAATACAAGATTATCTCATTAAATTCAAGAAATCTCCCACTTGGTTATCTATAAGAGAATTTCGAAAATTTTGATAAATTAAGGGCAATAAAGATTTTCTTGATTTCCTTGAAAAGATATTATGGAAGATATGTATTTCTTGAAATACAAGAATATCTCATAAATTCAAGAAGATCCAAATCTTGGAATCTTGACTCATAATTTTCAAAATTATCCATAACAAAGAGTAGGTGGGATTTTGTGGAATATTATAATTATGAGAAAAAGAATATAGGAGATATATTCAAGATTTCTTGGAGATCAAGAAAAGATTTTTCCACATTATTTTTTGGCAAAATTTTGACCACTTGTGCTCTATAAATAGGGGATGATTCTTTCATTCCCAAGTACAATTCCATATGCTGGAAAAATTAGTAAATCCACAAAGGTGGTGCAACATAATTTATTTTCCTTTTGTTAATTGTTCACAAGTGTCCTACCACCAGATAGTCGAACAAGGATTAAGGGAATACTTGGGAAGTTCTTTTGGTTAGTCTAATCGGCCGGATCAACGCTTATCCCCAAGAGGTACATTCACGTAAACTCATAGAATTCATCGTAGGATTTTACGTGAATTAATTATATGCATGATATGCTGTTGGATTATTATTTGAATTAATATAGGATTAATTCATGCTAGTAATAATTATAAGAATTAAATTTGTATTTAAATATTCACCCCGAATAGATCTGTGCAACTTATTCCCCAACAACTGGTATCAGAGCCACGGTTTTGGGCTCTGAATTTTAAATTGTAATTTAATTCGCTGACATTAAATTTGAAATTGGATAGTAGAATTGCTAGATCTGTTTTGCAGGTATCCAATTGTCATGGAATTTAATGTGTTTATTTATGCATGCATATAAATTGTGGTTTTTAATTCGATTCGTTCGGATTCGTTTTGCCTCGTGAGAAAATCCACGAGTAGATTAGGATTTGTTTGATTTGATCAATGTAATAGACTAGTCTAGATCTAAGTTTATTTATTTTTGGTAAATAAATTGTAACCGGATCGGAAACGAAGACGGAGACGAAGAATTAAAGGATAAAATCGCAAGGCGTGGGCGTAAGCGTGCTTCAAGGCTAAACGTTCCAAGGGAGGAGGCGAACGCGCTTCGGACTCACGCAGTGCACGCACGGCGTAGGCGCGAGGCCGAAAATGAAAGCGAGCGAGGATAAAGGGCTAAGACGGGTAAGCGTCTTGGGCGACCAACCAGTGGGGCGGCGGAGCGGATGGTGGGCGGAGATGGAGGGCGTGTGGCGAAACGATCTGTGGCTGGGCTCTGCGGGGACGTTAGCTCGCTGAAGTTCCGAGGGCAAGGCGCGTCGGGCGGAGACTTGGCGATGGCGTGGGTACGACGATGCTCGCCGAGGTACCGCGGAGCCCTAAGAGGCCGCTGAGGTATGGCGGGCGCCTGCCGAGGGTACCAAGCCGCTGAGGTGAACTTGGCCAAGTGGGCGGCGGATCTTGGGATGCATCCGGCCATGGAAGCTACTTGGCGTGGCGTTTCGAGACGGAGTATCTTTTCGAGACGGTCGAGTGGGAGAAATTCAAGACGACATTTCTTCAAGATCAAGCCAAGAAAAATCAAACCATGACAATTGGATAATTTGTGCCCAATATGTTTATTTTTCTGCTTTGTTTGATTTATTATTGTGTTATCTTATGCTTTATTTAATTTATTTAAATGTGTTTGCATGAGAGTTGTCCAATGAAAAATCTCACCTTAAAAAATTACTAAGTATGTTTAAATAATTAATTGACAATTTTATTCCGAATAATAAAATTGAATTAATTTTGACCTCCATGATTTATTTATTTGTGAATTCTTTTGGAGAAATTCCCCCCACGGGACGGTCAAAAGTTAGCTTTCACATGAATAAATTCCAAATGGATGATTGTGGATTATTACTAGTGGCGACGATGACCCTCCCCACGAGGCTCGTTCAATACGAAATAATAATCCTGTATTTAATCATGGTTATTACTTAGGTATAAAATTGATATGCATATACTTTCCCGAAGTCCCTGTCAATTTTATATTGGTCAAGTGGGAGCCAACTATTAATCTGGATATTAAAGGTTTGTAACTGTTCTTGTTTGTAACCTGCTTGAATGTGTTTAAATAATGACCCACCCCATGTAGCTTATTTAAACTGTTTTGAGATGTTGGCTGATGCATGTTCATATTTTTTTGAGATTTTAATATGATGCATGTGATCGAACCTTGTGATATACTTGTGCTTATGCATATAGTTATTTATTTTTGTTCAGCATGTCGTAACCTTTTAATCCACTGTTAATATACTTAAAGTCAATACAATATGTATCGAAACTATATTTATTGGAAACGAAAAATTATAATTGTCCTAACTGCACAAAAACACAAGTGGATTCTTGACACACCAAAATCAGATGAGCCAACTGATGAGTCAAAAATGCGGGACTCGTCAGATCACCTTGCGAGAGATATCGTCACTGAAAATGGTGGAGGGCAAACCCGTAAGGGATTACGTCCTCAAAATAGATGGCCCATCTGAACAAACTTGAGATTCTGAGTGCAGATTATAATCTGGAGACTCAGATGAATTTGGTATTTCACTTTCTGCCCAAAAGTTTCTGTGCATTTTGGCCTCGCTAGCTGATTTGTTGCAAGCTTTGGTCTAGGCAGAGATATTGATGGGGCAACAAACTCAAGCTTTAACGACAAGTGGTAAGTCTTTATTTTCTAGGCCAAGGGAAGGCAAGAAAAAGAAGAGGACCAAAAGCCATAAGTAATAAAACTCAATTGTTGCCAAGGGCAATGGTAAGATGAGGAATGCTTGTGGTGTCAAGGAAAAATCCAAAGAGGAAGTGCTTAAACTGCGGTGAAAAAGGACAATGGAGGTTTGCCTGTTCCAACCCCAAAAGGGACGGAAAGAAAGGTAATTCTCACGCACTAGTTGTTGAAACTTGTTTAGCGGCGTATACTTCTCATTCGTGGGTGGTTGATACGAGATCCACTAATCATGTTTGCTTCACGGGTTCAAACTGATCTGGCAACTTAGTGGGAGTGAGATCCTCATCACACTGGGCGATGTTACGAATGTAGCAATTATTGCAATGCTACGTAAGTGGCAGATATTGCAATGCTACGATAGTAACAATTATTGCAATACTACGCAAGTAGCAGATATTGCAATGCTACATGAGTAGTGGTTAACGCAGTGGGAGAAGTGCACCTGTCTTTTAAAGATGAAGTTTTTTTGAGATTATCTTTATGTTCCCAGTTTTGGAAAGACTTCACTTTCAGTTTCTAAAATTTGATTAAAGGTCACTAAGTTTCTTCTAATAAGAATGACATCATTTCTTGAAATGATGAGTGTATCTATTATGGGACATTGGTCGAATAATCTTTATAGAATTAACTGTGCACACCACTCACGAAATGAAACCTATAACACATCAACTGTTTCCGAGAAAAGAAAACGTTCATCAAACGTGAACGAGACACTTCTATGGCATCTAAGATTAGGTCATATAAATCCAAAGAGGATCCAAAGGTTAGTGAAAGACGGTTCACTGGAGTTTCTCCAAGTTGAACCAATTCCAACCTGCAAATCGTGTTTGGAGGGTAAAATGACCAAGAGGGCATTTGGAGCCAAGGGGAATAGAGCCAAAGAAGTGTTAGAGATCGTTCACACAGATATATGTGGTCCAATGTCAACCAAAGCAAGAGGAGGTTATGAGTATTTTGTCACTTTTATTGATGATTACTCAAGGTACAGTTATATTTTCCTTATGAAGCATAAATCTGAGACCTTTGAGAAATTCAAAGAATTTAAGGCTCAAGCAGAGAATCATAGGGAAAAACGTATCAAGTCTCTACGATCTGATCGTGGAGGCGAATACCTCAGCGATGAGTTTTTGAACTACTTATCTGATGAAGGGATTGCATCCCAGCTTACTGCACCCGGAACCCCTCAACAAAACGGGGTTGCAGAGCGAAGAAACAAAACTCTTTTGGAAATGGTTAGATCTATGATGAGTTATGCGGATCTTCCCAAGTCGTTCTGGGGTCATGCCTTGGAAACAGCAGCTTACATTCTGAACTTCGTGCCATCCAAATCGGTTCCCAAAACTCCCAAAGAATTGTGGACCGGGCGCAAGCCTAGTATGAGACACATGAGAATTTGGAGGTGTCCGGCCTACGTGTTGGACAAGGAAGCCGGAAAATTGGATCCTCGGTCAGAATTAAGGTTGTTTGTAGGATACCCCGAGGGAATAAAAGGGTGTATGTTCTATGGTCCCGAAGATCAAAAGGTGGTAATAAACACCCACTTTAGATTTTTGGAAGAAGACTATATGAACGAAAGAAGACCCAAAAGTGAGATTACCTTAAATAAGCTAAGGAGGCAAACCTCAATGCCAACTGTACAAGATGGCATACCAAACAACACACTTACACAACTGGAACCTCGTCGTAGTGGGAGGGTTGTGAAACAGCCCGAGAGATTCATGGGAATAGGAGAGTCCTCGGACTTGATTCCCGGACAAGACGAATCAGACCCATGGACATATGACGAGGCAATCCAAGACAAGGATGCAGATTCTTGGGAAACAGCAATGTAAGCCGAAATGGGTTCTATGTTTCATAATAGAGTGTGGGAGCTAGTCGAACCACTTAATGGGGTCAAACCCATTGGTTGCAAGTGGGTGTATAAGAGAAAAAGGGGACCGGACGGGAAGGTGGAAACCTTCAAAGCAAGACTAGTGGCGAAAGGTTATACTCAGAAAGAAGGGATCGATTATGAGGAAACTTTTTTGCCCGTAGCCATGCTTAAGTCCATCCAAATTCTCTTATCGATTGCTGCGCATCTCGACTTTGAAATCTGGCAAATGGATGTCAAGACAGCTTTCCTTAACGGAAGTCTTGATGAAGAGATCTATATGCAACAACCCCAAGACTGCATTGAAAAAGGCCAAGAACACCTAGTTTGTAAGCTCATGAAGTCCATTTACGGACTCAAATAGGCATCCAGAGCTTGGAACCAATGTTTTGATCATGTTATAAAGTCTTATGGGTTCGATCAAAACGAGTTTGAGAGTTGTGTGTACAAAAGGCTTGTTGGAACTGCATTGGTATTCTTAGTACTATACGTAGACGACATTCTGATCATCGGGAACGATGTGAAGGTGTTATCAAACGTAAGGGCATGGCTTTCAAAACAGTTTGATATGAAGGACTTAGGGGAAGCCGGACACATCCTTGGGATCAAGATCACTCGAGATCGCAAGAAAAGGATGATAGGCTTATCGCAAGCTTCATACATAGACAATGTCTTGAAACGATTCAGCATGCAAGATTCCAAGAAAGGCTTCGTACCTTTCAGACATGGAATTCATCTATCCAAGAAAATGTGCCCTAAGACGCAAAAGGAGATAGATGACATGAGAGGCATTCCTTATGCTTCGGCTGTCGAAAGCCTTATGTATGCAATGCTGTGTACAAGACCGGACATCTGCTTTGCCGTTGGCATGCTGGCAAGATATCAAAGTAACCCGGGGAAAGAACATTGGACGGCAGTTAAAAACATTTTGAAGTATCTGAAAAGAACTCGGGATAGAATGTTAATTTATCAGTCAGATAGTCTAATCCCCATCGACTACACGGACTCGGATTTCCAATCAGACATAGACTCCAAAAAATCTACCTCCGGTAGTGTGTTTTGCATGTGGGAAGGAGCCGTGATATGGAGAAGCGTTAAGCAGAAATGCATCGCAAATTCTAGCATGGAAACCGAATATGTAATTGATTGCGAGGCAGCGAAAGAAGCGGTTTGGCTCAAGAACTTCCTAGTGGACTTAGACGTAGTTCCGAATTTGCCCAGCACAATCACTGTTTATTGTGACAATGCCGGAGCAGTTGCAAATTCAAGGAAACCAAGAGCCCACAAGGCCAGCAAACACATTGAAAGGAAATACCATCTTATACGAGAAATCGTTAAGAGAGGAGATATAGATGTGGTAAAGATAGCGTCTAAAGACAACCTAGCAGATACATTCACAAAGGGTCTGCCTCTGAATACATTCGAGAGACATGTGGAAGGAATGGGTGTCAAGACCGTTGCCAATCTGCTTTGAGTATAAGTGGGAGAAATTATTAGGTTCGTGTAGGTGACATTAGATGTCATGTATTAGGAACTACACGAGACATGTTGTAGTATACTTAAAAGCAGACTTTGAGTATAAGTGGGATATTGTTGGGATTATACTGGAAAGTATGCTTTTTACTTTGTATAATCAAAACTGAATTTCGGACTTATTTACTGAAATAAATTGTTTATCACTGATGCTTTAAATATCATTGAATGTTACATATATTTACTGCATAACTGTTCAATAAATAGTACGTGTTACATTGTAGTTAATTTAGTGATACCAGATCACAAAAGATTAAATTAACAGTCCCTTGTAACTAAAAGTACATCATTCATGACCTAGATGAAAATGAACAATCCATCGTGAAAGGTTGAAGTGTAAGGCTCAGATTGGCTTGTCTTGACCAAGAGATTACACTAGTGCATGACTGATGCACTGAATAGGACCTACAGGAGGACAAATTCTTCAGAACTGAACAAGGAAGAATTAGACCTCAGTGGTTCGTTATTTCTTAATCATTGTTCTTTAAATAGGATCACGTGTGGTTGGTAACTATTGCTTTGACTTATCATGGGTAAAAAATCAACGAGATTCAATACTTTTTACTTGGGCAATATTATTGGTCACATGTGATTGCTAAGATTTAATACGGAGAATCGTGTGCAAGTACGCTTGTTCGATTTGCCCCCTTGGGAGGTTCATAAGCTTTATCATACCAAATCTTGCAAGTGGAATTAGTTTCCGGTATGGATAATAATGTTGAACCGTTCCTTGACCAAGGACAAAAGATATTAATTAACGGAAAGCTATTTCAGTGGATTGAATTAATTAATGGGCTAGATAATCTTAAACACGGGAAATAATAATCGGGAGCCATATTGACTGTAATATGGGTTAAGATGGATAGTGTAATATTAATTATGTAGTGGGATTAATTAATATTTATGGGCTTGAATAATATTGTGGCTCAATATTGATAATTTAAGATCCATTGGAAGGTCCAATCTTAATTCTCCTAAAGGCCCCCTGAGTAGCCCAACATATAGTCCAATAACTGAAAAAGATGTTTAAAATAAAATAAATATTGTTGCTTATTTTTCCTCATTTATTTCGAAATTTATGGATAAAAGGGGAGAAAGATTTTCTTTGAATTTTGTTATGGAATGAAGATATGTATTCTTGGAATACAAGATTATCTCATTAAATTCAAGAAATCTCCCACTTGGTTATCTATAAGAGAATTTCGAAAATTTTGATAAATTAAGGGCAAGAAAGATTTTCTTGATTTTCTTGAAAATATATTATGGAAGATATGTATTTCTTGAAATACAAGAATATCTCATAAATTCAAGAAGATCCAAATCTTGAAATCTTGACTCATAATTTTCGAAATTATCCATAACAAAGAGTAGGTGGGATTTTGTGGAATATTATAATTATGGGAAAAAGAATATAGGAGATATATTCAAGATTTCTTGGAGATCAAGAAAAGATTTTCCCACATTATTTTTTGGCCAAAATTTCGACCACTTGTGCTTTATAAATAGGGGATGATTCTTTCATTCCCAAGTATAATTCCATGTGCTGGAATAATTAGTAAATCCACAAAGGTGGTGCAACATAATTTATTTTCCTTTTGTTAATTGTTCACAAGTGTCCTACCAACGAATAGTCGAACAAGGATTAAGGGAATACTTGGGAAGTTCTTTTGGTTAGTCTAATCAGCCAGATCACTGCCATCCCAAGAGGTACGTTCACGTAAACTCGTAGAATTCCGCATGCGTAGGATTTACGTGAATTAATTATATGCATGATATGTTGTTGGATTATTATTTGAATTAATATAGGATTAACTCATGCTAGTAATAATTATAAGAATTAAATTTGTATTTAAATATTCACCCCGAATAGATGTATGCAACTTATTCCCCAACATATATGAGTTAAGTGATAGAGGTGAAGACCCTACGGTATACATGATGGGTAGGGAACAAGAGTATTTGGATAAAATTACTGAGCATCCAGTAAAGTTTGAAGCTACTCTGAATAAGAAGCATTTGAAGCCTAAATATCGTGTACTGTTGGATATTGTAAGCAAATGCATCATGAGTAGATCTGATAGTTTCGAACAGATAAGCACGCCTAAGTTAAGGCTAATGGCGGCGATTGAAGATTCTCCTACTACGACATTCAATTGGTTGCACTATTTGATCAAGGTGGTGAGTGATCAAGCTAAACAAATTCAGAAGGTGAATGGCTCTGTAGTTATCAAAGGAAAGATTCTACATGCAACCAAGATTGCATTTATCTTGGAAACGTGCAGAGAAGAGGAGGACATTTTTGCCGATTCCACTTCCTTTCCAAAGTAAAAAATCATGTTCAAACCAACAAAAAAGACTTTGAGAGGAAAGAAAGAGAAAAACTCTGAGTCTCGGGAGGAGACTGCTGAAGAGGAAACTGGTGAAGAAGCCAAACAAGCTAAGGGGAAAGTCCTGATGCAAATTAAAAGAGAAAAAGGTGAGAAACTGAAGAAGAAAGCACTGGCTCCTCAGAAGCGAAGAAGGCTTCAAACTATTGCTGAGAAGGAGGCCAGTGGAACTGAAGAATCTCAACCTAAAGGCCAACAACGGTTGAATTCTCCACTTCAGGTTCTTGCTCAGGTAGTGACAAATGTGCAGGAGCAAGAAACTGAGGAGTAGGTTTTTTCTGAGGTACTCGAAACCTCTCTGAGCTCAGATAAAATCTCTCAGGAAATCTTCAAGGGACCTCAGATCCCTACTGAAGAAAGACCTGTTCAGACGTCAGATCAGTCTGAACCTCAGGAATTGCTGAACTTGTATGCGCTTCTGAATGAACCATTTCTTGATCCATCAGCTCTGGAACTTATACACTCTGAACCTACTGCTCCTGAAAGCCCAAGATTGAAGAAGGGAGAAGCCGAAGAGACTGAGTGGCGAAGCAAGGGGGAACAGTTCATCTTGGACAGATACCCTGAGCTGAATGCATATCCTGACCTTCAGGATATGTTCTTCAGGCTCAGAACTACAGTGTATATTCTGAATCAAACACTCCCGGAGATGCTGAACATTGCTTCATACAGAGGAGAAGAGTGGTGGAATGCTGAGACAGCTGCTTTAACTGAATTCTCAGGTTTCAGGAAAACCAAGCTGAGAATGAAAGCTGCTGATTTTGATGAATTGGTGAAAAAGAAGCTAGCTGAAAAGAAAGCTACTGAAGGAGAAGATGCTTCCAGCTCTCATGATCAAAACAAAGATAAGGATAAGGGAGGTGATGCAGAAAAGAAATCTGAGAAGGAGAAGGAACCACAGATAGATGCTGAGAAAGAGAAGGAAACTGAGAGTCAGATGGTGACAGATACTGATGCTGAACCAACTGATATCAGACAACCTCAGACTGAAGTTAGTACTCTTCAGGTACCTTTTGACACTGTTATACATTATGCCGAAGTTACTGAAGTACCTAGCTTTAAATCTGACGTTTATGATATGCAGACTAAGGCTCAGTTGGAGCACCCGGCTCAGTTGGAAAATATTGAACAAACTCCAGTGGTTGATTTCACACCAATCCTGGATGAGTTAAAGAAGATAGAGCCAAGGATGGAAGAGATACTGGCAAGTCAATCTCAAAAGATTGAGAATCTAAGCTCTTCATCAAGCATGCTGCAAACAATTCTCACAGACAAGATGACTCAGATGGAGTTAGTCCTGGCTGCTCAAAATCAGAAATTGGAGAACCTGAGTTCATCATCTGATACGTTTCAAACAACTCTATCAGGTAAATTAGCTACATTAGATGGAAAGATTGATGGAGTACATACATAGCTTAATGCCAACATGAAGCAGATGTATCAAGAAAGAACTGCCTATCTTGAAGCCAAGCTGATTGAGAAGAATGATATGTTGATCAAAACAGCTGTTGAGGAAATGGGCTCTCTGCTCATGACCAAGATGACAGAGATGATGCATGATGTCTTCTCAAAGCAGTTTTCTCCTCTTTTGGATGAATTCTCAATGGCCAAGAACTACATGATGAGGCTAGAAGATGAGCATGATCAGTTGGCAGGAGAAGTGCGCAGTATAAGCAAGGAACAATACTATATGGATACTGCACTGACTCAACTACTCCCAAGGTATGGTGCCAAAAAGGGGGAAAGGCCTGGTGACAAATTAAGTGAGTTGTTGGCACAAACCTTGGAGAGAAAGGCTCAAAAAGAAGCTGAAGGAAAGAAAATTGTGGATGCCTTAAGAGAGATTGAAGCCACTGAGAAACTGAAGTTCAAAGAAGCTGGGAAACCTATCTTCACTCAAACATCTGAGCAAACCATTCAGGAAGTAATTACTGAAAAATTGAGTGATAGAAGGATGGTTGAAACAAGCAAGGCAGAAGAAGAACAAGCCAGACCTGAAAAGAGAAAAGCAGTTGCCTTTGTTGAAACTTAAAAGAAGAAAAGAGCAAAGGTAGCTAAACCTACTCAGAGGAAGCTGATTATGGATTTTGAAGAATCAGATAGAGAACCAGAAAAGGAAACTGAAACTCAATCAGAGACTTTTGATACCAAGAAGACTCTGAAGGCCCTGCAAATTGAAAAGGAGAAAAGAACTGCTGCTTCAGTATCTGGTGTTCCTCTGATCAGAAAGAAGAAAGAAGAAGAACAGAAGAGAAGAGGTGGATTCAAAAATTTTCTAAGCGAAAGGAGAGGTACAGAAATTACTCAGAAGTGGCCGCACATTGACAAGTGGATGCCTATACAATTCAATGATGCATGGGAAGAGATCAAGAGAACCTTCTGGTTCTATTATGAGATTCTGAGAGAATGGAGGGGGAGCAGCTCGGATAAGAATGAAGCCTTCATTGAGTACTTACTGACTTTCTATCCTAAGTACCTGCAAAGTTGGATTAACATGGCAGATGAAGGAAACATAGTAGCTCCTGGTCCATACATGTATCCAGCTCCTAGGTTTGAGAATGGCTATGGGAATGAAGCAACCATTTCTCAGGAAATAACCCAGTATGCCATCCAGCTAGGCCTAATAGGAAACAACCCTGATATCATCAAGGCAAGGGATGAACTGAAGAAGAGATACTACGGGATGTTCAACCTAGAAGTGCTAGAGGATGAAGTGGAAGAAGACTGAAGACTTTGTACTTCTGATTTATTTTTTATTTTCATTGTAATCTGTAACTCTTATCCTACATCAATGAAAATTTTATCTTTATGCTCAAAAGATAATATCTCATTATCTTTTTTACATGTCTTGATATGCCAGATTGTTAAGGAAATTGTTGGGAAAAATTGTCATTTTGGTTTGTAATAGATAAACTGAAACCTGAGGATAGGTTAGGCTTTCTTAAATGTAACAAGATGGTTTTGGCATCATCAAAAAAGGGAAAATTGTTGGGAGATGAATTTAATAGAGAAGTTTTGATTAGATCCCAAAACCCCTGAGTATGACATGTTCAGGTTAATCTTGATAGACTGAGTCAGGTTTCAGTATAGATTGTTCAGGAAGTTATCTGCACCATGTATAGTCAGCAGATATAGATCAGGTTAGATCTTAAAGACACTGAAGACTCAGTATGTCACTGAAGACATTGAAGACTCAGTATGTCACTGAAGACACTGAAGACTCAGAAGACACTGAAGACTCATTATGTCACTGAAGGCACTGAAAAATCAGAAGACACTGAAGACCCAGTAGTTACTGAAGACACAGTAAGATACTGAATACTCAGTAAAACCTGAATGTTCAGAGGCACTGAATATAATCTATCTGAAGACTACAAAAACTGAGAAAAACGCAAATGTTCAGAAAAGTAGATATTGCCCAAAACATTCATATGCAGACAAAAGGAACTAAGTCTAAGTGTTGTTTAAGGCTGTCTCATTCAGAGAGATTGACCAAAAAGAGTCGTTTTGTTTGTCTACATTCACTGAAGACAAGAACCAATCAGAGGAAGACAACACTGTACTTTACTGACACTGAAAGCGACAGGACCCTGAATTATGTCAGTAGTACTAAGTTCCAGACTGCAAAAATTGGTGATTGGCTACATGACTGCATATTTCCTAAAACATGCAAGAGAGTGTTCAAACCCTAAATATAGCTATTCATCAAACACCCGAAGAGGAAACCCTTGATACTATCTCCTCCAACGGATAGTTTTTCAAGAGTGACCTTGGTGAAGGTTGCCTATAAATACCAGTGACCTTCTACATTGAGAGGTTACGGGAAATTTCAAGCAACTCAAGAGCTCGTTCGTATTATTGCAAATTGAAGCACTCGAAAACCCTAGAATTTCCCAAGTGTTTCACATTGGAGAGAGCTCACTATTCTAAGCCTAGATTGATAGAAATATCCAAAGCTTAGAAGAGATATCCTAGCCTTTGCATCTGTTCTTATTGTAAAGGATATCTCACCCTAGTTGGAAACCAACCCAAAAACCCAAACCCTTTGATAAGGTAGTTTGTGTGTGATTTGTTGGTGAGTTAGAGTTGTAAAGAGTTAGTAAGCTACAGTGAGTTAGCCAGAAAACTCTAGAGAAGAAGATACTTGCGGTAGTCTGAACACTTGTGTATGTTTGAGTTAGTAAGCTGCAGTGAGTCAGCCAGAAAACTCAAGGTAGAAAAGTGAGTAAGCTACAGTGAGTTAGCCTGAAAGCTTTAGGAAGTGGTTAAGGAATTTCTCTGAAGATCAGAGAGAGTGGACGTAGGAGCTTGAGTCTCTGAACCACTATAATTGTTGTGTTGTTTGCTTTCTGTACTGCATTATTATCTGTTGCATGTTTTTCACTGAAAGCATATTTCACTGATATTCAGTTGGAACCAATCCACTGAACTTGCATCAAATTGATCACAACCTTAATCACTGTTTTATCGAATGGAAGATTTTCAGCAAAGCTAAAACGAGTATAAAATTTGGGCCAACCATTCCGCACACTAGAGTAGCTAGAACAGATAGTTACCAAACTGAACTAACTCTACTGAGGGATCAGTAAGATAATTATCTGATCCAAGCTCCTCAGGATCTCTGATAAACTCAGGTTCAGTTGGGCTAATCTGAAGCTTCTGAAAGCAGCTCAGGATCATTGTCTCAGTAGACTTTGACTCAGGACATTCCGTGCTTCTCGGGGAAAAATTATCAGGATAACCTGACCCATCTGACCTCAGTGAAAGAAGAGTTTTAAAAATCACTGAACACGTGTATTCTCCCCCCATACACGTGTGAGACTCGTTAGCACCGAGACCAACATTTCCCAACAGTCTTTTTGTTGTGATATTCTAATTTATGAAACTTATTATCTGGAGGGTATACATCACTAAACAATTGTCTGATCTGATTGTATGCTATTACAGAAAGTTATTTCTCAGCTTTGATGGCCAAGAGTCGAGCATTGAATGAAAACTGAGAGTGAGTATCACATCCATCATACAAATCCTGATCAGCTGCTTTCAGCATTTCGTAGAACTTTGATGAATTATCGTTTGATTTCTCCTCCATAACTGAAAATTGAAACCTAGGAGGAGCACTACCAGAACCAACTTCCGTAGTCATCGTTTGATACATATCAAGTGCATCCATCTCAATTTCAGGAGTATAAAAATTACTACCACCGACATATGACTCACTCTCGATTACAAGATCAAGACGTGCCACCACAAACACTTGAATTATAATACTGATCTACATCATTATAATCAATATTCCATCATTATTCACCATGTTTTGTCCAATTATGATAAAGAGCAACAAAGCCATTCCCAATAATATATATATACACACACACACATAAAAGAACATGTATATATATACACATACACACATAAATGAATATATATTGTTGGTCCTGGTGAAAACGAGTCTTACACGTGTATGGGGGGGGGAATACACGTGTTCAGTATTTTAAAACTTTTTCTCATCGAGGTCACTTGGGGGTCGATAATCACGAAGGTTAGGTTTCGAGAAGCATGATTGCTCGAGTCAAAGTCTCATCGAGAGAAAGTGATCCCGAGCCGCTTTCGAAACCTCGGATAATCCCAACCGAGTCCTCACAGAAGTCGAGAGATCCCGAGTTGCTTGGATCGATAACTAACTTCATGAATCCTCGGAAGAGAGTTCGGTTTGGTAACTATCTGTTCTAGCTACTCGACCGTCTTGAATGGTTGGCTCTTAGTTTATACTCGTTTTAAGCTTTGCTGAAAACCTTCCCTTTATGAAATAGTGATTAGGCCGTGATTCACTTATGCAACTTCAGTGGATTGATTCCAACTGAATATCAGTGAAAAGAATGCTTTTAAATCAAGTTAATGCAAATGATTAAGCACAGATAAGGAAAGCAAATAAAGAACCACAGCTAGATTATAGTGGTTCGGAGACTCAAGCTCCTACATCCACTCTCACCGACTCTTCAGAGAAATTCACTATCAACTTCTGAGCTTTCTGACTACCTCGTAGTTTACTTACTCAACTCGGCCCCGAGTTTTTTCGACTACTCCACGAGTTTACTTACTCAACCCGACCTTGAGTTTTCTGACTACCTCCGTAGTTTACTTACTCAATCACACACAAGCTTTCAGACTACCCCTGTAGCTTACTAACTTCTCCTCTAGAGTTTTCTGACTACTCCGCGTAGTTTACTAACTCTTTACAACACTTCTCACCAACAAACACACTCCAACTACCTTCACAAGGGTTTGGGGTTTCTCGGTTGGTTTCAACTAGATGAGATATCCTTTACAATGAAGCACAATGCAAAGGGTTAGGATATCTCGACTAAGCTTTTGATAAATCTTATCAAGCTAGGCTTAGTTAAGTGAGCTCTCTTCAATATAGAAGCACTTGGGAAATTCAAGGTATTTCGAAAGTGCTTTAACTTTTGCAAGAATAAGTTTGAGCTCTTGAGTTGCGTGATAAATTTCCGTAACCTTACAATGTAGAGGGTCACCAGTATTTATAGGCATACACCAAGGTTACTTTTGAAAACTATCCGTTGGAGAGATAGCTTCGTGAGTTCCCTCTTATGGTGTGTGAGAAACGGCTATGTTTAGAGTTTGGCACTCCCTAACACGTTTTAGGCAATAGCCTTTCATGTAGCCGGTCTTCACTTTTTGCAGTCTGGAACTTTCGTACATCCGACATCTTTTTTTGGCTTGTCTTTGTCGATGTCGTCGGTATGGTCTTGCGGTCGTCTTCCTCTTTTTGACTTTTGTCTCCAGTTAAAGGTAGACACCTTCAACGGCTCTTTTGGTTACAAACTCTGAGTTTGATATAACCTTAACAACACTTCTGACTTAGTTCCTTTTGTCTACATTTGAATGTCTTGGCAATATCTAACTTTCTAAGGCATCGCGTTTTCTCAGTATTGCATCCTTCAGATAGATATATTCAGTGCCTCGGAACATTCGAGTTCATATCGAAGCATTCAAGACATTCTCGAAGTCTTGATGAGTTACGCGGCTTTCAAATAATCTTGATCTTGATTTCTCGGTCTTGACCTTGCGTATTTGAGTCTTCCGAGTCTTGTGGTCTTCGAGTCTTTAGATTTATCTTGGACCGATATCTCGAGTCTTCATCTTTGAGTCTTCGTTCTCGATTTCACATCGAGACTTCAAATATCTTGAAACATACCGAGTTCTTGAGTCTTGTAACTTATCTCGAACTATATCTGCCGACTATACATTTTGCAGATAACATCCTGAATACTCTAAAAACTGAATCCTGACTCAATTACCAAGATCATTACTGAACATGTCATACTCAGGGGTTTTGGGATCTTAATCAAAATCATATAATCTTTTATTAAATTCATGATGATGCCAAAACCTATCTTGTTACAGACATATAACCTATACTCAGGTTTCAGTTTATCCTATTACAAGATTGGTTATGTCTCTCAACAATTGCTTCAGCAATGAATCTCTCAACAATTTCATCACCAAACAACAGTAATCAGGCATATCAAATATAAAGTCATGAAAAATAAGATAATGAGATATTATCTTTTGAGCATAATGATAAATATTCATTGATGATAAGTGTACCATTACAGATTACAATGAATTTATCAGACAAAATCAAAAAGACAAAAATTTAAAGACTACAAAATCTTCTGAGTCTTCAGTCTTTAGTCTTCAGATTCGGCTCTTCAGTCTTCTGCTCTGTTTGCTTCATTTTCGATTTCATCAGTGGGCACTTCCAGATCAAACATTCCGAAGAATCTTCTTCTTGACTCATTTCTTTTCTCGATGATATCCGGATTGTTTCGATTAGGGCCCAACCGACCAACAGATCTTGAGCAATTTCTTGCGTAATGGCCTTTTCATTTACCAAGCCATTACCAAGTCTCGGAGGAGGATAGGAATATGGACCGGGGGCTACTATCTGTACTCCACCTTCATCCGCAAGGTTAATCCAGCTTTGTAGATACTTTGGATAAAAGGTGAGAAGATGTTCAATGAAAGCTTCGTTCTGGTCTGAGCCTTCCCCTCTCCATTCCCTGAGAACATCATAATTGAACCAGAAGGTTCTCTTCACTTCTTCCCACATGTCGTTGAGTTTAATGGGCATCCATTTATCAACATGGGGCCACTTCAAATTTTCGATGTTCCTTCCTCTTGCTCATAAACTTTCGAAGTCACTCATTCGCTTCGCTTCTTCGCCTATCTTCTTTCCGATCACGAAGTTCACGAGACCGGGCAAAGTAGCTTTCTTAGCTTGTTCTTTTTGGAGTGTCATCAGAGCCTCTCTCGAGTTGAAGACTTTTTTCTGAGGTTGAGACTCAGATTCTTCTGCATCTTCCAGAATCAATTTTCTCTGGATTGGCTTGGAAGCCTTCGTGACGCTTCTTTGCTTACAGGTTGAACAACGCCCCAAGGCTTTTCCTCTTCATAGGCGATTCAAAGACCACCGGCTGGCTTGTTCCAACCTTAGTTCTAGCACTCAGTTTCTCTCTTGCAACCTCAATCTTGGTTTGCTCAGAAACTCGAATGTAGACAGGCTTCTCCACTTGAGCAAATTTCAACTTCTCAGTAGCTCCGACTTCTTTAAAGGCTTGGGCTAGATTGTACATTTCAAATCTTTTCTCGAGCCTTCTTTTCCAAAGTACGTGCCATGAACTTCCCGAGGTCTCGCACCTTCCCTTTCCCCCCTCTTGGCACCGTAGTCCGGAAGAAGTCCGAGAGAGTCTGTGGTCCATGTGATCATCGTTCTTTGCTTACACAATGGATCTCTCTCGCTAGCTGATCTTGCTCATCTTCCATTCTCCTAATGTGGTTTTTAGCCACGCATAATTCTTCGAGATATGTGGGCAACCCGCCGAGAGAGCATCTTTAAGCATCTCTGTCATCTTGGTCATGAGCACTGAGCTCATTTCCTCAACAGCAGATTTGATCAGTTCATTTTTCTCTGTCAGTTTCACCTCTAGAAATTCAGTCGACTCCTGGTGCTTTTGTTTCATTTCAAAGACTTAGCTCTGCGTTGACTCCTCGAACTTTTCATTCAAATTTTTCTTCCATGGAGGTCATCCGAGTGGTCGAGTGTTTTGTATCCGCACCGATTCAAGAATGGCTAAGTCCTTCCATTGTTCGAGCTTGATTGGCTAACGTTGCTTCTATCTCGAGTAAGTTTGATCGACATTGGCTCAATCTTCTCAAGTTTCTCCATGACGGAGTGAGATCAATCTCGGCTGATATACGCACTTACATTACTGTTTGATCATCCCGAGCTCCAAACTTCATCCGAGCTCCGATCTCCATTGAGCCTCGGTCGATTATCGGACATTTGTAATTAAAGATAGTACTTTCGGTAACTCGGCATAATTATCAATAGTGCCAAAAGGTACCGAAGAGTGCTAGCGATCCGAGGTTGATCACTCTGAAGTCTCTTTTTACATTTGAGATCGATCCTCGGCATCTCCTGTTGGTCCCCATCTCCATCTTTGGATTTGTCTCATTTGCTCGGGCACCAACCTCAGTTTCTTTCTTCTCAGCTAGCTTCCTCTGAACCAGCTCATCAAAATCGGAATTTTTCATCCTGAGCTTTGTCCTTCTGAACCCTGAGAAGTCGGTCAGGAAGGCTGTCTCCTCATTCCACCAGTCTTCCCCTCTGAATGCAGCAATATCAAGCATCTCGGGAAGAGTCTGATTGAGGATATACACTGTCGTCCTTAATCTGAAGAATATATCTTGCAGATCAGGGTATGAGCTGAGCTCAGGGTATCGGTCAAGGATGAACCGTTCCCCCTTGCTCCTCCACTCGCCTTCTTCAGCCTCGCCCTTCTTCCACCTCGGGCTCTCTGGTTCAGTAGAAGCTTCGGCTAAGGGATCAAGCATTATGTCACTCAGGAGCTCATCGAGTACATTTTGCTCCTGAGCTTCAGTAGTATCTGAAGCTTGTGCATTCAGGTCCTCAGTTTGCATCTGAGTGGGTTCTGAGGCCTGAGCTGGCATTTCCTCAAAGATATAGTCTGAGTTGGCTCGTCGGTCGAGCACGACATCTTCAGATTGACTCGAAATGCTCTTGACCGAGCCCGACATCCGAGGTAAGCATCTCGAGGTTCGAGCTCTTTAAAAATTTCCGAGAAATTTTATCCGAATCGAAAGTGATGTCTCGAGCACCTCGAGAAGACCGCTCCTCTCCCGATCCTATGTCCTTGAGATAACCCGAGCCAAAGACTTGTAATGGTGAACTTTTGAGCGATTTGGCCCTCGGGTTGTCTCTCGCCGGAATCATCTTTGCTACCATCGTCGGTGAGAACCACCAATCTTCTGCGCTTTGGAGCGAGGTTCTTCTGCTTCATTATTTTTGCTCCTTGCTCCATTTTTGCCTCCAACAGAACCTTCCCCCTGGTTTGTTGGGTTTTTTTCTCGGAAATTTGCAGAAGGTGATTCTACCTTCTTTTCTCTTTTCCTCGAATGGCTTGCTTCTTCTCATCAAATGGGCTTGAAGAGAATTTTGGATTTAGGGAATGGGGTTGAATTGGCGAAGATATCCTCCTCTCTCTCGCACGCGTCTCCAAGATATAGGCAATTTTGGTGGCATGGTGGATCTTGCCTTTTATCGTGATTTCCCCATTGACTCTTTTTATGATCTTGGCTTGCTCCGACACCATCTGGACTAAGAATTTCAGCCAGTTGAAGTCAGTGGTGGGAGATGCCTCGATCACCGCCATCAATCCGAGCTTCGGGTACTAACTGTTTCAAAACTCCTCGCAAGACTCACGACGCTCTTGCTCACAATATCCATCAAAGACACGATATTGTGGCTTTAGGTGCTTCTTATTCAAAGTTGCCTCAAACTTCACAGATTCTCCGCAATCCTTTCTAGGTACTCCCGCTCTTTTACCCGACATATACATCGCAGGATCCTCTCCTCTATCACATAACTCAAACACATCATTCAGATTTTTCGGGATAATGCACAATTCCCTCTCAAAATCGACGTATTTTGATGAGTGCCCTAGATGAGATACGGTAATCGAAGAGTGCATACAATCTTCTTCATCTATTTTCAAATTGCAGATGAATTCAATTACCTCCTTTGCGAACTCCTGGTCTGGTCGGCTTGCGACTAGATGGGTAAGTTTAGCCAGTCGGATCATAAGCAGAGCCTCCTCTTCTGGCTTTGAGTTGGTTGTGCTTTCAAGTGACACAGTGAACTCGTACCATGGCTTATTGGTTATGGCTAATCTTTCGAACACGGTTGGGGCCATTTTAGAATGTGATTGAAGAATGTGAAGCTTTAGGGTTTTGCGATTTCTGGGCAAAGGGGATTTTAGTTTGAGAACGAAGGGTTTGATAAAATTTTGGCTTGAATGGCTTAAAGAGGTATAAATAGCTTTAAGATCGTGGAGAATCGTGTTTGGTTAGGTGAAAAGCAACGGTTGAGATTAATCTCCGATTAACCGGGTATATGAATCGACGATCTCCGAAAAGTAAGCCGCCAAAATATCCTCTTTGGTCAATAATGTGGCAGAGCATTAAATGACTGTTGTCCTTCTTCGGAATTTAAAACGATCCCAAAACATTCCTCAGGTGTTTTGTATTTATTGCGAATGATTCTTGAAGTTTTACTTAAGCAATAAATGGATCACATGAGTCATTACCTTTTTCGGACTAATTTCCTCTATCGGTCTTATCGAGAAAATCGACCTTGATAAAATGTCAAGATAATAATCGAAAATCTTGAAAGGGTTCAAGATATGCTATCTTGAATCTCGACCTTGAAGAAATTTGAGTTTCACGAGACTCGGCCAAGTATTTCCATTTTATCCCGAAGTTTCTCAAGAGAATTTCGAGAAAGCTTCATGCATCCGAAAAAAAAATCTTCAATTTTCGATTTACTCTATACACCGGTTCTAACATCCCTAATTCAATGAAAGTTCTCGAAATCTTGATTCAAACCAAAGGTTTAGTCAAGATATCGACTCTTTTTGCCTATCAAGATGAATTTTCTCCATCCTTATGTCCTTTTCTCGACATGATCTCTCGATGAAGTGATGTCCGATATCCACATGCTTGCATCGGTGTGCAATACCGGATTTTGTGAAATGGCAATGGTACTATTATTGTCACAAAATATTGGTACTTCATTGGCCACAACTTTATAATCCCTTAATTGTTGTGCGAGGCAAAGAATCGCGAAACACGCAGACTTCCTCGCAGCGACCATGTATTCACTTCAAGAAGATCTTGGTTGCTATCGAGGTCATTTCTTTTGAAAACAAAGATATCGGTTTGCTTCCTAGAAATTGACAAGTTCTGTTGTGGACTTTTGTCAATTCAAGAACCTCCATAGTCGACAAGATCCGAGTAACCGTTAATTCAAGGTTATCATCATTTGGATACCATAATCCTCTATTCACGTGCCCTTAAGATATCTCAAAGATCTTTTTGGCCTCCATGTGACTAGTCTTAGGATTAGCTTGGTATCTTGCACATATCCCAACAACAAATGTTATATCCGCCTACTTGTCGTGAGATAGAGCAATGATCCAATGATTCCTCTATAATCAAGATGATTCACCGATTTGCCTTTCGAATCGGGATCCATCTTGTAGTTAGTATTCATAGGAATCCTAATCGAAGTTGCAATTGCATACACCATATTTGGCAATCGGATCTACGGTGTACTTTGCACGGTTGATGAATATTCCTTCCTTTGATTGTTTCACTTGAAGACCTAGAAAGAAATTCATCTCTCCCATCATTGACATCTCAAACTTGCCTTTCATCGTGTTGAAAATTTTTCACACACGGTGATGGTTTGAGATCCAAAATGATGTCATCAACATATATCCGAACCAAGAAGATATCTTCCCCATCCTCTATCCCACGAACAGAGTTCTATCAACAGT
Organism: Stenogyne calaminthoides; assembly: GCA_037126765.1. NCBI lineage: Eukaryota > Viridiplantae > Streptophyta > Magnoliopsida > Lamiales > Lamiaceae > Stenogyne > Stenogyne calaminthoides. The sequence goes on from JBBCBC010000029.1 coordinate 14,924,221, forward strand.
TTCCTTTGACAAAACCATGGTCAAGAAGAAACCGAGAAAGAGTATCATACCATGCCGGGTGCTTGCTTGAGACCATACAAGGCTTTTTCTCGAGCACGTAAACTTGGTCATTCTTTTTGAAACCAGGAGGTTGTTCCACATAAACCTCTTTCTTTGAGCACACCGTTCAGAAATGCACTTTTCACATCCATTTGATAGATCGTGAACTTCATGTGGGCAAAGATATGCAAGAAACAATCGATGGCTTCTAGTCTTGCAACGGCGGTGCAAAGGTTTCATCATAATCCAAGCCTTCTTCTTGGGAATAACCTTGTGCAACTAGCCTTGCCTTGTTTCTTACAATGTTGTTGTTTTCATCTCTTTTATTCTTGAAAACCCACTTGGTTCCAATGACATTGTGCCTTCGTGTCTATCTACCAACTCCCATACTTCATTCCTTGAGAATTGATTCAAATTTCATCTTGCATAAAGAAGAATCCAATAAGAATCTTGTAGAGCTTCATTAATCTCAAAGAGTTCTTTCTCCGATAGGAAGGAAAGATAATAGTGCACTCTCACCATGGAACCTTCTTGTCTTAACTCCTTCGGTTAGATCACCCACAACGACTTGTAGGATGACTATCTAACCATTTCCTTCTTGATGTTCCCCTTCAATAGTATCCTCAACATTTAAAATGTTAGGTTCGATTAAATCGACAAACTCGAGGAACAACAGAAAGGAGAAAGTGAATCATCTTCCTCGCGGGAAATTCTATTCGAGAACATTGTCGAGACATTTGTTCCCCTTTGGTTGATAGATTCAGAATTTGCCTCATTTGTGACCACATCTTCATTGGCATCACATACCGAGTCCGAATCGGTGTCTGCTCAGATTGGTCACCTTTGAGTGTTGGTTTTCCGAGTCTCACCATCCCGATTTCCATCCCGAACTTCTTTTTATTCGAAGTCCGAGTCACCCAATCATAGATAGTGACCGACTTCTTCTTTTCTCGTTCATTGGATGATTTATCTTTTTGTTTCAGCTTAACTGGTGATCCTCTTAGTCGGGTTCATCTCAAGATCATGTTCTGCTTTCTTCCGAACACAAATAGTTTCATCAAAAACAACATGAGGTGTTTCTTCCACAATAAGAGTCCTACGGTTGCTTGTAACTCTCGAAGGTTTTATCGACTTCGAATATCCTAAGAATATTCCTTCATCGCCTTTACTATCAAAGGTTTTCAACCGATCTTTACCATTATTGTGTATGAAACACTTGCAACCAAACACACGAAAAGAAAGAAACAAGAGGCTTCCTTTCATTCCAAAGCTCATAAGGTGTTTTGCCTTGACTCTTAGTCAAGATGGATCTATTCATGAGTGAGTAGCATGCGTTGTTGGCCTTCAAATTTCAAAATCTTTTAGGAATATCACCCGGTATCATTGTCCTTAAATTTCTTTTTTTCGAGTCCCTGTTCCTTCTTTAACAAACACAATTTTGTTGAGGGTCCTTGCGGTGATGTTTCATGAGAAATTCCATTTCTTCGCACAATAATCGATATAATATGATTTATAAATTGGTTCCTTTGTCGATCTCGATTTTGACCACACTCAGATTCTTCTCAATCTCGAGCCTTTTCAAGAACTCGGCAGACTTTATTCGAGTCTCTTTCTTCTTGAGTAAGAATATGACCTAAGTATATCTCGAGTAGTCATCAACTACTACCAATGTATATTTCCGCCATTAGTGCTCACAGTGTTATAGGACCAAAAGATCCATATGAAGTAATCAAGTATTCTTTCAGTAGAAACCTCAACTTTACTTTTAAATGATGCTCTTATCTGTTTGCCTTTCTGGCATGCATCACAAATATGTTCCTTACTGAACACTTCGTTAGGTAACCCTCTCACAAGAGCTAATCTTGCAAGCTTGTTCAGGGTTTTGAAATTTAGGTGATTCATTCTTTTATGCCATAACCAAATCGGGTATCGTGGAACTTTTAGCAACTAAACATGTATCTTTAGGAGTTGAACTCCAATCAAAGCAAGATACACATTCCCTTTTCTTGTACCAGTCAGTAGTACTTTCTGTGATGTATCATCTTTCACAAAACATAAGTTTTTGGAGAACTCAACATTAAAACCTTTATCACAGAATTGGCTAATTGAAAGCAAGTTATGCTTCAATCCAGATACATATGAAACACCATGGATATGAACTGAGTCGATTTCCAAAGTTCCATATCCTTCAGTCTGTCCCTTGGAGTTATCTCCAAAAAGTGATCTCAGGGGCCTCTTTGTTCAACATAGTCCTTTGAGTATCTTCTTGTATCTGTCATATGTCTTGAACATCCACCGTCAAGATACCATATATCGAGGAGCTTTTTTCATCTCTCGCTTTCATGATTGCCATGTGATCTTTAGTCGATTCAAAGGCCCTTGTTTTCCTCCCGAAAAAACAGATCAATTCTTAGGTACCCATTTTGTGTAGGGTCCCACGAGGTTAGTCAGACCTTTCGAATCCAAATCTGCTCGACAACTCTAATCACTTTAGAGTGGCTAATTTGTCTTCCATAAACATCAACATACACATCTTCTACTCTAGGTGCCTTAGCGACTTTACGTGTATGTGTGCTAGCTTTTAGCATGAACATGGGCTTTTGAATTCTTCTTTGGTTCGGGGCCTTTTGTTCCATTGCTTTGGCTTTCGCAAAACTTTGTCCGAATCTTTGTTGACTTGGGTTCAGGTAACCTTTACCCTTAGGCGAAAGTGGGGGTTTAGGTTGCTGTCTTTGAAATATGGGTCTTTCAAGATATCGATGACTTGGTCTCTTTGATTGAGAATATCTCTGCCGAAAGTGTTTCTCTTTCGAAGATTCCTCCGACGGTTTGGTGTAGATCCTTTCAAGTTTGCATTCTTACCGAGGCTTTGAAGTACTTGCTTGAAATTTTCAATCGATCGCTTTTCGGTTTTCTAGCCTTCACCGAGGTTTGGGCTTTCTAACCCGATCATTCGATTTTCATGAAACCATAGGTCCTTTTACCTTGTCTACAACCTTGGGCATTACTTCATATTGAAGTGTAGGTGCCATCGATTTAACAAAGATTGTCTTCTTGCTACTTGACGCAAAGATTCAGATGACCTTGTGAGGTTCCCCCGAATGTATCCCAATCCAGATTTTATAGTGGCAGATCTCTGGTAACTCAATTTCATCTATTACTTTAGATGCATTATTCAATAGAGTTAACTTCTTACATGCACTATCCTCACATTCTGTAGAGTTTCATGCTTCTCGAGAGGTCATTGAACTTAGTTCGATTAATTTGAATTTCTTCAATTGGATTTCTCTAGCTTTTTTCGATTAGGGTCTCTATCAACTTCTCTTTCTCGAGAGTTGTACTTTCGTAACATCCAGTTCATCAAGAGCTCCCATAAATTGAGAAGTGATTTCGTTTTGCTAGAGTCTTTCCATTTTAGATTTTCAAAGATTCGGATTCCTTTATTACGCTCTTGAGTTTTATTTAGTAGATCCTTGCAAAAACAAAGATAGTCCTTCATCGATTCTCAAAAGAATCCATCAGTCAAAATGATTTGTTTTTTAGTGGAACTTGAAAACTCTTGTGCTAGTGTAGGAGCAACTAACGAGAGATGTAAGAGTTTACCTCCTCAATGGCCATCGACAGATGTCATCACTTTCAGCGTATCGAGAATATTTCATCCGAAGAGCTAGATTCCTCCTCGGGGTGTTCTTCTTCAAAGAACCATGGCCTTTGAGAACTTTCGGTCTCTTTTAGCTTGTCTTTTTCTTCTCTCCTTAGCACTCAACTACGGACAATCATCTTTGGAAGTGACCTTTCTTCCGACAATTATAGCATCTGTTGGCATCATCATCCCGATCATTTTCTTCTTTGGACTTGGAGTCCTTCTTTTTGGATGAAGATCCTTGACTTTTCGTGTCCTTCTTCTTCTCGGTTGATCGTCCTCGGGTTTCTTTCGGCACTGTAGTTCTGTAAAAGCTTTTGTATTTTCCAAATCTATTATTAAGTCTCATCAAACCTTCTTGCCATCGGTGCTAGCTTTTTCCTCAAGCTCATCCCGATGTTTGGCATGGGGGTTCTCGAGACTCTTTAGTTTTCTGTGTTTTATCTTTTGGCTTTTAAAGCCACATTTTCACTTGATGAAGAATCATCTTTCTTTGTCGGCCTTTTTGGATTTCTTATCAATTACAAATTCATAGGCTTTCAAATTTCGAGAAAACTTGTTGGTATGGCATTGAACTAATGTTCTTGGTGTTTTCAATCACCCTTTGCATGAATATCCCATTTCTTAGAAAGACCTCTAAGAATTTTCAATGTCACTTCTCTTTGTGGATATTTCTTTCCAAGTGCATTTAGATCATTCATGATCTTTAGTGAATCGACTTCCAATTTGTCTATTGATTCACCATCATCCATTTCAAAAGGTCAAACTTTCCAATTGCCCTTTGAAAGTTTGTTTTTTTTTTATATGATCGTGCGCCTTGGCACATAACACCTAGTGTATCCCATATTTCCTTAGCAAGATATTACGGTGAGAGATCATTCCCATCACACCATCATCAATTGTACTGTATAGTGTGTCTTTTGCAATGTAGTCTAGATTGACTAACTTTCTCTCCTCGGGAGTTAGTTGGTCATCAAACTTAGGGAAATTCGCTCTAGGATCAATTCTCTTCTTCTCGAATTGCAGGATTCACCACAAGAAATTTGAATGGTCCTTGAGAAACCACTCTCCACATACGCTCATGTTTGGAATACAGATGAGCCTGCATTCTCAGTCTCCATAGATCATAGTTCTCTACTGAGAACATGGGAAGTTTTTTAGAAGACATTTTTCTGATCTTTTGAAAAAAAAAAAAAAAAAAAATTTCAGCAAATAAGATCAGTTCAGATAGACCACAAGTATTTTTGAAAATAAAACTTTGGTCAACACAGCAGGTGGTCAAGTTGAACCACTGCTCTGATACCACTTGTTGGTCCCGATGAAAATGAGTCTTACACGTGTATGGGGGGGAATACACGTGTTCAGTATTTTAAAACTTTTTCTTACTGAGGTCAGCTTGGGTCAGATAATCCTGAAGGTTAGGTTCTGAGAAGCACAGATTGCTTTCCGAGTCAAAGTTCATCGAGACAAAGTGATCCCGAGCCGCTTTCGTAAAACCTCGGATAATCCCAACCGAGTCCCTGTGTGAGAGATCCCGAGTTGCTTGGATCGATAACTAACTTCATGAATCCTCAAAGAGAGTTCGGTTTGGTAACTATCTGTTCTAGCTACTCAGTCGTGCGGAATGGTTGGCTCTTAGTTTATACTCGTTTTAAGCTTTGCTGAAAACCTTCCCTTTATGAAATAGTGATTAGGCCGTGATTCACTTATGCAACTTCAGTGGATTGATTCCAATCGAATATCAATTGAAAAAGAATGCTTTCGTAAATCAAGTTAATGCAAATAAAGTTAAGCACAGATAAGGAAAGCAATAAAGAACACAAAGAAGATTATAGTGGTTCGGAGACTCAAGCTCCTACATCCCTCTCACCGACTCTTGAGAGAAATTCACTATCAACTTCGAGCTTCGACTACCTCGTAGTTTACTTACTCAACTCGCCCCGAGTTTTTCGACTACTCCACGTAGTTTACTTACTCAACCCGACCTTGAGTTTTTTCGACTACCTCCGTAGTTTACTTTACTCAATCACACACAAGCTTTCGGACTACCCTCAGAGCTTACTAACTTCTCCTCTAGAGTTTTCTGACTACTCCGCCGTAGTTTACTAACTCTTTACAACACTTCTCACCAACAAACACACTCCAACTACCTTCACAAGGGTTTGGGGTTTCTCGGTTGGTTTCCAACTAGGATGAGATATCCTTTACAATGAAGCACAATGCAAAGGGTTAGGATATCTCGACTAAGCTTTTGATAAATCTTATCAAGCTAGGCTTAGTTAAGTGAGCTCTCTTCAATATAGAAGCACTTGGGAAATTCAAGGTATTTTCGAAAGTGCTTTAACTTTTGCAAGAATAAGTTTGAGCTCTTGAGTTGCGTGATAAATTTCCGTAACCTTACAATGTAGAGGGTCACCAGTATTTATAGGCATACACCAAGGTTACTTTTGAAAACTATCCGTTGGAGAGATAGCTTCGTGAGTTCCCTCTTATGGTGTGTGAGAAACGGCTATGTTTAGAGTTTGGCACTCCCTAACACGTTTTAGGCAATAGCCTTTCATGTAGCCGGTCTTCACTTTTTGCAGTCTGGAACTTTCGTACATCTGACATCTTTTTTTTGGCTTATCCTTTGTCGATTGTCGGTATAGTCTTGTGTCGTCTTCCTCTTTTTGACTTTTGTCTCCGTTAAAGGTAGACACCTTCAAGCGACTCTTTTGGTTACAAACTCGAGTTTGATATAACCTTAACAACACACGACTTAGTTCCTTTTGTCTGCATTTGAATGTCTTGGCAATATCTAACTTTCTAAGGCATCGCGTTTTTCTCAGTATTGCATCCTTCAGATAGATATATCCAGTGCCTCGGAACATTGAGTTCATCATTGAGCATTCAAGACATTCTTCGAGTCTTGATGAATTCTTGTCTTTCGATAATCTTGATCTTGATTTCTCGGTCTTGACCTTGCGTATTGAGTCTTCCGAGTCTTGTGGTTTTTCGAGTCTTTAGATTTATCTTGGTGATATCTCGAGTCTTCATCTTTGAGTCTTCGTTCTCGGTTTCATCTCGAGACTTGATATCTTCGTAAACATCTTGAGTTCTTGAGTCTTGAACTTATCCTGAACTATATCTGCTGACTATACATTTTGCAGATAACATCCTGAATACTCTAAAAACTGAATCCTGACTCAATTACCAAGATCATTACTGAACATGTCATACTCAGGGGTTTTGGGATCTTAATCAAAATCATATAATCTTTTATTAAATTCATCTCCCAACATATATATATACACACAAACAGGTAAAATAAAATATACATGTAAAAATTGAAAAGTTTACAGTCGAATTGTAGAGCAAGTGAAGATTTACACATTGGTGTACTGGAAATGTTGCGTTCAACGACGGTTCTCCAGCGGCGACAGCGTTCTTGCTTAGCGAGTTTGTACATTGCAGGGAGGGAGAAGAATGGTCCGCTTCATATATGGGGGGGAGGTTTACGACGGTTTCAAAAATCGTTGCAACCTCAAATTAAAAACTTTGCGACGGAAAAGCCGTTGCAGTTTGGGTGTTCGCATTTATTGTGCATCGCATATGGGAATTCAGGCCAAAAATCGTCTCAAATTTAACTCGATAAATTTGCAACGATTTTTTCATCACAAATGATGACAAAAAAATGTAGTTTAAAACTTGAACGAAAACCGTCGCAAATTCCATCTCAAATAACGACGGTTTCAAATCATCATAAATTTCGTTGGTTTGGCCAGTTGACTAAAACCGTCGCAATGCCACTGCAATTTGCGATGGGAATCGTTCCGTCACAAATTTTCCATTGTTAAAACCCCATCTTTTTTGTAGTGTATCAAAAAAATCGTATAGTATACCTCAAATAAAATTGCTTTGCAATTTTAGTAAGTATTCACCTGTAAAAAAAAAAATTAAACCAACACAAATTGTATACAATTAAATAAATCAACATAAAGGGTAAGATTGATATACAATGAAGAATTATCTTACTAAATCATTAGATCAAAAAAAAAACCTCCAACGCTAAAAATCGAACAACAAAAGCAAAAAATAAAAATTCTGCAAAACAAAAAATTGAACATCAAAATAAAAAAATTATCATGTGGATAAGAAGAAGAAAGAGACACAAGACATGGTAGGACAAAATATTGAGAATTGTATTATAATAAGTAGACAAAAGAAGAGATGAAATAATAATGACGTAAAATAGAAATTTATAGAAATTCTAAAATATATTATATATAGGATTTTCTTATTTGCATATCATTTAGAATTTAATTATTGTTGGGATATTTTAGTTTTGATGAATTATGCCAAAACATTATCAACTTGTGTTATTCAAGCTAATTTACAGATAACAAGTTGAGGGGGAACTCACGAAATCAGAAGAAGATGATCGAGATCAGACGAGGCTGCAGACGAGACTGGTCGAGATCAAATGAGTTAGATGAGTTCCGAGTTAACTGATGAGCTGTGCAAATTAGATGAGAAGAAAAGCTAAACCAGCAAATCCGAAGGAGAGAGTCGGTGATCGGATGACTTAAAAGACTGAACGATGATCAAGAACAGACGAAGCCGATCCGGTGATCAAGAGCGCATAAGCCGATCGAAGATCAAAAGAGAAGGTTGCAGATCAGAAGAGGAGCAGATGAGACTGATCAAGATCAGACGTGATCGAGATCAGATAAGATAACCTGATATGCTAACCTTAATGTAATCGACCGATGCTATCCCCGATATGTTGACTGAAGATAAGTTGATCCGATCACCGAGCCGACGATCAAAAAGAAGAAATCGATAGCTCGAAGTAAGTGACCGAGGGTCAAGAAGTAAAAGTGACTGAGGGTCGATGTCGGTCAAGAGTTAACTCGAAGTTCTCGAAAGGTCAAGATGCCCGGACGCACAAGGTTCACGAAAAGAAGTCTGGCCGATCAAGAATCGAGACTAAGAACTCAAGACTCAGAGAAACTTGAAGACTCAGAAGAATCCTGAAGACTCAGAGAAACCTGAAGACTCAGAGAAACCTGAAGTCTCAGAGAATCCTGAAGACTCAGAGAAACCTGGAGACTCAGAGAAACCTGAAGACTCAGAGAAACCTAAAGACTCAGAAGATCCTGAAGAATATAGCCGTTAGATTCAGCTGACGTGGACCAATGAGAGGAAGACAACCAGCCTGAAAAAGCTGCAGAACTTACAGAATAGTATGGATTTGAATGTGATTCTCTCCAACGGTAACATTCAAATCCACACTATAAATTACAAGGTCTTCCATCAAATTAAGCGTGGAGAGTGTGGAGAATGTGGCAAAAGATGCTACAGAGCCAAGAGCCACATACTCAAGTATTGCCACCATAGAACACAAGTCTGTAGACATACAAATATATTCAAGAGTGTTCTAAAACCCAATCTAAGCAACCCACGATATATCCTAAGCTTAGAGAGATTTTCCCAACCTTAGCATTGACGCTAAATAAATGTACGGGAAAATCTCAACCTAGTTGGAGACACCAACCAAACCCAAACCCTATTGTTAGGTAGTTTGTGTGATTGTTGGAGTTGTAAAGAGTGAGTAAGCTGCAGAGTAGTCAGCCAGAAAACTCTAGAGAAGAAGTGAGTAAACTATCTTGGATAGTCAGAAAGCTTGTGTGTGTTTGAGTAAGTAAGCTGCAGAGTAGTCAGCCAGAAAACTCAAATGTAGAAGAAGTGAGTAAGCTACAGTGAGTTGGCATAAAAGCTTGTAGGCGATCCCGTGAAGGGTGATAAGTCCCGATTGAAGGAATTTCCCTAGGAACAGGGAGAGTGGATGTAGGAGCTTGAGTCTCCGAACCACTATACTTTGTTGTGTTCTTTATTGCTTTATGTTCTTACTTGTCATATGCATTTGGTTATAAGCAAAACACAACACATGGACTTAAAAAGCAAAAAACTTGGAATCACCATTCCTTCACCCCTGTTTTATATGCATTTCATGATTTTTCCGCATTTCATGGGTTTTTCACCGGGACAAACAATTATTAACATATCTTATTATAAAATCTATAATATCTCATATAATGTAGGTTAGAGATTAAAAAAATATAGATGTACGGTTAAAAATAAATTTAAAATTAGAGTTATTAAGATTAGAGATATCACGGAAATCATATAGTATACCATAAATAAAATATCTTTGCAATTTTATAAGTATTTACCTGTAAAAAAATAAAATAAAAAACACAAATTGTGTGCTAATTAAAGAAATCAACATGCATTGTATGATTGCTATACAATGAAGAATTGTCTCACCAAATCATTAGATCAAAATAAAAATTTCTGAGAAGCAAAAAGTCGAACATCAAAAGCAAAAAATAAAAATTCTGCAAAATAAAAAGTCAAATATCAAAAGAAAGAAATTTATCATGTGGATAAGAAGAAGAAAGAGACGCAAGAAAGGGTAGAAAAAAATTGAGAATTGTATAATAATAAGTAGACAAAAGAAGATAATGGAATAATAATGATTGTAAAATTGAAATTTATAGAAATTCTAAAATAGAATAGAGATGAGTTTATAAATAGTCTAACATAAAAATAAAAGTTCTTTTGTGTCACAAAATTTATAATCATTCTTTTTTAGGCAAATTTATCCTTTCATTATTTTAGTCCGTACCACCATATATACATCTCGTATCAACATCATTTCAGCATGTACCACCATTCAATTAACCTCGTATCACTATCACTTCAGTCTGTACAGCTATTAAATTAACCCTGTACCACACCTGTTTCAATCTCGTACCACTATCACTGTAGTCTGTATCACTATTAATTCCGTACCACCCTTATTTTAACGTTGTACCACAGTATAATTCAACTCGTACCATCATTTTTAAGTTTGTACCACAACTTAATCAAGTTCGTACTACAATATAGTAATATTTTACCACCATTTAATGAAGCCCGTACCTATTTTTTATTATTTTTTTGTTGACTTCATTAAGGGCAAAATTGCCCAAAAAATTATTCTCTTGGCTAAAACAATGAAATTAAGAATCTTGATACAAAAAAAACTTTTTAAATGAGAATGGGTTAAAAATGGGATTTTCTCAATATAGAATATATACTAGTATTTTAACTCGTGCGACACACAGTTATAATGTATTAATCTCTAAACAAAAAATTAAAGTTAATATAAAATGAAAACATTTGTTGTTGAAAAATTCAAATAAAAATTTAGGCTTGTAGGGAAAAGAGATGAGAGAAATATCCATTATAATTTGTTAATATTTATTCCAAAAAAAATTCCTGATATATAGATATAAATTTGATCATAATCTTTTATTTGATATATATAAATTTGATCATAATTTTATTTGGAATATATTATAATACTAAAATATTTTTTATATGGAGAGTTTCTCAAAAAATTATAGGAAGTCCATATAATTTTTTAGGGACAATTATAGTCGTATGTATGATATATTTAACCAATTTCTAATTGGATAAAAAGTTGAATTGTGTATATTTTTTATTGGCGAGTTTCCCAAAATAATATGTATGAATTGATTTGGATGAGCCTTACAGAAAAATATTAATAAATTTGAAATAAATCTAATGCAATTTTTTTTAGAAATAAATTAATTTGATCATGATTTGTGTATATTTTTTTATATGAAGAGGTTCTCATCATTATTATTTATTGATATTTATTTCAAAGATTTTTCTCAATCTTTTATAATTTATTAATATTATTTTTTCAAATGTTCATTTATAGAATTTGATTATTTGAATATCTTTTAGGATTTGATTATTAACATATCTTATCATAAAATCTATAATATCTCAAGTAATCATTAATACAGATTTGGCTTTGCACAGCCCTTAAAAAAGGCCTTAGGCAGCGGTTATAACAGCTGTCCAAGTAACAGTTGTCTAAGCAAAAGTGGAGCTTAGACAGCGGTTAAAAAACGATGTGCAAGATGAACTTAGAAAGCGGTTAAAAATCGTTGTGTAAGTATAAAAATTTATAATTAGACAGCGGTTTTTAGCCCCAATTAATTGAGGCAATTTTTCGCTCCCATGGGGGACAGACCTTGGGCGCCTGAGCGGGGATCAATTTCGCTCGGGCACTTGCTTTCTTGCGTTTACTTAATGAAATTAATTCTATATGTTCTAAAAATCATTTTTTCTTACAATTTTTTTTTTAAAATTCTTTATTTCAATTATCTTATCTATTAATTCAATCACAATTTTATATCATAATTTTTTTATATAAATTTAAATTTAAATTAAATGAAATTATATTAAAATTATATTTTTTTTCTTTAAACAAGTTATACCTTTCTATCTAAACAAGTAATACTTTTCTATTTAAACAAGTAATATTTTTCTATCTAAACAAGTAATAGTACTTTTCTATCTAAATAAGTAATACTTAGACAAAATTGAATTAATTTATAAGAATATTAAATATTATAGGTATTAATTTATAAGAATTAATAGTGATACAAGTTCATAAGTGTAATAGTATGAATTTAATATTATGAACAAGTTTTACATAAGATTTTGTTAATATCATTATATAAGACGAATATTAAAAAAAAATAACACGAGAATTTAAAGAATAAATAAAAAGAATTTACAAAAATCAAAAAATAAAACAAAAAATACAAGTTTTACAAAAAAATAAAACAAAAAAAATTTATTCACTTGCACAGCGGTTATGAACCGCTGTTCAAGCTTTACTTTGGACAGCGGTTCAAAACCGCTCTCCAATTACACTTGCATACAACGGTTATGAACCGCTGTCTAAGCTTTGATCTTGGACAGCGGTTTTAAACCGCTGTCTTTTTTTTTTTTAACAGAACCGCTCTCCAAGGGACCACTTGGAGAGCTATTCGAAAAAATGGCTGTCCAAGTGGAGCTCTTCAAGCTCAAATGTGTAGTAGTGAATGTAGGATAGAGATTAAAAAATATAGATGTACGGTTAAAATTAAATTTAAAATTAGAATTATTGAGATTAGAGAGATTTTGAAATAGAGTAATTTGGTTTTACCTAAAAATTTGTCTATATATATTAAAGATAAAAATTTATCATTCTTACCTTTAATTTATCTATATGTTCATTTATTGCATATTATCATAGGAGCAACATGATAAGATATGATTTGAATATGTAATTTAATTCTACATACAAGATCGAGCAAACATGATAAGATATGATTTGAATATGTCATTTAATTCTAAATATAAGAGCAAACATGATAAGATATAATTTGAATGTCGTTTAATCCTTTTAAAGCACTGTAAAATTGATACTCCCTCAATACGGAAATTATTCACCCATCTGTTTTTTACATGAATTTTAATGTGAACTGTTTATTAGTATTTACTAGTATAATACCCGTGCAACTGCACGGTGATATTTAATTTTATTATAATATGGTAAAATAGTTTGTTTAAAAATTCAATTAAAATGTGAATATATTTAATGTATAAGTTGGACATAAATGTAAAGGATAATATTTTATTTTTTGTTCCAAAATTTATAAGACAAAATATATGATAACTTTTATTTAATATAATTGTAATGTAATATTTTTTGTTGATTGAATGAAATGTAAAAGATGTAAAAACTTTACCAAATAGAACTGTAATATAATAGGTGACGACTTTCCACAAAATTTAAATTATTACAAATTTTAAAATACTTCTTTATACACTACATTTGTTGTTGTGTGCCGATTTTCATCTTGTGAATCGCGCAACAATATTTTTAGACCTTGACGACTCGTAACTCTAGATACAACAACATACAATTGTCCATGACTGAATACAGGCCTCTTCAAAAATAATCCTACATGTGATAATGATTGTCCCTGACTTTTATTTATTGTCAAAGCGTAGGATACAATTATCGGATATTGTCTTCTTTGAAATTTAAATGGCAACCTCGGATCTGAAGGAGTTAACGTCATCCTTGGTATTAATACCTTTTGATTAGCATTATTCCCGCCGAGAATCTTTGCATCTAAAACACGGGTACCCAACTTGGGTACCACTAATCGAGTTCCGTTGCACAAACCCATTGAATGGTCAATGTTTCTTAACAACATTACAGGTGTTCCAACCTTTAATTCTAATACGTGATTTGGTACCCCTGAACACTTAATGGTATTTAAGAATTCTGGTGTATGTATTGAGCCTAACATGTTTCCACTACCATCGGATGTGCAAGCACCATCAAAACTTAAGTATTGTTTTGACTCTCCCTTATGCAATGACACCACATATTCGTTAATGGATCAACAATATCGAGTGTGGGAGCTAATATAGCCCTTTCTTTCAACATTAAAGCATCCGAACTTAGAGTTTCAATAGATTGATAAGTGTTATGAACAATGGCGCCAATGTGATTTCCATTACTTTTGAGCAACAAATCAGATGGAATTTTGATTTCTGCATAACCATCGTTATTACCTCCAAGTAATCCATCACCTATTTTTGCCACCCAGTCTGCAAATTCTTTTACTTCAAAAGGTATCACCATTTCTTTATTATTTTGTAATCTCATATTCTTGGTTAGCCTCAAAACTTGACAATTTTCCCAAATATATGATGAATTTATACTGGCGGCTACGATATCTTCTCTACTTCCTTTTGGAATAACTGGTAAAATTTGTCGGAAATCGCCACTGAAAACAACTGTCTTTCCTCCAAATGGTTTATTTAAATTTTGATCGCAATCATGTCTCATTATATCCTTTAGTGTCCTGTCCAGTGCTTCAAAACAAAAACGGTGCATCATCGGTGCTTCATCCCAAATGATCAATTTGGTTTTTCGCAGTAACTCCCGCAAGTTGACTTCCTTGTTTAATGTTGCACATTGAATTCTCGTTCGGGTTGATTGGAATAGCAAATCGAGAGTGTGTCGTCCGTCCACCAGGAAGTAATAGTGAAGCTATGCCGCTAGAAGCAACACTCAACACAATTTCTCCCTTTGATCTTAGTGCAGCGGACAATGTTTTCCATACAAATATTTTTCCAGTACCACCGTATCCATACACAAAAATACTCCACCATCATTTGCTTGGACTGCATCAATAACGTTTTTTGTAAACATTATGTTGTTCTGTGTTTAATTGTTGAAGCAACAATGAATGCTCTGCAGTTAAACTTTGTTTATCATATCGTAACTCATTATTTACTAATGTATTGGTCCACGATGTTGAAAATCTCATGTCTGGTGTTGGCAAAGATGAAAAATATTTTAAACTCCGACCAGATCTCTGCAACAATTTATCTATTTCAATTAGCACTTGATTTTTCAACTCATCTTCTGTCAATGTAAGATCTGCGATCATAAATTAAATGCATAAGTACAAATATTTAAATGTAATTATAATAGGTAATTGTAATTACAATATTAGTTATTTTTACGTTGTTTTATTATTGAAAATATACCTTGTCTTCCAAGTTGCTTGCGTTGAGTATACACAATATCATTTGCTAATTGCAACCAACACTTTTCCCAAACAACTTCAGGCATACTCAAAGAATTGGAACATAATAATGTTGCAAATAATAGTCTCAAAGACTGTGCTGAGGCCCAAACACTTGCTTCCATTATTCCGTCAACATATTCAGTGTCGTCGTCCAAAATCCCCCAAGCATAGCAAGCCTCTCTGAATGTAGAATATTGAATTCCATTCAGTGTTCTTATATCTTCAAAGCTTTTGGGGCCGCGTACCACATTTAACAGACATCTTAAATGTAATACCCCGTCCCAGTTTTAATAAGAATAATAAAAGAAATGAGTTTAATGAAATGAATATTTGATTTAAGGATTTTTCAAATGATTTTAGAGCGTATATGCTTGCAAAAGGTTTTGATTTTTCAGGGAACGGACGAGCACTTCGAACCGGAAGCACTCCTAGCACTGTAACAAAATATTTAATTAAGGTTTGATCATAATAATATTTTAATTTCAATTTAAAGAAAGAAAATTTAATATTATCAACGAATTAGGATTTTCGATATAAAAATCGAAAATCTGATGAATAATAAATTCGGCGACGGAAAAATCTACTTTGTCTAACTAAATTAAAATTATTGGGAACTTTAAGAAAAATCGAATGTTTTTAATTAAATAATTAAATAAATAATTTTCGTTTCAGAACGTGACGATTTAATTGCTAAAAATCCTAAACAATTATTTCTAACAAAGCCGTGAATTTTAATTAGCGAAACCACGATTTTATAATACAGATGTGAAGGTGCGAAGATATAATAATACCGAGTAATAACAACACCGTGAAGTAAATAAATATCTAGATATTAAGTTTTAAAATTTCAAAATGGTCCTTCCCTTCTCTTCCATTTTGATCGGCCCCCTCTATCCACCTATAAATACATCACCTCCTTTCTTCAATAACATGCGATCTCTTCTTCAAAACATGGCCAAGCTCTGCCAAAATTTACACTCCATCTCAACTTCATATATCAACCAAGAGCAAGCAAATAAACCAACAAAAATCAAATCCAACTTTCTCCTTTCTCCTCCAAACCCATCGATCACCATCATCAAAGTTCATCATCATCATCGTCAAGTTCATCATCATCATCGAGCTCATCATCTTCATCAAGCCAAAGCTCTTCCTCAATTCAAGTGTTCCTTTTGAGGTAATCAATCCATACAATTCTTATAATTCAAGAAAAATTATAGAAATCATCCCCTTTTGTCCATGAAGCTCACGGCTTCATCCTCTCTTTCTCACTCTTCAATTTTTTCTTGAATTCAAGCATGAAACCATCATCTAATATGTATCCAAGGAGCTTCAAGTTACTAAACACCTGGTTCCTTGAAGATCCTAGCGAAAAACAGAGGAGGAGAACGACAAAGGTAACCTCCGAACAAAACTCGAATTTGGTGCTGGTATGATGTTCGATGAAGTGTTTGGATGCTTAAACGTGTTGGTATTTGCTAGATTAGGACTTCTACGTATTGATTGAAGTGTATACTTCATGCTCGTATTTTTGGTTTTCAAAAATTGTACTGTTATGCTGCCGAAATTTACGCTCAAATATGTCAAGTTGAAACGTCAAAACTGTTTCCGACTGATTTTCGGCTATGCCGTCGAGTACTCTGTTGTACTAGAAATTTGTGTTTTAAAACACCTACGTGCTCTCTTATATGTGTAGTACATAATCATAGTCTTGGTATTCAATTTTGGTGTCATTACGCTACTCGTTTTTACGCTCAAACAGGGTCGCTCAAAACTGGAATTTCGGGAAAAAACTGCTACTCGAAATTCCTATCTACAACTTTAAAAATTCATATCTCGAGTTCTAGAAATCATTTTGAGATGAAAATAGCGGCAATTTAAAATTAGTCGAGTCTAATATATTCGTATAAAATCTCGTAATTTTTCACCAGATAGATTTAGAGTTATAATATTTTCAAAAAGATGCGACGTGCTGAAACGAAAAACTGGAATTCTGCTTTCAACAAGAAATTGGTCCCAGGTACCTGACTTTCATGACGTTTTTAACCAACTCACATTTGTTTTTTTCCAACGAATTTTCTTGCCAATAAACTTCAGACTACAAGATTTAAAATTCCTAAAGTTTCGTCTTTATCCGATTAGCAAATCAACGGGAAACAGCTCGCAAAAATGGAAGAAAGTCACAAAATTTGGGACACTAACTTTCTGAAAAATGTTAAAACTGAAATTTGGAAATTTTGGAAAACTTAATGGTTGGTACAATAATCTATATGGATGAATTCCTTTCACAAACCATATGTCTTTTATTTCTCCTTTTATGTCACAAAATTAAAGTCCTGTAGGACCTTTTGTTAAGAAATCACATGTTATTAATTTAGAAGATTTTCCAAACACTATACACATGACCATTGTAGAAAATCTAAAAATTTAGTCCTAAATTGTAACAAGGCATAAACATGCTCCTCAAAATTCATAAGATTTGGACTTGCAAATAAAGAGCTATGAAATTGTGAAGTTTATATTGTGAATCTGAAGAACAGCCGAACTTCTTGATTTACTGGGACTATTTTCCATATGTTTTATTTTTATAAAAATCATAATCAAATACTACATGCTCTTATCTGTCTTTGTGAATTATTTGATGATTTTTAGTACTGAATAAACAATTTTAAAAAATTGTTTTATAAAACTGTGTCAAGCTGAAATTAGACCTTAAATCTTTATTCTTGCAAGTGATAATTTTGGGACATCATTAATAAACTCCAATAGCCGATTAAAGTAAAAGTTCGATAAAAGCTCACGAGTAAGGAAATCTAAAGAATAGAGTTTAACGTCCTTGATAAACTTACGAATAATATTACTTCAATCAAAAAGTAATTAATGACGAGAACATGAAAATATTGTGCTAGGGGAAGTGCTGCTCGAATCAAAGCTCGGACGATCACCGTCATGCTCAAATTCTCAAACCGGTTTCAAAGTTTATAACTTTTCTTAAAAGTTAACAAGGTGGGTGATGCTATATGTATTGCAGTTGTTAATGTTACATGGACTGTTAGTGTATTCTACGGTTACCGTTATACAATTTTTTACGAAATTAAAGACCTCCGGGTCCCATGAATACGCGGTATTAGTAAGCCGCTATGATACTACGACCACTGTATTGATATGAATATGGTATGGGCATCAGAAACTCGTGCGTACCTAAGGGTATGGGCATCAGAAACTCGTGCGTACCTACGACATAATAGTCGACATGAATACGTATGGGCATGAACAACTCGTGCATACGATATGTATATATATGGTATAATTGATACTAGGATACTGCTAATCTGTGTAACAGCGTACAGGTCATCCACTGAGATTTTTATCTCACACCCCAATAGTTTTATGTTTTCAGGTTATGATCGAGAGGGGCAGGAGCTATAGAAGGGATGACATGAATTTTTCCCAAATAATGATTTCCAATGAATTTATTATCATATCATAAATAGTTTAATTATTATGCCGAGCAACAAACTCTTTTAAAGATTGCTCGATGATTAAAATATATGCTACCTTGTAAACGACTGATTTTATTATAATACATGTGGCGACCCGAGTTTAGAGTGTCAAAGGCGCAAGGGCTGACATTCTGGATTCGGGGCGTTATATTAAATAATACAATTCACCTGACCCAGGAGGTACATAAAATATTCATCCTATAGCAAAACCTCTTTGTCGCAATACCCACTCTCGTGTAGTTCTTTTCCAAATATTTTTTTGAGGAAATTCTGCATATGTAAGATCCTCTGCTTCTTTATATTACTTATTCGCTTTGAACCAAGATAAGAACATGCTCTCTTTTACGCTAGCGCGTTCCACAATATTTTCAAGTTGATCTGTATCAGAGAATACTACATTCTGCTCATTTGGCAAATGAAAGCTTAAACGCTCTACGTGAGGATTTTTATATTGGATTTCAAAACCCAATATTCTCCACGTTGACTCACATGTTGAAATGTATCTGCAGTCATAATACATGTTCACCTCATCTATAGGTTCAACAGATTCCTCGACATTGCTGCTTTTGAAAAATGATGTTGTCACTCTATCGTGCCCTTTGTTGACATATTTAAACAAATATTTGATTGATCGTGATTGATTGCACCATTCTACATTCAAATGTGCGAAATATCTCAGCAAAAGATACCGATTATGTGGGACTATGTATCTATTATCCAATTCAACACCATTTTTCGTGACAGTTCTTCTGGTATCCCTTCGCCTGTAAATTGAAAATCCATCTTCATCTACTGATGTAGCATCTCGTTTTGGAAAAAATTTTGTACAACGTCCAGCCGACATGCATGGTGATTTTGGTCGAGCAGCACCGCAAGGCCCGTGAACCATAAAATCTTGAACTGTGGTGTAGTATAGTGGGTCAGTACTTTGATCCGGTATTTCTGCAGAAATGATTCTATCAATATCCGTGCCAGTCGGAAACTTATCTTCCGGGTTTAGAAATAATAATATGTGTGCATGTGGTAGTCCTCTTTTTTTAAATTCGACCGTGTACACCACTGTTACACATTGTAGCAAAATATTAATTAAAACAATTCAAAATAAAATATTATACAAAAAAAGGTTTTAAACATTGAAAACATGGTGTATGGAAATATTATTTTATTACAAAAAAAAATAATTAAACATAAATTTACACACATATTATACATATTTCTAACATATTTTATTGGCTACAATTTTAATTAAATTACAAAGTTTATTATTTATTGAGATTATATACAAAAAGATATATCTTGAAGCTATTTATTAGATATTTAATGGTACAATTTATCAAATATAATTTGTAATTTATATGTACTAAATGAACTTAAGAATAAATAATTTGCACATTATATAAAATAAATTATAGCATTGAAAATTAAATTTATGTTACTCTTAAATATTATAAATTAATTGTGTTGTACCTACGAACAACACAAATTATCATAATGTATCGTCAGATCAATGTTGACAGTAATGCATCGTTCACAGTAGTACATCCCGGCACATGGTTCCAACTTTTTCTTGCATATAGAACATGCTAGGTAACACCAATCGTTTTTACTCAAGATTCCAACCATTTCAGCATGAACCCAATAGCTTCCTAACTGCATTTTTAGTCATTTTTAAAATATCAACAAATATCTAGTATTATTGCATGTTTGCCATTTTCAATTATGATATATTCTAACCTCTCGATTGTATTTCAGTTGATCTATGCATCGAATATTTGTTCGTCCTTCTTTGAACTCCCTCTCAATCTGAATTGCATCCGGATGAGGTAAAACACATACTATTTATCCTTCTTCCCTCTCTTCACCAATCCTACATAAGATTTGAAATTGTAAAGTTACTTGCTAAATAAGTTTTTTCTCCTTCAAAATGTAAACTGAAATTTTAATATTGTTAACCTGGATTTGAACTCAATTACTTCTTCAGCATTGTTGTTGCATATGAGCCTAGAGACGTAGAATGTGTTTGATAGATTGACTTGGTCTGTTTTAAAACACCATTCAGATATCAAATATCAAATAAAACATGTACTTAAGTGTAAAATTAACTCTTTTACCTCTAAAAACCTTTTGTCTGAACATTTGTAGTATAATAACCACTGGTTCTGAACCACATGCTTCCATAAAGTTGTTTAGTAGGTCTGGAAAGTTTCCCCACAGTGTGCATCCAATCATGTTCCTCCTATTTGAAAAAATTATATATGTTTACATATATTTTTTAGAGTTAATGATATAACAATAATATAATAATTTAGATGAACATACTCTGTGTCTTCTAGTACAATGTCCATGTGCTTGGTTGGTCCATCTTTGAGGTCCTTTGTTTGTACAGGACCTACTGTAACAACCTTTCCAATGACATATGTACATTAATAAATCAAATGAATAAGAATACTCGAAAAAGCATGGTGAAAATTTTGGAAATAAACATACAATTTGTTTACCTATGAGCCTTGATTCATCCATGTTCTCTTGATTATTAACATTAGAGAATTGTCGAAACGCATACGTGTAGTTTGGAAATCCACTTTCAGTTATTGCAACTATTTTTGTTCTAACTTGAAACACAATTTTATATTGATTGCAAGTTGTTTTGTAGCGCATGGTATTATTCATCACTACAAAGTATTTAATTGCATATAGTCCTCCTTCCTGTAGCAACGGACGAAATGTAGGAACTAAGTCCCTCTTAATGCTTCCGTGAATACGATTACCCTGCATGTTAATTAAGTATATATGGTTAGTATGCATGTAATATCTATGAAACACATTTTTGAGTTGAGTAACATATAACACATTAAATGCTCACTGTTTTTACTCTGTTTACCTCTTTGTCATGCAGTATGCATTCAATGCTTAATGGTCTGTCCCCAACTGCATATCCAGGAACTTCATACACTTTAATGCATCTGATTTTAATTGCCCATATTGTTTTAGAAGGATTTATGTTTTTAATATTTGTAAATAAAGACGACATTTTGATTGTAATGCAAGTTTTGGAGTGTTCTAAATCTTCAACAGGTTTTGTGGAGTAAGAGTTTCAGTTGTGTATTCTATTTATAGGAGACTTAAGTCTGTTGTAAGCTTTTTGTAGACAGCTGTAACTTTAGTTAAATGCATGTAAATCCAGGTGTCCACTGTTGAAGCTATGTGTAATGTAATTTATTTATATGAAATATTTTTCGATGATAAATAATTTTGGTTTTATAAATTGTCATTTCAGTCAAATGTTGCATGTAATTACAAGTGTCTTTTGCTCAAACCTTGTGTAATATAATTTTTATTTGTGAATTTTTTTTTCAGTGTCAATGATTGTATTTGTTATAAAATTGGCTTTCCAATCAAATGCATGTAATTCCAGGTGTCTCTTCCTGAATCTATATTACAACTAATTTTGTATGTTTAAATGTGTTTTATTTTATTAATATATTTATATTACTCATTATCAGCTACCACGTGTAAGTCTTGCTACTATTAGTTTGTTCTTTTATTATTAGTTATGCTGCCTTAGTGTTGTACATCATGATACTACACATACTTACCTTTATGCTGCCTTACTTAATCTATTCACGCGCCTTGTTTTTTGGGCGGGAGATTTGGGCCACAATCACTTATTTGTTATTAGTATAGTATAGATAGTGATAAAGTGGTTTTTGATCGAGTGTATTGTAGTCATTTCTATTTTATTACTAAAGTATATGACCTTTTGTGAGTAAAAGTAATGACATGAAATGTAATTTTAAGATGTTGAGAGAGAATAATTGAAAAGGGTGTAGTTGTTTTATTGCCTTTTTATAGAAATGAGTAAATAAGTTTGAGACTGATCTTTTGAAAAAAAAAAGTAAATAACTTTGGGACGGAGTGAGTAAACATTTATGGAAAATATATCATCACGAGAAAGATAAATACTTCCTCCGTCCACCAATCTTATGCACACTTGCCTTATTCGTCCGTCCACCAATCTTATACACACTCGATTTTTTGGCAAAAGTTAATTTATCTTTATCCATCAACCATCGTTTAATTACTTCAAATGTCATTATACTTTACTCACAAACAATCACTTTATTTATAAATAGACCCCACAATACCTTATAATACTTTTACCTTATCTATTTTTTTATTTTTTTTTATTAAAACTTGTGCCAAAAGCATCAGGTATAAGATTGGTGGACGGATGAAGTATTTCTGATGGTAGGGTTATATATATATATATATATATATATATATATATATCTTAATCTTAATACTATATATTGGTAAATTTGGTTTAACCTATGTGGTGAAATCACAACAATCTGCGCAAAGCTCAATTCAATCAGATTATTTCGTTTTAAAATAGTGCACTCTCATTAAAAGTTATTTAAGTTAAAAAAAAATGTCTATTTAATTAAGTCTTAAAATTTTTAATTAAATTAAGTCTTAAAATTTTTATATCATATCCTCACATGAAAACGATAGTTGTTTACAATAAATCAAATTACATAATTTAACATTCCAAAAAGAAATTTGGTAAGTTGCAATCAAATCGTCTTTTATTCTTTATTCATAGTGATTTTTTTAATTCGATAAATTTATTAATTTGATTTTATTTTGTATATTGCACGGACTATTGGGATAAGTAATTTAAGTATTTTTTGTTTATACCGATTCTTCTAATTTGATGAATGTGTTTATATGATTTTGTTTTGTACATTGCAGGGAGTCGAGAAGTTATGTGTTTCCAAATTCTATGAGAAGGTATTGAATTTGTGTAGACGATTTCCTCAATTTTATAGACAAAGTCTCATGTGCAACTGGTCGCCCCAACTCTACCCATATATCCACATAATATGTCTAATATATTTAATGGGTCAAATATTTTTTTTAATGGATCATTATGTTGCATGAGTGCACGAGCACAATAGACTTACTCAATTTTGTATGACCATATATATTGGTCGTATTTAATTTTGTTTGCTATTTAGTATCCTGACGTTCTTATGTAACCGATATGTATTTTTTTATAGTTAATAATATCTACACAACATTGTTATATTTATACTAACATTAATTAAATATTTGAAGCATTTAATTTAAAATATATATTGTAAAGTTTTTTTCAATCCTGCGAAATTCGCGGGGTTAATATATATATATATATATATATATATATCAGCATTCCTTGCACTTCCTCGCACTACTCACACTCAAACATACAACATCAATCTAACTCTTACAAATGTCGCAACCAATTAACGCTATCGGATGGGCCGCCAGGGATGCCACCGGCGTCCTCTCCCCGTTGGCCTTCAACCGGCGCCCGTGACGTCCAGATCAAGGTTCTCTACTGCGGCATTTGCCATTCCGACCTTAGCAACATCATCATAGAGTGGGGCTTCTCCCGGTACCCTCTCATTCCGGGGCACGAGATCGTCGGCGCCGTCACCCAAGTCGGCTCAAACGCTCACAAATTCAAAGCCGGCGACAGAGTCGGCTTCGGCTGTTTCGTCTACTCGTGCCGGACATGTGACCACTGCGTGGGCAATCTCGAGAATTACTGCCCCCGGATGGTGAAAACGTACGGCACCACTTTACCGGACGGGTCTGTTACTACGGGGGCTACTCCGACGTTATGGTGGTGGATGAGGACTTTGTTATACGGTGGCCAGAGAATTTGCCGCTGGATAAGGGAGCTCCGTTGCTCTGCGCCGGGATTACGACTTACAGCCCCTTGAAATGCTACGGGCTGGATAAGCCGGGTGTCCGGGGCTCGGACACGTGGCGATTAAGTTCGCTAAGGCTTTCGAACTAAGGTAATCAAAGGCTTTCTTTTCATTTGCATATTAGATGGCGTTTTGCAAAATGTTAAATTATTCTCTTCCAAATTAAAATATTTAGATAAATTTGTTTTTCAAGAAATCAATTATTTTATAAAACCTAGGATACAAATTTATATATAATATGTTGCATAATAAAAATGTGTTACAATAAAATATTACATAAGGTCAATTATGTTGTAGTGTACAAATCTCAATTGAGACTCAATTTCACTTTACCCAACTCATCATTGACCCGCTTTGACCCCTTTTTGACCACTTAATTCACTGACCCTTCCTAAATTGATTAATTTGTATCTGTATGATTGATTTGTATCTATACAAATTTGTACATTAGACCTACTCTTTTCATAATATATATGCCTTTATTCAAAATGGGTTATTTAATAAGAAATAATAAAAATCCTGATCATTTTGTATTTTTTTAATAATTATTTAGTAATGTACGTACAAGTGTACCTTTAAATATTAGCAATGCAATTATTATACTATACAATGATAAACATTATGATGAACTAATTAATCATTAAAATGGAAATAAGTTTATATCTAGTTGTATGTATGTATGAGTGGATCACCGGAAATTTTATTAGAACATATTGAAAGTTAATATGATCACCGGAGTATATGTTTTGAGAATACTGAGATAATAAACGAGATGGATAAAATTCAAAAAGTCCCAAAAAAGTTTGATGTACGAAATTGACCCAATATTTTGCAAATTGTACTATTTTTGTCCTAAATTCGTCGAAATTCATGAAACGATATCGTTCTTTGCCATGCATTTCAGCCGGAAATCTTCAAATTGGATGCTCACATGTAAGACACATGACCAAAAACGACGTCGTTTCGTTAATTCCGACGAATTTAAGATGAAAATTGTACAATTTGCGTAAAATTGGGATGAATTAATTTCGTATATCAAACTTTTTTAAGACTATTTTAAAAAAGTTGAAAATTTATGCGATCGAAAGTTATTATTTTTAGTAGACCTTCCTTGTAATTAATGTTCATTAATTTCTGGCTTGGTCCGAAGGTGACGGTGATCAGCACATTGGTGAGTAAGAAGGAAGAAGCCATAAAAAAAACTCGGCGCCGACGAATTTGTGGTAAGCAGCGATCCGTTGGAGATGCAAGCGGCGGCGGGGAGTTTGGACGGAATTATCGACACTGTTTCCGCTTCTCATCCGATGGCTCCTTTGTTGAGCCTATTGAAGCCGGATGGGAAGCTGATTTTGGTGGGGTTACCGGAGAAGCCGCTGGAGGTGCCGGCGTTCCCCCTGGTGATGCAGCGGAGGGCGGTGGCCGGGAGCCTGGTCGGAGGGATGAAAGAGACGCAAGAGATGATGTATTTTGCGGCGGAGTATAACATATTGCCGGACGTGGAGATGGTTCCGATCAACTATGTGAACACTGCGATGGAGAGGCTGGCCAAGGGCGATGTCAAGTACTGGTTTGTGATTGATGTTTTGAACACACTCAAAGCCCGTATGTGATCGTTTCTTTTGAATTGAGTTGCATGTTTCTATCATTATTAATAAGGGGTTTTTTAATAAAAAAGGTTCCGTAACTTTGCACATTTATTAAAAAGGTCTCATACATATCACTTGTTTCAATTTAGTCTCATATGTATTCAATTTGTGCCAATTTAGTCCCAAATCGCCGGAGATCTGTCAAACCAGCAAAAAACGACGTCGTTTTTCTCTAAAAAAAACTATCAAAATTAGGGGTGCATGTATCACACGCCCTAAAAACGATGTCGTTTTTGGCTGGTTTGACTGGTCTCCAGCGATTTGGGACTAAATCGACACAAATTGAATACATACGGGACTAAATTAAAATAAGTGATATATATGATATATTTTCTATAAAAGTGAAAAGTTACGGGACCTTTTTGATTTAAATCCCTCGATGTAATAATATTCAATGATCAATAGTTTTAGAGCAAATATTAGTAATGAATTCTACTTCCAGTTATATTTTGTTGAACAAATTTTCTATACAGTAATTTGAGGGGCAAATGAGGTTTTCGGTTATCCAATTTTATCAATTTTTTTATTTCAGTCTATTAATTTTTAAATTTTGATTTTTGTTCTGCAATTTATACACTTTTGACTTTTTGGGTATATTGACTTTTAAATTTTAATTTTTGTCATATGATTTATATGAAACGAAACCAAAAAATTGTAAAAAATGTGTAAGTTATAGAACGAATGCGTGTAAGTTACAACAAGTCTTGAGATATAAATATGGTATCGACTATTGATCAAAGTATAAGACGTCACTACTACACATTTAAGTTTGCACAAGTGCACTTGGACAACCCTTTTTTCAAAAGTTCTCCAAAATATAGCTTGGAGACCGATTTTATTAAAAAAAAAAAAAAAAAATAGACAGCGGTTCAAAACCGTTGTCCAAGAACAAAACTTAGACAGCGGTTATCAAAGCACCTTAGAGAGCGGTTTTGAACCGCTGTCCAAGGAACAAGGTTGGACAACGGTTTTGAACCGTTTGGACAGCGGTTTCAAACCGCTATGTTGATTAAATATTATTGATCGATACTTGGGTGCAACTAATTAACTTAATTCCTTCTCCTTGCAGCTAATACACGACATGAGCTTCCTTGACGGAATATTATGAAGTATATGTGGCACGTCTCATTCAATAACTTTTTTGTTTCAAATCAATTTATAATCAAGGAATTTATACGATTACATGTCTCATCTTATAATCAAGGAATTTATACAATTATAAATTGATAGATTATACTACAATCCTGGCACAAACAATTATGAATTGATCAATTTATAATTTATTCGATTTATACTTCAACATGTGATTATGAATTTATACAATTTATACAATTTCAAACCGACGTGAGTCATATATATATATCCACTTGGATGCTTTAGAAAAAAAATATACTTACATATATCTACTTGGGATGCAAATTGAAAATTAATTATATGAATAAATATTAAGGTTGAGTTCATTTTTTTTTAAATATTACTGTTATGCATATACGTTGTTGTTGTTGTTGTTATTATTATTATTATTATTATTTTATTATAAATTGTTTAAAAAAAAGTATTACTTGTTTAGATGAAAAAGTATTACTTGTTTAAAGAAAAGTATTACTTGTTTAAAAAGAAAATGATTACTTGTTTAGATAGAAAGGTATAACTTATTTAAAGAAAAATATTACTTATTTAGATAAAAAAGTATTATTTGTTTAAAGAAAAATATTACTTGTATAGATAGAAAAGTATTACTCGTTTAGAAGGAAAAATATTACAAGTTTAAAAGAAAGGTAGTACTTTAAAAAAAACAAGTAAAAAATATAATTTTAATATAATATAATATAATTTAAATTTATATAAAAAAATTATTATATAAAAATGTGATTGAATTAATAAATAAGATAATTGAAATAAAGAATTTAAAAAAAATTATAAAAAAAGAAACGATTTTTAGGACATATAGAATTAATATCATTAAGTAAACGTAAGAAATCAAGTGTCCGAGCAGGATTGATCCCGCTCAGGCGCCCAAGGTCCCGTGTTCTGTCCCCCATGGGAGCGAATAATTGCCTTAATTAATTGGGAGGCTTGGTGGCTTATATATGATATGCTTGGTGTGTTGGGATTATACTGGAACGTATGCTTTTACTTTGTATAATCAGACTGAATTTTGGACTTATTTACTGAAATAAATTATTTATCACTGATGCTTTAAATATCATCGAATGTTACATATATTTACTACATAACTGTTCAATAAATAGTACGTGTTACATTGTAGTTAATTTAGTGATACCAGATCACAGAAGATTAAATTAACAGTCCCTTGTAACTAAAAGTACAACATTCACGACCTAGATGGAAATGAACAATCCATAGTGAAAGGTTGAAGTGTAAGGCTCATATTGGTTTGTCTTGACCAAGAGATTACACTAGTGCATGTCTAGTGCACTGAAGAGGACCTACAGGAGGACAAATTCTTCATAACTGAACTAGGAAGAATTAGACCTCAGTGGTTAGTTATTTCTTAATCTTCGTCCCTTAAATAAGATTGCGTGTGGTTAGTAACTATTGCTTTGACTTATTACGGGTAGAGAATCAAGGAGATTCAATACTTTATATCTTGGGCAATATTATTGGTCACATGCGATTGCTAAGATTTAATACGGAGAATCGTGTGCAAGTACGCTTGTTCGATTTGCCCCCTTGGGAGGTTCATAAGTTTTATCATACCAAATCTTGCAAGTGGAACTAGTTTCCGGTATGGATAATAATGTTGAACCGTTCCTTTACCAAGGATAAAAGATATTAATTAATGGAAAGCTATTTCAGTGGCTTGAATTAATTAATGGGCTAGATAATCTTAAACACGGGAAATAATAACCGGGAGCCATATTAACTGTAATATGGGTTAAGATGGATAGTGCAATATTAATTATGTAGTGGGATTAATTAATATTTATGGGCTTGAATAATATTGTGGCTCAATATTGATAATTCAAGATCCATTGGAAGGTCCAATCTTAATTCTCCTAAAGGCCCCCCAAGTAGCCCAACATAAAGTCCAATAACTGAAAAAGGTGTTTAAAAATAAAATAAATTTTGTTGCTTATTTTTCCTCATTTTTTTCGAAAATTATGAATAAAAGGGGAGAAAGATTTTCTTTGAAATTTGTTATGGAATGAAGATATGTATTCTTGGAATACAAGATTATCTCATTAAATTCAAGAAATCTCCCACTTGGTTATTCATATAGATATTTTCAAAAAAATTTAAATAAAAGGGAAAGAAAGATTTTCTTGATTTTCTTGAAAAGATATTATGGAAGATATGTATTTCTTGAAATACAAGTATATCTCATAAATTCAAGAAGATCCAAATCTTGGTTTCTTGTTCCTATTATTTTCGAAAATTCTCATAACTAGAGGAGTTGGGATTTTTATGGAATATTTAATTATGGAGAAAAGAATATAAGAGATATATTCAAGATTTCTTGGAGATCAAGAAAAAGATTTTCCTCCCCCTATTCCATGCCAAAAAAATCGTCCAACACCCCTCTATAAATAGGGGATGAATGTTTCATTCACAAGTACAATTCCATGTGCTGGAAAAATTAGTAAATCCACAAAGGTGGTGCAACAAATTTTATTTTCCCTTTTGTTAATTGTTCGCGAGCTTCCTTCCACCGGATTGTCGAGCAAGGACTAGGGAATACTTGGGAAGGTCTTTTGGTGTGTTTTCATCGACAAGACCATTGTCATTCCAAGAGGTAAGTTTACGTAAACTCGTAGTAATTCCGCATGCGTAGGATTTACGTGAACTGTTTATATGCATGATTTGTTGTTGAATTATTATTTGAATTAATATAGGATTAATTCATGCTAGTAATAATTGTTAGAATTAAATTTGTATTTAAATATTCATCCCGAATAGATCCGGACAATTAATTTCCCAACATGGTGGGTCCGTGGCTAAATATCGAATTTTTAATTTGATTAACGGTTTTTAACCGCTGTCTAAGTAGGCATTTTGGACAGCGGTTCAAAACCGCTGTCTAAGCTTCACTTTTGCACAGTGGTTCAAAACCGCTGTGTAAGTTTTTTTTTAGACAGCGGTTTTTAACAGTTGTCTAAGCTTAGACAGCTGTTACTAGGACATCCCTTATAACCGTTGTCTAAGGTCTTTTTTAATAGCTGTGCAAAGTCAAATCTGTATTAGTGCGTATAGTAATTAACTGATTGGAACTGTATATGAACAAGTTAATTAATTACAATTTCGAAGTACTGAAGAAAAAAATATCTAATTAAAAAAAATGCAAGTCAAATTAGTGTTAGTTCCCCTTCTTGAAGTGAATGTAACAACAATTGTCACTTCTAAAGTAATAGGAGTATAACGTTTTACAAAATATTTTAGTAAATTATCATTAATACTAATGTTCATATTAAAAATATTATTTTATATTAAAATGTTCACTCTAGAAATCGTCCGATAAATAATAGAGAATCTCGCTTTATAATGATATTATTATCAGCAGGTTCTTTTTTTGCAATAATTTAAAAGTTAGGTACCTAATTCACTAATATAAAATGGTATATGAAATGATAGAAATACCCCTATTTTGTCCTTAAAATTGCTTAAAGTTCTTTCTTTTTTTTGGCAACTATTTGATAATTCGGTATCTGTCCTGCAAAAGGCGAAAGTCCGATTCTTAATGTACATTAATAAGTGGAAAAGTTAAGTCATATTTTTACAATTTTTCCTAATAGGTATATACTAATATTCTAATTTTATCTTTCACTAATACAGATTTGGGCTTGGAGAGTTATTAAAAATGATCTTGGAGAGCGGTTATAACAACTCTCCAAGTAACAGTTGTCCAAGCATGGACAGCTGATAAAAAACCGCATTGCAAGCAAAATCACTTACAAAGCGGTTCCCAACTGCATTGCAAGTGAACGCTCTTAGACA
Organism: Stenogyne calaminthoides; assembly: GCA_037126765.1. Classification (NCBI taxonomy): domain Eukaryota; kingdom Viridiplantae; phylum Streptophyta; class Magnoliopsida; order Lamiales; family Lamiaceae; genus Stenogyne; species Stenogyne calaminthoides. The sequence continues at coordinate 14,955,271 of JBBCBC010000029.1, forward strand.
GCGGTTTAAAACCGTTGTCCTCTTGGACAGCGGTTTACAACCGCTGTCTAACCCTCTTTTTTTAATTTTTTTTTATAAATAAATACACTTGGTTTAACCGCTGTCCAATAATTTATTTATTTTTTTACAATTAATATATATTTAATTTATATTTTAAAAATCCTGTTTATATAAAACCAAAACCAAAACTAAAATCATAAACCAAATCTTATACCACTATTATATATATATACATCCAATATACCGAAACATATCAAATAAATTAATAAACGCATACGCATCATATATGAAATTAATATCCGTCAACAAATTAAAACATGAAGCATATTAATACAAATATATAAGTAATATGCTACCAAAAGTTATTCCGCTCTATCTAAAATTATACAAGAATCGATTGTAAAAGTACCCTGTCCAATCCATTTCCATGTGTTCATTCTTTGTTTGGAGTAAGACTTGACCGGACGATCATAGACAAACTGCAAACAACGATCAATTAATCAATATAGTTAGATATATATAGTATGAATTTTTATTCAATTAATAATAATTTAAATAAATCGATAAATTGACTTACGTTGATAGGAATCGACATTTGAGAAGCGCATATTATATCTTCAATATAACAGCACACAAAATGTCCACATTGATCGCTATCTCATTGCCTCGGTACCTGTTGATTAGCAATTATAATCACATATTACAATTATAATTATTTTATATTACACCCGGGCCACAGTGGTAATCCAGCAGAATCCCTTAACTTCTCTGACATATAAGGGTGATCTCGCAGATCATCGTCATCCCCACTCGATCAACATCATCATCGAAAATATCTGCATCTACTGTATCTTCAAACCTAAAGTCAGTTTCTAGGTTGCTTGAGCTACATCCATCTCTTCTCTCACCATGATATGTCCAAACGGTATATGTTTTATCAATACCGTGAATCATCAAGTGGTGAAACAGACTTTCTCGACCACTAACGGTTTTTCCATTCATACATTTCCAACACGGACATGGAATGTACCGAGGGTCGGTGCAGTGTCTAATTGCATGATTACAAAATTCTTCCACCCCATTCCTATACTCATCTGATAATCAATCTGCTCTAACCCACTTTCGATCCATATAGAACTAGCTACAGATGCCTATAGGAAATACAATATGAAGACTGTTTCTCAAGACAATGTATCTTAAAGTATTAAACCTAAAAGCATACCTAGCTATACTTAATCTACATTCATTTTAATTTTCTAATGTATTCTAATGTACCATCATTAATCATCTAATTAAAGAAACACACTATTCATTCATCAAATTAATAACTAAAATATATCCTAGTGTATTAATCCTAATACTAACAAAAATTAATTCATATCTCTAACACTAACAAAAATTAATTCAAGCCACGTACTAACAACAATTAATCCAAGCTACTAACAATAATATAATTAAACCTACATTAATCACACACTAACACCTAATACTTTTTTAATGAAACAACTAATACCTTTGAATAAACATCTAATACCTTATTATGAAACAACTAATACATTTGAATGAAACAACTAATACTTTTTTTATGAAACAACTAATTTAATGAAACACCTAATACTTTTTTAATGAAACAACTAATACCTTTGAATAAACACCTAATACCTTATTATGAAACAACTAATACCTTTGAATGAAATAACTAATACCTATGAATGAAACACCTAATACTTTTTTATGAAACAACTAATACCTTTTAATGAAACACCTAATACTTTTTAATGAAACAACTAATACCTTTAAATGAAACAACTAATACTTTTGAGTGAAACAACACACAAATTGACAACCAATTAACCAACCAAAAAATACACACATTTTAATTTCAAGAGCATTAATCATATATATCCCAAAAACTAAATTAAACAATCTAATCAAACAACAATTAATCCTATTTAACAACAATTAATCCTAACATATAACAACAATTAAAACCAAGCCAATTAATCAATTAATCTAACACTATATGCATATATCCTAACATATATAGATATATATATACACATACATACATATATATATAAAACATTAATAAATTAAATACCTATTAGATACAACAAGACGGCGGCGGCGGCGGTAGGGGAGGAGGAGGAGGAGACGACGGTGGTAGGGAGGAGGAGGAGGCGACGGTGGTGAAGTGGAGGAGGAGGAGGCGATGCGCGGCGGTAGGGACCGGAGGAGGAGGAGGGCGACGAGGGAGGAGGAAAAATATTGGAGGAGGAGGAAATGGGAGAAGAAAACGCGAATGGAGGCTGCGCGTTTCTGCATCTGATGTAATTAAGGGTTTGTGCTTGGAGAGCGGTTCAAAACCGTTGTCCCTTGGACAGCGGTTCGAATCAAGATTGTAAAAGAGTAGAGCAGTTCAAACCGCTCTCCAAGTATTTTTCTTGGAGAGCGGTTTCAAACCGCATTGTAAGTTTTTTTTTTTTAATAAAAACCGCTCTCCAAGCTCGGTTTTGGAGAGCTCTTTTTAAAAGGGTTGTCCAAGTGGAGCTGTCCAAGCTTAAATGTGTAGTAGTATTTCAAATTAATATTTGGACAGTATATAACGGAAAATAGTATTTATTACTGAGAAGTAGGAAATTGTGCATGCTTTTAGTTGTTTGAAGTGAAATTTATTGCTCTATATTGTTAAGATTAAATATTTTTCTACTTAGTTGTGTTTTGATGATTTAATTCTACACTTAGATCTTTTTTGTTGTGTTCTTAAGCCGTTATAGAGCTTTTTTTAGCACAGGAAGTGAATTTGAGAAGCCCAATTAGGTGCGCAATGATTTTGGGCCATTTTTCAAGTTGCAGCCAAATTCGGGATTTATGAGCCCATCGGGAATTTGAACTCTTTCCAGCCCATTTCTGGGCTTTAAATACACAGATAGGCCCCGATATCAATATCAATATTTTTCAGCAGCTCCAAACAGATGAAACTTCAAAAGGAAGACAGATTGTGAAAAATCTTGGAGATTGATCACCTAGGTTAATTATTCTTCCATGTCTGCTAGTTCGTTGATAAGTGCTTAATTTTATCTATTATAACCCCATAATTACACTTCTTTTGGTATATTTTTGAGCAAAATGGTGCTCTTTTGGTATAATTATTAAAAACTGAGTGTACGTCTTATAAATCATAATTTTAGTAAATATGTTATGTTTTAATTTAGCTTGCAAAGTTATTTGTTTTAAGCTTACCAAAGTCTTCTTATGTGATAATTTTATTATAAGTAAAAGCTGGACGTATGCCTTCTTAATCTCAAAATTAGAGAATATTTAACTATGCTTGCAACATATTTTATGGGCTTACAAGATTCTTATTTGCTAATTTACTACACATTCTAAAGTGCAGCCCAAGCCCAAAGTATCACAACTGACAAAGAAGGATAGCAGCTGCGTCAAAGAAAGATCAATCGGGTCACAAAGGCAATTCTGGCCCAGGGAAGGTGTGATAAAGGGCTGTACTTACTTGAACGGGACGTTCCAGCTTTAGTTGCTGCTATTCGAAATAAATCATTGAAGGCTAGTTTTGATTTGTGGTATTTACGCTTGGGGCATGTCCCATTTACTATTATTTCGTTGTTGAATAAATTAGGACATCTCACTGTTTCGTCCTTGTTACCGAATCCGGATATTTATTCCTCTTCTCAGTTGGCAAAGAGTAAACGATTGTCGTTTGAATTAAATAAGAAATGTGCTCTGTTGTTCTTGAATTAATTCATTGTGATTTGTGGGGTCCTACACTAGTTACTACTTCTGATGGATTTAAGTATTATGTTGCATTTGTGGATGAGTTTTTTCGTTTCTCATGGATTTATCCGATGCGTGCAAAATCTGAATTTTATGATATATTGGTGCGGTTTAATGCCTTTGTCTGCAATCAATTTTCTACTACTATTACAGTTTTCCAGAGTGATGGTGGTACTGAGTTTGTTAATTCCCGTGTTCGTCAGTTTATGTCTCTGCATGGTATTCTTCATCATCTTTCCTGCCCATATACTCCACAGCAGAATGGTCGTGCAGAACGTAAGCACCGTCATATCTCTGAAATGGGTCTTTTTATGATGTTTCATGCACATGCTCCGTCATCATTGTGGTTTGATGCATTTGCAATAGTTGTCTTTGTTATTAATCGTCTACCATCCTCTGTCTTGCATGATAAATCGTCGTTTGAGCTTATGTTTGGGTCAGCTCTGAACTATTCGAATTTCAAGTCGTTTGGTTGTCGGGTTTATTCATTCCTTCGTGATTATGATGATCACAAGTTGCACCTCGAAGTCGTTCTTATATTTTCCTTGGTTACAACAGTATGCATAAGGGCTTTCGCTGTTTTGATCCAGATTCCTCGCGGGTATTCACAACTCGACATTCCCAGTTTGATTAGTTTTGCTTCCCATTTTCTAGAGCTCCGCCCGCTTCACCCTTGTCCGACTTGGACGTGTCCAATTTTCTAGATGAACTGGCTATTCCGCCTGTTGCCCAGCCCGTGTCGCCAGCACGAGCCCCGCCCAGGCCGCCTCCAGCTCTCGGCACCCTTGCCTCTAGGTGATCTCCTCTCGTCTCGGACGATGTTGAGGTATAGTGTGCGCCTGTCCCAGCCTTGGCGTTGGACGTAGAACCTAATGCAGCGCCCATCCCTGCCGAGCAGCCTGCTCCCGACCTGCCCGTGCACTCACCTGCTCAGCCAACGCCTGCACTCCCTGCCCCCGTACATCTGATGCATACTCGTGCACGTGCTGGGATATTTAAGCCCTGCTACCCTGTTGATCTTTCCACTACGGCCTTGCTCTCGGCCTTAGTAGCCTCTTCCGAGCCCCGCGGCTTTAAATCAGCAATTAAATCTCAGGAATGGGTGGCCGCTATGCAAGAGGAAATTGATGCTCTACGTGATAATCATACTCGGGATTTAGTGTCTATCTATCACATTTAATATTATGATCTCAATTTATATGTACAGTAATATTAATTAATAAATATTATGGTATTAATTTATATATGTAGATTTCATACTAATAAATAAATTTCACTAAAAACCTACTCAAAAAAAAAATTATAGAATATTTACGAAAGACAAAAGCGCGTAGGATGGGTCATATGACAAAGGATCGTTGGGCTTGTATTACATTTGGAAGTTAAAGCTCAACCCCACATTTCACAGATGGCCCAAGCTCAATCGTGCAATGAAAAGACTAGACATATAAGTATGCATTCCATCTTCCATACCAATTATATAAATTTGTTAGACTTTTTATAAAAATTAAAAATTATATTAAAAAATTTAATAAAGCAAGTATTTTTCAAAAGTAATTAATGCATAAAGTTATATTAGTAAATGAGTAAGAAAATGTTTATAAGAAAATAAATCTATATAATTGAGATATTTATAAAAGAGAATATAGTATGTATCTATGTTTTAAAAACCGGAACCGGAAGTTGAACCGGACGACCCCAAAAAAAGGTTGGACCGGGGTCGGACCGGATTGAGCCGGTATGACGTCATAATAAATATTATATATATATAATATGAAAAGCAAAGCCCAAAAACCAAAAATGAAAAGCAAAGCCCAAAAAAATGATAAATGGGCTGGGCTGAAAAAAAAAACAAAAAAAAGGGGCCGGTTAAAAAACCTAATCTTCTCTCCCCCTTCATTTCATTCTCCAGTTTCTACTTTCTAGTCTTTCTTCTTCAATCGCGCTGTCGCCCTTAAACCATCCACCACTTGACCACCTCTCACGCCACTCGCTCTCTTTCTTGTTTCAATCAGTAGCCGTCTTAAGCCATCCACCACTTGACCACCTCTCCGCCACCCGTTCTCTTTCTTGTTGGATGACAGTGGCATGCGATGCGGTGGGTGAAGGGGGGTGTGAAGTGGAGAGGGCGTGTGGTGGGGGAAGAGAGGCGGTGCGGTGTGGTGGGGAAGAGGGCGCAGTGCGGTGTGGTGGCTCGAGGGTGGCGGTGCGGTGTGGTGGCTCGAAGCGGCGGCGCTGGTGGTGAACGGTGAAGTGGAGAAGGTAACAAAAAAAAAAAAAAATTTAAGTGAAAACCGGTCAAAACCGCCGGTTGACCGGTTTCCGGTTTTGACCGGTTTTTTCGGTTCTCGGGGTAGCGGTCCAATAGCGGTTTTTATACCTCTATTGGACCGGTTCAGACCGGTTCACCGGTCCGACAGTTCGACCGGCCGGTCGGACCGGGTTTTTAAAACATAGGTCTGTATAATTGGGACGGAGAGATAACTAATATTGTTGCAAAATGCAAATAAATGAATCATTTACCAATTATTTTTATAAGATATATAATCATGAGTTTTATAAGATACATATAAAATGAGTTTGTCTAGACAAAGTATAATGTAAATAAATTTCGCACAAAAAAATGGTGAAATTAATTAAAAAGTATGACATATATTATTAAAGGGCATTGGTCATGATAAGTAAAGGGTATGACTAATCACTATAAAATGTATTACATATAATACTGAAGTATATAATTTATATTACAATAAAGGTATTAATGGTGTAATTGAAGGATATGATATACATTAGGAAATGATATTAATCATGATAACTGAAGGGTCAGATCTGTATATATATTTTAAAAATTGAAGAAATATTTAAATAAGTGAATAATAAATAATGGAAAATTTGATTTTTTCGTCTGGTAAGTTCGACATATTTTGATATTGGTCCTAGTAACTTTGGCTGTATGATTTTCGTCCTATAACTATGTAAAATTCAACTTTTTGGTCCTATGGCCTACTATCAAAAATTCAACTTTTTGGTCATATGGCCTACTATCAAAGGTGATTTTTCAGGTAAATTTGATGTGGATTTTCTTTTCTTTTTTTAAAAATAAAATAAATACACATCTGACAAAAAAAAATACTTAAATCCTAATTTGAAGCCCGGAAGCCCGCAAAACACTTAAATCCCTGAATCTTAAACCCAGCGCCGTATTAAAACCAGATGATTTAAGTAAATAAATAATTAAATAAAAGAGCTTATAAACCTTATCGCAGGAAGCATCCGGATCTAACAATTTCGCCAGTTTAAAAGGAGAGAAGTGACCATTATGATGTTGTTGCAGTTGCTGGGAAACTAACTTCGCCGATTTCCTTTCTCTCATCTGAAATTACCAATCGCAAGACTCGTGAATCCGTAACAAAAAAAAAAACAAAAAACATCCCTAACAAAAAACAAAAAAAAACAAAACCCCTCAAAACTATCGAGCAATTACTCACAGTAAGAACTAGAGCTGATTGTTGGAACTCGTGAATCCCTAACAAAACAAAAAACAAAAAAACCCTCAAAACTATCAAGTAATTACTCGCAATAAGAACTAGAGTCGATTGTCGGAAAGAATTAGGGTTTTCTGATGGAGAAATAAGAATCAGTAGATCAGTGGAGTTGTAAACAATTGCATCAAGAGAGAGTGTGTGCGTGTGCAGCGCACGTAATGGGAATTATTCAAGATTTTGGACTGGATAGCCAGGCATATTAAATCCCTAAATTGTTAATACGCCACGAGTTTTATGTTTTGCGGGCTTTAAGATTTCAGGGATTTAAGTGTTTTGTGGGCTTTTGGACTTTAAATTAGGATTTAAGTGTTTTTTTGCTAGCTGTGAATTTATTTTAATTAAAAAAAAAATCACGTTAGATTCACTTGAAAGACCACCTTTGATAGAAGGTCATAGGACCAAAAAGTTGAATTTTACAAACTCATAGGACGGAAATCAAATAGCCAAAGTTACTAGGACCAAGATCAAAATAGGTGGAACCTACCTGACAAAAAAAATCAGTTTCCCATAAATAATTTTATATAAGTGGGGTTTATTATTATATACCGCTGTCCCCACAACCGTGTACTCTATAAAAAAATAAATTTTGTAACACAAAAAATTCCAAAATGTTGGAGGACTAAACGTTAATTTTTGGGAAATTAAATGTGATAGCATCGTTCTTTTTTAATGGGTGGAGAGAAAACTAAGTATAATTTTCCCCACTTGTCCCACTTAGGAAACAAGCAAATAAAGTTTCTTATATAAAGATAGATATAAGTTCATGTTCTTCAAAATAGGTGCATGGACCTATCTATATCTATCTTTTTGGAGACTGTATCCGAGCATGCGGATGGACTCGGTTCATGCTTATTCAATTGGTTTCTCAGAAAATTTGAACTTATCCGAGCATGCGGATGGACTCGGTTCATGCTTATTCAATTGGTTTTAGAGACCCATTCGAACTTGGGCCGACTCAGTTGTTGTGTACCTAGAGCGCGAGGTCAGGCCCGACCTGGAAAGAGACCAGAAAGCCAGACCGAATTTTACACAAGTGTACCACCTCTCTAAGGAGGGCCGAACAACGGCCCATCGAGCGCGAATATGAAATTTAGATGCACCTCGCAGTCGTGTGTCGATAAAAGTTTGAGCATTAAGCGTGATTGGACAGAATAAAGTAGACGGTCCCAAAGAGCTTACCTAAGTATGGCCCTAACCAGAGACTTGTTAGCAAATGACTGTAATGATGGGTGGCTAGGAGTATTTAAAAGGCTAAATCCCTGATTATTCGGATCTTCCTTGGGCGACCTCCCAGCGACCTCCGACCTGAGTCACATCAATCTTATAGCATTTAATGTTTTGTAGAGTCACTTTCGGCTCCTTGTACTTGTAATCGGGGAGAGTGAGCTCCACTCTCCCAAACCCAATATATATGGGTCATTTATGACCAAGAACACTAGAGAATTCAAGATTACACCAAAACTCTTGCAAATTTATTACTCAAGCTCTTATTCTCTCAGTCCACCCCACAACATAAATGCAACCCACTTTTTCAAATTTATTATTTGTGTAACTAAAATCATCAAGTCAAATCATTAAACCTTAATCCATATATTTTAGTGCACAACAATTGGCGCTACAAGGAGGGTGCTCTTTAAGAAATATCAAGCTAAGTTTTTAGTGTTTTCTCATTGGAGTATCCCTCACAAATCTTCCACATAAACCCTTCACGATCATTTGAACCACTCAAAAACCCAACCATGTCCCAAGCAACTTTCATCTCCAAGAGAAAAGGTATCTCAGTTTCATGTCACTCCGGTGGGGCGGGGGCTAGCGGCCCGGCTGCTAGCAATCGCAAGGCTGGGGAACCCACCATCGGGATAGCTCAGAAGCTCGAGCAAATCCGTACCCCGAGAGACATCGATGAGGCCATTGCTGACTTACGCAAAAAGCAGGCCGAAATGAAAATACCAAACGACGACCTGCAACATAACCTGAATCAGAAAGCTCAGAGCAAGGCAAAGGCCAGATGCTCGAGGGGCCCCGCAAGAATGGGCCACACTACGACGGACCTCGATACGAGGGGCCTCACCGCGAGTGGAGTCAAGAAGCCAACTCTCACGGGCCTCAGTACACTCCGATCTACCGACGCAACCCGAACGAAGGGCCAAATCCCATCCACAGACGTCTGTTCTCATAAAGTTTCAGTTGCGGCCAGCATCCACCTCGCAGACCCCAGCGAGATCAGCCTAGACCGAACTGGCACGACCAGGCTGAACCCGAAGGGTCTTATTCGGGATAAGTGGCCCAGGGCGGACCCTGGCAGCGAGTATCAGCAAAGGATCGACTGGAGAGGAGCCCATCACCTTACCAAACGGAGAGGACCCCATCGCCCTACAGACGTCGTCGGACCCCATCTCCTCGCCAACAAGATAGAAACTCTCCACCCCGACCTCATCGTGCTGAGGCCGCTGTGCAGAACAAAAGCCCTCAAATGGCTGTCATCCTTCAGAACATCAAGGATCTCCAAGAGCAGATAGCAAACAAAGAGGGTCGCCTCTCTGTACAAAAATCCTGATTTCACCAATGTCTCCCACAGTCCTGCTCGCCCCGGTATAGATTAAGATCAACGCGAGCTCAATCACGCAGTACAATGGCAACACCAATCTGATCAACCACATCAGCAAATACACGTCATACATGAACTCCATTGGAGCGACCGATGCCACTCAGTGACGACTTTTCCCACTCACTCTAGGCGACCAGGCCTACCGTTGGTTTAACACCCTACCGCCGACATCCATAGAGTCTTTCCACCAGATGGCCCAACTGTTCCTCACTCACTTCGCATCCCTGACCCCGCACAAGGGAACCAAGCAAAGCCTTGCGAACATCCACCAGCTCGAGGAGGAATCAGACTGGGCATATATCGACTGCATCGATCAGCTCATTATGGAAGGTGAACCACTAGGAGACGAAGCCAAGGTTTTGGGGATAGTGCATGGATTGAAAAAGGAACCAAGCTTTGGAAGATGATGAACAAAGACTATCCGACGAGCTATGCTGATTTCAGATACCGAGCAGGTGTCATGATCACCAATGCGGAGATACTGGCGTCTAGGTTGGTCGAGCAGTGACCTAGTGAAATCAAGGTCGAAGTCAAGAAGGCCGAACCGAAAACCGAGAAATATTTTAGGAGGCCTGAACCCTCCAACTACCGAGCTCCAGGGGCATTCAAACCCATCGATAACACCCTGGAAGTTAAGCTACTCGAGATGTTAACCATGAACACGGCCCAGGTTTTTCAGGCCATCAAAGGCGGACAGCAAATCCCACCAGCTCGGGAGATGCTCCAGAATATGTCTAAACTCAACCCGAAGAGGTTTTGCGACTACCACAATTCCATTGGGCACACCACCGAGCATTGTTGCGACCTACAGAGGGAACTTTGGAAGTTGTACGAAGAAGGAAAGTTGGAAAGGTTTGTTAGGCCGAGACAGCAACAGAATCAGCGACATGCACCTCCGCCAGGGAATCAAACCCGACCAAGGAAGGCGAGGTCCACAGATCCCGGAGGGGGCAGGGAATAGAGTCATCCACATGATCTGCCCAACAGGGGGAACCATTGGGGGTTTCCTCCCAGCGACCTCCCTGTGTAACCGTTGGCAGAAGGCTGAGATGTGAGCTCTCGATAATGCCATCTTATGCTGCCTCCCGGTTAATACAATAGCCCCGAGCCAAAAATAAATCACCTTCACCGAGGAGGATAAGGGTGGAGTGGTTTTTCCGAACTGGGACCCGCTCGTAATCTCAGCTCGAATAATGGGGGCTCTGGTCCATCGCATCATGATCGACAACGGGTCTTTCTACAACATTCTCTTCAAGAAAACTCTAGATCAGCTCGGCAATTTCCACTCTTACGTCTAACCATGCGAGGTGGGAAGTCGAGGTTTTGGAAGTCAGCCCGTCGAAGCCTATGGAATGATTCGCCTGTCAGTAGAGATCACCTCAACTCTGGATCCCGAGGTAAAGGCAACAAGACAGCTGGATTTCGTGATCGTCGACATTCCCTCCAATTTCAATGCTTTCTTCGGCAGGCCTTTCGAACATGAGTTCGGGGTGCCGCCTCATCTTACTACTATTGTATCAAATTTTCGAGATCTAACGGGGAGATTGGCACCATTAAGGGTGACCAGATCGCAGCAAGAAAGTGTTTGACTTACTCTTGTGTCAATTTAAATTCTGCTTTTTACTACGGTAGAAAATCCGAGGTGGGGCAAGGTTGTACGAGCCAAACTCCACCCCGGAGAGAGAAAGAATATGAAGAAATGGAAATAGATAATGTAATAAGAACAGACGCCATACCTATGGAAGTCGACACCATAGCCAAAGAAAAATTAAGACAAGAATCACCAGATCTAGAACCCCGCCTCGGTTTCAAACCAATGGAGGTTGACACCGAACAGCAAGAATCTAGCCTCGATCCAAGGATGGGAAAGAGTGACCAGCGAGCAACCCCCCGTCGAAGAGCTCGAAACAATTCCCACCGACATCGATCGACCCGAATTAAGTATAACCATCGGAACCCAAATACCCGGTGATCTACGGGATCAACTGATCGAATTCCTCAAAAAGAATCTAGATCTGTTCGCTTGGTCACATGAAGATATGGTCAGCATTGACCCCGAGGTCGCGTGCCACAAGCTAAACATCGACCCTTCAAAAAGACCGATATCCCAGAAACAAAGAAAGTTCGGCCCAGAGAAGTATGCGGCCTTGGCCGAAGAAGTAAAGAAGTTATTGGATAACAAGTTAATCGAGCAGGTAGATCAGCCATAGTGGGTGGCCAACGCAGTGTTAGTAAAAAAGGCGAACAACTCTTGGAGACTTTGTATCGATTTCACCGACCTCAACAAAGCATGCCCGAAAGATTACTTACCTATGCCCCACATCGATCACCTCATGGATAGCACCGCTGGATATGAAATGATGACCTTCATGGATGCCTTCGCCGGATACCATCAGATCGCCATGGACAGAGATGATCAACAACACATCTTTCCTAACCGAGAAGAACGTTTACTGCTGGAAAAGGATGTCGTTCGGATTGAAGAATGTAGGGGCGACTTACCAACGCTTGGTGAATCGAATGTTCGCAGATGAGATAGGCAAAACCATGGAGGTGTACATTGATGACATCGTGGTAAAAAGCGAAAAGAAAGAAGATCATCTAGGCCACCTGGCCCGGACTTTCGACATTTTGAAGAAGTACAACATGCGCCAAAACCCCAAAAAATGCAGCTTCGGGGTTGGTTCGGGGAAGTTTCTAGGCCATATCATCAGTCAGCGAGGCATCGAAGCCAATCCCACTTAGATCAAAAGCATCATGGATATGAAACCACCTCGCAATATAAAGGAAGTCCAAAGACTAACCGGATGTCTTGCAGCCTTCAACAGATTCGTTTCCAGAATAGGAGATAAGTGCAAACCTTTTTTCGAAGCCATGAAAAAGGGGAAGTTCTCTTGGACCCCGCAGTGCCAAGCCGCATTTTTGAAACTCAAAGTGTACCTCTCCAACCCTCAAATCTTAGCGAAACCCATCCCTGGTGAAAAGCTTTTCTTATACCTAGCGGCCTCGGAATCGACTCTCAGCTCGGTACAGGTCTGAGCAGAGGTTCAGTACCATCTACCGATATAATTCATCAGCCAAACCCTAAATGACGCCGAGCTCAAACACCTACCCCTCGAGAAACTCGCAAACGCCTTGGTCATGAGTGTTCGGAAACTACGATAATATTTTTTCAATCACCAAATAGAGGTCCTGACCACCATGCCACTAAGACAAGTCCTGCATCGACCTAACACCGTCGGATGATTGTTGAAATGGTCCATTGAGTTAGGACAGTTCGGGATCACTTTTGCACCCCAAACTGCGATCAAAGCTCAGGTCCTCGCCGATTTCCTCACCGAGCTCACCTTAAAAAAAAAAGACCTCGGAGGCAGACGACATACCTTGGACTCTACATGTCGACAGTTTCTCGACAAGCACCCGAGCTGGGGCTGGAGTGGTCCTAATCATTCCCAAGCAACAATCGTTCACAACGGCCGTAAGTTTTGACGAAGCAGAATATGAAGCCTTGATAAACGGCCTAAAATGGTAATGGCCATCGTAGTATGAAGGTTGAAAGTTTACATGATGAAGTGTCTATTCAAATAACTTAATCAATTTATCTCAAATCACTAATTGATCATCAGTGTCACACTTAGTCACAAAGTCTAAGTTGACGTGCATTGGCCAATGACTTAGATCCAATTATGATGAGAAGATAAGTATTCTCTCTAAATCCACTTTGAGGAATAAATCATTTTCTTGGCTCAACTACCACTCACATGCACTTCGTGATGAACCCAATCCAAGTCATATCTACCCATAGACGGGTGTAAGCGTCGGTCATGGTCAAAGTTCATCACTCCACACATGTTGTGCGTATTGACCTCAAGTCAAAGGAGTATCGCATCGCTCCCACTAACCGAGACACCCGTAGACACATATAGTGGAACTACATCAAACGGTTTCTCGGATGGGTATACCAATACCCTCTAAGGTATTTGTGCATCCATCATGAGATACCTAGTATCTCGCAGTAAGTGGGATCTTACTACACTCTCTAAGAGTATGATGCAGATTGCACACCAATCTCCATTGCATCATCAATATCCCTTTCTTAAGTCATCTGAGTTCTCACTCACTCAATGACACCAGTGACTCAAGGGAACACGTATAAGAACAAATGCAAACAATAAAACATAATATTCTAGTGAGTGTAACGACATACATTTAATATTAAACAAACAATAATATTAAACCAATACTGAATATTATCTGAGTATTATGTACTGAATATTATCTGAGTATTATGTCCTTACAATACTGCCCTAGTCCGCCTTGCGTGCCTAGCGCGCGTTCGCCATGCCCCGTCTGCAATCGCCCGGGTGGTGCGTGCGGTAGCTACGCGTTCCGCCTAGCCCGCGTGCTCCGCCTTGGCTCGCGTACGTCCGGGCACTCGGACGTCCCGTCTTTAATTCTCTATCTCCGTCTTCGTTCACGATCAGGTTACAATTTATTTACCAAAAATAAATAAACCTAGATCTAGACTAGTCTATTACATTGAACAAATCAAACAAATTCTAATCTACTCGTGGATTTTCTCATGAGGCAAAACAAATTCGAACGAATCCAATTGGATACTAATAATTTATTTGCATGTAAACAAGCACATTAAAATACCATGACAATTGGATACCTGCAAAACAGATCTAACAGTTCTATGTTGGGGAATTACTTGCACGGATCTATTCGGGATCAATATTTAAATATAAATTTAATTCTAACAATTATTACTAGCATGAATTAATCCTATATTAATTCAAATAATAATTCAACAACAAATCATGCATATAAACAGTTCACATAAATCCTACGCATGCGGAATTGCTACGGGTTTACGTGAACTAACCTCTTGGAGTGGCAATGGTCTCGTTGATAAAAATACACCAAAAAGCCTTCCCAAGTATTCCCTAGTCCTTGCTCGTCAATACGGTGGAAGGAAGCTCGCGAACAATTAACAAAAGGGAAAATAAAAATTTGTTGCACCACCTTTGTGGATTTACTAATTTTTCCAGCACATGAAATTGTCCTTGGGAATGAAATATTCATCCCCTATTTATAGAGGGGTGTTGGTCGAAATTTTGTGCATGAATAAGATGGGAAAATCTTTTTCTTGATCTTCAAGAAATCTTGAATATATCCAATATATTCTTTTTCTCAAGATATTTAAAATATTCCACAAAAATCCCAACTTCCTTTTGTTATGGTATTTTCGAAAATTTAAGGATAAAGATTCCAAGATTTGGATCTTCTTGAATTTATGAGATATTCTTGTATTCCAAGAATACATATCTTCCATAATATCTTTTCAAGAAAATCAAGAAAATCTTTCTTTTCCTTCTTTTTCTATGTTTTTCGAAATATTCATATAAATAACCAAGTGAGAGATTTCTTGAATTTAATGAGATAATCTTGTATTCCAAGAATACATATCTTCATTCCATAACAAAATTCAAAGAAAATATTTCTCCCCTTTTATTCATATTTTTCGAAATTAATGAGGACAAATAGCAACAAAATTTATTTTATTTTTAAACACTTTTTTCAGTTATTGGACTTTATGTTGGGCTACTTGAGGGGCCTTTAGGAGAATTAAGATTGGACCTTCCAATGGATCTTGAATTATCAATATTGAGACACAATATTATTCAAGCCCATAAATATTAATTAATCCCACTACATAATTAATATTGCACTATCCATCTTAACCCATATTACAGTCAATATGGCTCCCGGTTATTATTTCTCGTGTTTAAGATTATCTAGCCCATTAATTAATTCAAGTCACTGAAATAGTTTTCCATTAATTATTATCTTTTATCCTTGGTAAAGGAACGGTTCAACATTATTATCCATACCGAAAACTAGTTCCACTTGCAAGATTTGGTATGATAAAACTTATGAACCTCCCAAGGGGGCAAATCGAACAAGCGTACTTGCAAACGATTCTCCGTATTAAATCTTAGCAATCGCATGTGACCAATAATATTGCCCAAGATATAAAGTATTGAATCTCGTTGGTTCTCTACCCGTGATAAGTCAAAGCAATAATTACTAACCACACGCGATCCTATTTAAGGAACGAAGATTAAGAAATAACGAACCACTGAGGTCTAATTCTTCCTAGTTCAGTTCTGAAGAATTTGTCCTCCTGTAGGTCCTATTCAGTGCACTAAACATGCACTAGTGTAATCTCTTGGTCAAGACAAGCCAATCTGAGTCTCACTTCAACCTTTCACGATGGAGTGTTCATTTTCATCTAGGTCGTGAATGGTGTACTTTTGGTTACTAGGGACTGTTAATTTAATCTTCTGTGATCTGGTATCACTAAATTAACTACAATGTAACACGTACTATTTATTGAACAGTTATGCAGTAAATATATGTAACATTCGATGATATTTAAAGCATCAGTGATAAACAATTTATTTCAGTAAATAAGACCGAAATTCAGTTTGATTATACAAAGTAAAAGCATACTTTCCAGTATAATCCCAACAATCTCCCACTTATACTCAAAGTCTGCTTTTAAGTATACTACAGCATGTCTCGTGTAGTTCCTAATACGTGACATATAATGTCACCTACACGAACCTAATAATGTCTCCCACTTATACTCAAAGCAGATTGGCAACGGTCTTGACACCCATTCCTTCCACATGTCTCTCGAATGTATTCTGAGGCAGACCCTTTGTGAATGGATCTGCTAGGTTGTCTTCTGACGCGATCTTTGCCACCTCTATATCTCCTCTCTTAACGATTTCTCGTATAAGATGGTATTTCCTTTCAATGTGTTTGCTGGCCTTGTGGGCTCTTGGTTCCCTTGAATTTGCAACTGCTCCGGCATTGTCACAATAAACAGTGATTGTGCTGGGCAAATTCGGAACTACATCCAAGTCCACTAGGAAGTTCTTGAGCCAAACCGCTTCTTTTCACGCCTCGCAAGAAGCTACTACATATTCGGCTTCCATGGTAGAATGCGTGATGCATTTTCGCTTAACGCTTCTCCATGTCATGGCTCCTCCCCATGCAAAACACACACTCTGGGAGGTAGATTTTACGGAATCTAAGTCCGATTGGAAATCCGAGTCCATGTAGCCGATGGGGATTAGACTATCGATCGATAAACCAACATTCTATCTCGAGTTCTTTTCAGATACTTCGTAATGTTTTTGAACCGCCGTCCAATGTTCTTTCCTCGGGTTACTTTGATATCTTGCCACCATGCCAACGACAAAGCAGATATTCGATCTCGTGCACAATATTGCATACATAAGGCTTCCGACAGCCGAAGCATAAGGAATGACTTTCATGCCATCTATCTCCTTTTGTGTCTTAGGGCACATTTCCTTGGATAGATGGATTCCATGTCTGAAAGGTACGAAGCCTTTCTTGGAATCTCGTGATGTCAATCGCTTTTAAGACAAAGGTCTATGTATGAAGTTTGCGATAAGCCTATCATCCTTTTCTTGCGATCTCGAGTGATCTTGATCCCAAGGATGTGCCCGGCTTCCCCTAAGTCCTTCATATCAAACTATTTTGAAAGCCATGCCCTTACGTCTGATAACACCTTTACATCATTCCCGATGAGCAGAATGTCGTCTACGTATAGTACTAAGAATACAAATATAGTTCCGACACGCTTTTTGTACACACAACTTTCGAACTCGTTCTGATCAAACCCATAAGACTTTATAACATGATCAAAACATTGGTTCCAAGCTCTGGATGCTTGTTTGAGTCCGTAAATGGACTTCACGAGCTTACAAACTAGGTGTTCTTGACCCTTTTCAATGAAGCCTTGGGGTTGTTGCATATAGATTTCTTCATCAAGACTTCCGTTAAGGAAAGCTGTCTTGACATCCATTTGCCAGATTTCAAAATCGAGATGCACAGCAATCGATAAGAGAATTCGGATGGACTTGAGCATTGCTACAGGCGAAAAAGTTTCCTCATAGTCTTGACTTGAGCATTCTGAGTATAACCTTTCGCCACAAGCCTTGCCTTGAAGGTTTCCACCTTCCCATCCGGTCCTCTTTTTCTCTTGTATACCCACTTGCAACAAATGGGTTTGACCCCATTAAGTGGCTCGGCTAGCTCCCACACTCTGTTATGATCCATAGAACCCATTTTGGCTTTCATTGCTTTTTACCAAGAAACTGCATCCTTGTCTTGGATTGCCTCATCATATGTCCATGGGTCTGATTCGTCTTGTCCGGGAATCAAGTTCGAGGACTCTCCTATCCCCATGAATCTCTCGGGCTGTCTTACAACCCTCCCACTACGACGAGGTTCCGGTTGTTAAAGTGTGTCGTTTGGTATGTCATCTTGTACAGTTGGCAATGAGGTTAGCCCCCTTAGCTCATTTAAGGTAATCTCACTTCTGGGTCTTCTTTCGTTCATATAGTCTTCTTCCAAAAATCTAAAGTGGGTGCTTATTACCACCTTTTGATCTTCGGGACCATAGAACATACACCCTTTTGTTCCCTCGGGGTATCCTACAAACAACATTAATTCTGATCGAGGATCCAATTTTCCGGCTTCCTTGTCCAACACGTAGGCCGGACACCCCCAAATTCTCATGTGTCTCAACACAATTCTTTGGGAGTTTTGGGAACCAATTTGGATGGCACCAAGTTCAGAATGTAAGCCGCTGTTTCCAAGGCATGACCCCAGAACGACTTGGGAAGATCCGCATAATTCATCATTGATCTAACCATTTCCAAAAGAGTTATGTTTCTTCACTCTGCAACCCTGTTTTGTTGAGGGGTTCCGAGTGCAGTTAGCTGGGATACAATCCCTTCATCTGACAAGTAGTTCAAAAACTCATCGCTGAGGTACTCGCCTCCACGATCGGATCGTAGAGACTTGATACGCTTTTTCCTATGATTCTCTCGCTTGAGCCTTAAATTCTTTGAATTTCAAAGGTCTCGATTTATGCTTCATAAGGAAAATATAATCGCATTACCTTGAGTAGTCATCAATAAAAGTGACAAAATACTCATAACCTCTTCTTGCTTTTGGTTGACATTGGACCACATACGTCAGGTGAACGATTTCTAACACTTCTTTTAGCTCTATTCCCCTTGGTTTAATGCCCTCTTGGTCATTTTACCCTCCAAAACATGATTCGCAGGGTTGGAATTGGTTCAACTTGGAGAGACTCCAAAGTGAACCGTCTTCTACCAACCTTTGGATCCTCTTTGGATTAATATGTCCCAATCTTAGATGCCATAGAAGTGTTTCGTTCACGCCCCGATGAACGTTTTCTTTTTATCGGAAATAATTGATGTGTTATAGGATGCATTTCGTGAGTGGTGTTAAGTTAATTGTATAGAGATTATTCGACAACGTTCCATGACAGATAAATTTATCATAAAGAGAAATGGTAACAACTTTATCAAAAGTAACCGAATATCCATCAAGGTAAAGTTTAGAAACCGAAATTAAATTCTTTCTAAAATTCGGAACGTAAAGAACATCTCTTAAAATTAAAACTCTGTCTTCAAAAGACATGTGCACTTCTCCCACTGCTTCAGCTGCCACTCTCGTAGCATCGCTTAGTGTGATGAGGATCTCACTCCCACTAAGTTGTCGGGTCCGCTTGAACCCCTGTAAAGTGAAATAAACATGATCAGTGGATCCCATATCCACCACCCATAAATGGGAGGCATACGCCGCTAAGCAAGTTTCAACAACTAGTGCGTGAGAATTACCTTTCTATCCATTCCTTTTGGGTTTGGAACAGGCTGTCCTCCAATGTCCCTTTTCACCGCAGTTAAAACATTTTCCTTTAGGTACTTTCTTGACACCCATCCAGCTAGCTGTCTTTTTCTTACTTTTCTTAGTGATGAGTTTGCTTTGGATCTGACCACTTTCCTTTTCTTGAGTCTTGCCTTCCATTGGCCTAGATCTTGAGAAAAGACTTTTGGTCACCAATGCTTCGTCTTTCTTTCCTAAATACTTCTCTATTTTCTCCAAGGCTTCTTGTAGAGTGTCCATAGTAAACATGTGATCGCTCATCACAAAACTACAGTAAAACTCATCAAAACATCTTGGAAGAGTTAGGAAAAAAAATTTGATTTGGGTCTGATCACAATACTTAGTACCGAGATAGGCAAGCTTGTTAAAATGACGTTTTATTCTGAGAACATGCTCCCTTACGGGTGTTCCCTCAGCCATCTTTAGCCTGGCCACGTCGTCATTTTTAAACTGATTGATCATGCGGTCTTTTGTTAAAAACATTTCTTCAAGACTTTGCATAATTTCTGCAGCAGACTCAACACCTTCATGAATGTGTCTCAAATCATCAGACAGTGAAGTCAAGATTACACGTTTCATGGGTTCATTGGCCTACTCCCAAATATTATACAAGTGTCTTTCCTCATCAGCTGATCCATCAGTAGGCATACGGGGCTTGGGTACATCAAGAACCCAATGATGTTCTTGTGCAGGTAGGACAAAACTCATATTTCGTTTCCAAACAACATAGTTGTCACCAGTTAATTTGTGTTCTTTGAGTGTATATAACAGTGGATTAAAAGGTTGCGACATGATGAACTGAAATAAATAATAATATGCATAAGCACAAATATATCACAAAATTCGATCACATGTTTCATATTATAATCTCCAAAAATATGAACATGCATAAGCCAACATCTCAAAACAGTTTAAATAAGTCACGTGGGGTGTGTCATTATTTAAACACATTCAAGCAGGTTACAAACAAGAACAGTTACAAACCTTTAATATCCAGATTAATAGTTGGCTCCCACTTGACCAATATAAAATTGACAGGGACTTCGGGAAGTATATGCATATCAATTTTATACCTAAGTAATAACCATGATTAAATCTGTAATTATTATTTCGCTTTGAACGAGCCTCGTGGAGGGTCATCGTCGCCACTAGTAATAATCCACAATCATCCATTTGGAATTTATTCATGTGAAAACTATCTTTTTGACCGTCCGTGGGGGAATTTCTCCAAAAGAATTCACAAATAAATAAATCATGGAGGTCAAAAATTAATTCAATTTTATTATCAGGAATAAAATTGTCAATTAATTGTTTAAGCATACTTAGTAATTTTCGAAAGTGAGATTTTTTCAAAACGTTTTTTTTTTCTCATGCATCGCAAAATTTAAACACAATTTAAACAAGCATAAAATAATGCACAAACATCAAGACCAAAAATTAAACATATTGGGCACACATAACCAATTGTCACGGTTAATTTTGTCATGTCTTGATCTCGAGAAAATGTCTTCTTTGCCTTCATCGTTACGTCTCGAAAGATTCTCCACGTCTAGTGACATCATCGACCATTTCATGGGTCGGAGTGCTATCTTGCACTCCGCCGAAGTCGATCGGCGCCCGTCGCGTCTCGCCCTAAAAGCGCCGGTGCCGCGTCGCCGCCTGGGCCGGTGCTCGGCTCGCTTTCACAGGGTCGGCAGCAGATTCATGCGCCCATGCGGCGCCCTAAACCGCCCTCACCCCACTTCCGCAGACGGCATCGTAGAGCCGCCGCGATGCCTCGGCTAATCGCCCGCCCTCGCTAGCTGCCTCGATCGCCCCACCAAGACGCGCCTCGATAATATCGCCCACCCGCACATCGTCTCGGCCGATCCTCACAGAGACGCCGCCGGACGGCCTCGCCGACGCCCATGCTTGGCGCCGGCCGGCCCACGCCGCCCGTGCCTCCTTTGGCACTTTTTACGCGACGCACGCTGCCTACGCCCGGTTCCGAATCCCGTCCTTTAATTCTTCGTCTCCACCTCCGTTTTCGATACGGTTATAATTATTTACAAAAATAAATAAACCTAGATCTAGACTAGTCTATTACATTGATCAAATCAAACAAATTCTAATCTACTCGTGGATTTTCTCACGAGGCAAAACGAATTCGAACGAATCGAATTAAAAAACCACAATTTATATTCATGCATAAATAAACACATTAAATTCCATGACAATTGGATACCTGCAAAAAAAGATCTAGCAATTCTACTATCCAATTTCAAATTTAATGAAAAACGAACTAAATTACAATTTAAAATTCAGAGCCCGAAATCGAGGCTCTGATACCAGTTGTTGGGGAATTAATTGCACGGATCTATTCGGGATGAATATTTAAATACAAATTTAATTCTAACAATTATTACTAGCATGAATTAATCCTAAATTAATTCAAATAATAATTCAACAACAAATCATGAATATAAACAGTTCACATAAATCCTACGCATGCGGAATTGCTACGGGTTTACGTGAACTAACCTCTTGGAGTGGCAATGGTCTCGTTGATAAAAATACACCAAAAAGCCTTTCCAAGTATTCCCTAGTCCTTGCTCGTCAATCCGTTGGAAGGAAGCTCGCGAACAATTAACAAAAGGGAAAATAAAAATTTGTTGCACCACCTTTGTGGATTTACTAATTTTTCCAGCACATGAAATTGTCCTTGGGAATGAAACATTCATCTCCTATTTATAGAGGGGTGTTGGTCGAAATTTTGTGCATGAATAAGATGGGAAAATCTTTTTCTTGATCTTCAAGAAATCTTGAATATATCCAATATATTCTTTTCTCCATATTTAAAATATTCCACAAAAATCCCAACTTCTTTTTGTTATGGTATTTTCGAAAATTTAAGGATAAAGATTCCAAGATTTGGATCTTCTTGAATTTATGGGATACTCTTGTATTCCAAGAATTCATATCTTCTATAATATCTTTTCAAGAAAATCAAGAAAATCTTATTTTCCTTCTTTTTCTATGTTTTTCGAAATCTTCATATAAATAACCAAGTGGGAGATTTCTTGAATTTAATGAGATAATCTTGTATTCCAAGAATACATATCTTCATTCCATAACAAAATTCAAAGAAAATCTTTCTCCCCTTTTATTCATATTTTTCAAAATTAATGAGGAAAAATAGCAACAAAATTTATTTTATTTTTAAACACCTTTTTCAGTTATTTGACTTTATGTTGGGCTACTTGAGGGGGCCTTTAGGAGAATTAAGATTTGACCTTCCAATGGATCTTGAATTATCAATATTGAGCCACAATATTATTCAAGCCCATAAATATGAAGCTTTAAGTTTTACCCGTGAAAAACCAGCTTTTGTATAAATCGATTCCAAGTTTTATCTTTTAATCGATGACGTAAATATCAGTCCGATCGATCGTAAGCTTGGTGCTATCCGATCTTAACTTAGAAATGTATGCGCTTTTAAGATTGTGTGCGATGTGAGAGCAGCTTAATCAAAGCAAAGAAAGGCACACAAGATTTATAGTGGTTCGGACAAACCAAGCCCTACGCCCACTCTTCCCTTTCACAAGGGCACCAACTTAACCGACTTTTAACCGACCGACTTAGTTTAGTGTGTTAGTCCAACACAAGACACCAACAGATGTTTTAAGAGTTCTCACTCAACCGATCCTTAAATCAAGATTAGAAACCCTAGATCGAATCTTGCTAAACAACTTATCCTAACTTGGGGTTTGGGTAAGATTGTTGAGGTTCCAACTATGAAATCTTTCCTCATGCATACAAGTTGTTTCGAAAAGCTAGATGAAAAGATTTTTGCTAAGAACTTATGGGATGAACACAATATAAAATAAGCTTGTTGTTGTGTTCTTCGTATGAAATCGACTATAGTTTGAGCTTTGATTATGTTGTTTGTCCAAGCATTTCCGTGTTTCACTCAAGTGTGATCCCATATTTATAGACCTTGAGATCAAAGAGCCGCTGGAGAGCAATTTGAATCTCGTGCTATATTTTAGGTAGACTTGCAGCTTGATGTGACGCGGCTTCAGAACGGCATGGCCGAAAAGCGTGAATGTGTATTTTATAGCCGCTTGAGAGAGCAACATCGAATCCCGCGAGTATCGCCTCTGCTCATACGTGTTTCTTCCTTATCGATGGAAGCCTTGCTTTGCGTTGTTGTTCCTCCAACTAAGGTTGGTATTCTTCTTGTTTAGATCGCAGACGATGATAAGATGAAACATCGGCCATCTTATGAGCCGATCCGATCACCGAATCGACACCCCACCGATGGAGTCTTTCGCTACCGCTGACTTAGCTTCAACCGGGCCGACTCCTACCGATGTAGGTCTTCCGGTCTTATCTTTCGAAGTCATCCGATCTTCTAGTATTCGAGGTTTGAGCTTCATGACTTACCGAAGTTATCCGACTAGATCAGATTCGATCCGATCTTCCGCTCGTTTAAGCATTCGCCTCGTTTGATATCGCCTTTCTTTCCGATTCTTCAGATTCGACCTTTACATATTGAGTTCCCCTCAATATGTGACCTATCTATTACATCGCTTTTTCTATACAATCATTATCAACGGTCTCCTATAGCAAGAATGTAAACATCAATACCTAAATGTGTCCGATCGGGTCCTATTACATGTGTTTTTGAACTTTCATCAAAACTATAAATTTCCCAACAATTTCCTTTTTGATGAAACCAAAACACCGAGAAACCAAACAGCTTGATAAGTATAGAACAGCTTAAAGAGCAAGTAATCAAGACAAAGAGATTTTGTCTTGGGATCGTAAAAAATAAACTTTTCATTAGATATGTTGATTACATGTTACATCGTAAAAGTTTTGAATTTAAAAGCAAACCGATCCCTAGACGCCTTCCTCGAATCTTCACCTTGGGCTTGTATCCTTCCGCATTTTCTTTGGTCTTGTGGAACGTTGAAAACTGATAGAGTTTCCATTTGACATCGCTTGTCCTTGTCCAGACTTGATCGCTTATCCGCGATTTGCTCAAGATGTCAAAGTAGAATCTCTCAAATGCCACCACAAATGAGCCATCCGCCTTCTTTTGAGTATATTAACAGATCATACTCTTGGCGTAGATATCTTTACATTTATAAGCTTGGCTTCATTTTCCGTGATACTTCGTAAAGTCCGATATTTATTCTCAGAACCAGCTTGAGGAACTCATCATCCGGTGATTCTTCTTTTGGAACAAGATCAAGGACAAAGGCATCTAGAAGCCATTCACTTCGATCTTATTCCATTCCTCAAACCTCTTAGCGTGCAGGCAAAGATTTTTTGGTATGATCTCGCCGACTTTTTGCCGGGCAACCGAGGTTCCGTGCGATTTTCCACTTAATCCTTTCTTAGCCCTTGATTTGAACTTTCGTTTCAACCCTTCCTTTGTGCCCGCTTTTTTTTCTTTCTTTTTCTTCTTCACCATCCGCTTTTGGACAATTTTACAAATAGCTCCTTATCACCAGATCCGACTAGTCAGGCTTCCGTGACTTTTCCGGTCCGAGTAATCGGTCCAGATTTTGATGTCCCAAAGACCAAGCAGCAGCAGCCTTTCTTGCAATTGAGCTTTGTCCATGGGCCTTTGTCTTTCGATGTGTCGCTTGGTTTTCAGATCCTTCCCCTTTTTGGTTTGATCAAAAAAGCGATTGAGGTGGGAAGTCGAGACCCAAAGTTGATCGACAATGCCTCGATTTAG
Organism: Stenogyne calaminthoides; assembly: GCA_037126765.1. Taxonomy (NCBI): domain Eukaryota; kingdom Viridiplantae; phylum Streptophyta; class Magnoliopsida; order Lamiales; family Lamiaceae; genus Stenogyne; species Stenogyne calaminthoides. Next base: position 14,980,751 of record JBBCBC010000029.1, read on the forward strand.
ATCATTAGCGAGATAAACTCAAGTTTGAGTCGTTAGATTCTCGAACAGCTTGTAATCACTCTTTTTTGGCGCTTCCATTGTAGCAGAGAGTGTCCAAATCATTTTGTCAAATTTCTTCTTTCGATAACTCGAGCCTTTTTCGCTGAGAGCCGAAAAGAAGATTGATTTTGATCCACTGCTTCAAATTTTGTCATCAACTCGATTTTGTAAGCTCAGCCAGATATGGTGGTCATGGATTGGGAGAATCGATCTCCGATTGCTTCGATTTGTTTGAGATCGATTTGTCTCTCGATCGCTTAGCACTCCCTCAATCTCTTCTTTTCGCGAGATCTTTGAGACAAGATCCGATCTCCGGGTTGATCGCTGGTGATTTGAGATGTAGGAATCGATCCATCACTTGATCAGTTCGCTTGTTTGTGCCTCCGGTGGTTGGTCGTGAACCGCAAAGACAGGTTCCACTTTCATCGGCAGCCTCCGTGATTCACCATTTCACTCGCTTCGAGCTTTGAGAGCTCTCAGCCTTTTTTTCTTCCGCAATTCCAACTTCCTCGTGGATCGAGCTTTCACAGATTTATCGAGATATGAGCTCACCGGTGATCCCACTTTGGCGCACTTCCTCATATCGAAGTCAAAATCGCGAACTCATCCGCACCACCCATCTGCTCAACAAGTAAGATAAGATCCGAGAAGTTTTTTAACCGAGATCTCTCCGTGAGGATCTCCATGACTTCTTTCTCCGATAGCAGGATGGGCGCACCAGCCAGGATACATCTCATCAATCTCTCGCTCAATTCTTAGTCCCGACCATTTTTCCAGTTGATGGTCTTTGTTGATCCGGATACGTGAATTATCCGGCCCGCATTCCGCTGGATGAGATGTGGAAGCTTCGGGTTGTGCTTGAGTCGGCGGAAGTTGTCTCGATTGGTTCGACCCGCAAAGGGTTCTCACCAGAGTGGCGCTTTGTATCCGGTTCAGTTCATGAGCAGTGAACTAGCAGGAGAGACATGCTCGGCAGCAATTTTTTAGTCCGAAAGGTGAATCACTTTGAGGTTGAGGAGAAGTAGATTTATCGCTTTGTGCTTCTACCTCAGATCGTTCGGGCGAGCCCTCGTGTTGAGAAGCTTGCCTCGTCTCGATTTCGTTTTTTGTTGCGCAATGATCGTTTCGGGCGCTTTTTTTTCTTCTTCGACTCATCTTCTAGTGCTAGAGTCATGGTAGGTTGCTTTGCTTTTTTGGCCTCTTTTCTCCGGCCTTCACCGCTTTCGTTTTTTTTTCGTGGAGCAACCGGTGTGGATGAGGCGCTTTTTTGCTTTTTCCTTTCTTCGCTTTTGTTGGAGTGGGCTCTTTGTCATCGTCTCGTGGCCCATATATAACTCAAGTTGATGAGAGGAAGGCATTGTAGGACTTCACCATTCTCGATTCCATTCAAAGGCTTGGCGCTTTGTCCTTCAATATAACCGCAACCTTGTTGAGATTGTCGATTCTTTTTCGTAAAGACCGCCCGATTCATTGACTCCAAATTTTTCGTGTTCTTGGAGCAAGATGGCTTTTCAGAAGTCGCGCTAATTGATGTTCTCGAGCCCCATCAATTATTGTCGCTTATGTCAGACATTTTGACCGATGTGAGAGCATCCGGCTAAATGAGATTCCTATGATCGTTTCGATGTAATGTCAAACAACAACAGATTTTTTTTTTGAGCATTGGCCCGATGAATCCGGCTTTCGATGTTTTGTCCGCCTTCTTAAGAGCTCCTCTTCGATTTCTTCATCCTCATTCTCCCTCAGAGGTGTGCAGAGAGATTCGCCCTTTTGGTAAGCCGAAACAGACGAGTGATGTCCGTGATTTTTGTCACCGATTTTTCTCCGCTGACCGACGACATCGGCTTCGTCTCCTCGGTTTTTTTTCAGATCCACACTCAAATTTCGCAAGAATTGAAGTGTTTCATATCGCATCACCGGATTGCAAAGTGAGCAGAGCAATATGTTTCGGCCCAAATTTTTCTTTTTAATTTGTTCCACCTCCATGGATTCGTAATCCTCGTGGTTCCAAATCGAACTAACTTATCCTCAAAGATCTTCGCTGGCCCAAGATAGTTGCACATGATCTTTCCTAGTCCATGAGTGGCCATCTACAAGTGAGATAGACTCATTAAATTTGTGCATAATCAATATCAATATCATACCGCTGGAAAACAAAAGGCAATGAAGCATAAATTCAAAAAACAACTTTTGAAAACAATGTTTTTATCGGAAAGAAAGATTCATCATTTGTTTAAAAGAAAATATTACCAGATTCAAATTTTCAGAGAAGATTTTGAACTCTAAGAAATCGCTTTTGAAACGAGAGAGAAAATTTGAAGTTTTTCAAATGAAAGTAATGCAAGTTTGTGAAGCGTAAAAAACTCGTAAGGTTTGATGAATCTTATATATAGAGGCGGAGGGTACAATAAGACAAGATTTTGAAGATCAATCGCTTTTGAAAAGATTGTACGCTTCCAGATTTAGCGGTTTTGATCGTAGGGTCGGGAAAAAACGACGACACAAAAACTTTTGGATTTAAAAGCACGATCAAGTAAAGAAGCTTAATACATGTACCCCACGCCCCGCATTAAATGATTTGCAGAGTACACGCCACAAGGATAGTGGGTACAAGAAGGCAAATAATATCGATACGATCCGATAAATAAGTAAAGAACAAGAGAAAAGAGATGCAGATTCGGGTTGATCGATGTTGTAATCACCAATATTACTTGTCAATGTTGATTCCACTTGTTGTTGATCTTAATCATTTCGCTTAAGCCTTAAGAAATTTCCTAACCGATCCTTTTTAACCGATCTTTCCAACAGATTCGATTTGTTGAAACTTCAGCTTAGCCGATCTTTCCTTGAGTACGCCCGATTTCCTTTTGATCTTCCTTGATCGCTTGAAGTTCCCTTCAACCGATATTTCGATATAGACCGATATATCCGATTTATTGAGTTTCAAGCTCACAGATCTCTCATCCGATCATGCTTGTAAGTAATCGATTTTGGTTGACCTCATCCGATTTTTTCAGATTAAGCCAATTTGGGATAAGTGTTACCGCCAAAACTTAGTCTAGAGTAGTAGCTTCTATTCCCTAAGTAGGCGTGATTGACATGCGCGAAATATCGCCCTCAATCTCTCGATATGTCAATCAACCGTGAATTTATCCAATTATCGGGCCAAGTGATTTCTACATCGCCCTTTTGATGCAAATTTCTGATAGGCTTTTTGAAATGAAAATTGCATTTGCATCCTTGCTTGGCCTCTATAAATTGGACCAATGTTTTACACAACATCACCCATTCACCATACTTATCTTCTTTGTAAGAATCATGTATCTTGGTGAACCCTTGTTTCCCGTGAGACTTCCCTAAAACACTTTTACACCCTTTTTATATGGTTTCATCTTCTCAAATCAACCCTTTGCATCCCTTATTGCTGTTTTCTTCATCATCTTCGATTTCACATAATGCATTGCCGCAAAGCTTTCTACCACCTGTATGCGGATCTCGGTCAAGGTAACCGAGAAGACACTTCTCCTAACCGTGATGCACCTTGTGTGTCTATCCGATGATGTAACCGTAACCATCGACTTAGTCAGTATAAAATATGCAAAGACATGTGCCCATGAGATCCGATGACCAACTTTTGGCACACGTGCTCCATTTAACAAATTGGAGAGCCCTACTACTCCTCTTTTTTTAGGGCTCCGTGCTTAAGAATCCTATCAATGCCGCTCTCACTTCACTTGGAGAGTCCATTTTTTATGCATGGGATTTCGTTTTTTAAAGCCCCTCTCCTCCCCTTGTTAAGTGGGAAAAAAAAAATGAGAGTTTAAAAAAATCTCTTCCCCTTTAACACTTAACTAATGAGTCGGTTTGGGTTTGGATGAGGGTTTAGGGTTCTAGGTTTAGGATTTTGGTTAACATTTATGTAATCGACCTCTCCGGTCTTCTTTGTACTTGTAACTCAGAATGTAACCTCACCTTCGGTTTTTATCAATGAAAAGTTTCGTTATTTCATTGTTGTGTGTAAATTCCTCGCTTTCTTATGCGCGATTGTTAGCTCTTAATCTCTCAATCTTGCTTGTTGAATATCGCCTAAAAACGAATCACAAAGAAATACTATAACCAAATTGATTTAATCGATAATCCTTTAAACCGAAAGCATTTTCCTTTAATCGATAAACCTTGAATCGATCGGGCCTTTAAACCGATAGATTTTTAAATCGATAAACTAAAACCGATCGCCTTTCGATCCGTAAATGGTAAGTCCGATCGATTTTTGCTTATCATCTCTTGAGATCGCTTAAGATACCAAACTCAATCGATTTCTCTCGATCCGTTAGTCTCTTAACCAGCCTAGTTCGAGAACATTCCATCAAACATTTTCGGTGACATTTCTCCAAGATCTAGAAGTCCTAGCTCATTGCATAAATCAACCGATCTCAAACCTAGTGGCTTGGTTAGAATATCGCCTTCAGATATCAAGATGAATCTTTTTCCATTCTCGATATTCTTCTTTTCAACGTGATCTCTTATGAAGTGGTGTCCGACATCCACATGCTTGCATCTTGTATGTAGAACCGGATTCGAAAGTGATTGCAATAAGACTATTATCGCCACGTAATATAGGTACGTTCTAGCTACAATGTTGTAATCCTCACCGCCGATCGAGCCAGAGCAGCTTGGGGAACAACAGCCTTTCCTCGCAGCCCATATATTCTCGCTTCGCTTGTTGATGTCGCGAATCGATGTTCCGCTTTTTGAAAACCACGAGATCGGGTTTTTTTTACTTCCTAAGAACCGACATGTTCCCGAGGTTGATTTTTTCGTCGATCTTGCAACCTCCATAATCGTAATCGTAATACCCACTAAGTTTCTAGATTATCATCTCGATGGGTAGAATAAACCAAGGTTTATTGTTCCTTCAGATACTTAAGAATCCGCTTAGTCCGCTTCTAGGTGGTCGATCATCGATTTGCTTGAAATCGCACATACACCTATCGCAAAAAAGTGATATCCGGTCCGGCCGGGCAACAGTATAATAAAGATCCAATGAGAGCCCTATATTCCTTCCGATTTGTTTTTTCGACCGACCGCCATCATCCGATCCATCTTGAATCCAACCATCATAGGAATTTTGGCTTCCTTACTATTTTGAATTCCAAACTTAGCCAAAAGATTCCTAGTGTGTTTTTTTTCATGCGATGAATATCCCTTCCGAACTTTGTTTAACTTGGAGACCTAGAAAGTAATTCATCCCGACCCATCATGGACATCTCGAATTTCCCTTGCATCACTTTTTGTCAATCTTTCACATAGGTTCTTGTTAGGAGATCCCAAGATGATGTCGCCCACGAACGGAACCATCGTAATATCTTTCCATCTTCTATTCTCAATAAGGTTCTCATCCCATCGCCTTTAGTGAACCCACTTTCGATCAAGAATCGGAGAGAGGGTATCATACCAAAGCTCATGGAGTCTGCTTTTCAGCCATAAAGAGCTTTTTCTTAAACGATACACTTGGTTGCTTTTTTTCAAAGCCCGGAGGTTGTTCGACATAAACTTCCTCCGCTAGTACCCCGCTTAAGAAAGCACTCTTTACGCCCATCCGATACACAAGTGAACCCTCTCGGGGAAGATAAGTTTAAAAAATAATCGAATTTTCAAGGCGAAGCGATCGGGTGCAAAGGTCTCATCGTAATCAATTCCTTCGACAGAATACCCCTTAGCAACAAGTCTTGCCTTATTTTTTCGTGATAACATTTTTCTCATCTCTTGTTCTTGAAGATCCATTTCGCGCTAATTACGCCTTGATGACCGGGTCCGCCTACTAGTTCCCATACTTCATTTCTCTCGAACGCTCCAGCCTCCTCCCCGCATGGCTAGAATCCGGTTTATGCCTTGTAATGCTTCCTCGATTGTAGTTGGTTCCTTCATAGATGATAACAAAGAATACATGGCACTTTCACCAACTGATGTCTAGTTTTAATTTTATCGACGGGTCTCCAATTATCGATCGCTTGATGATCGGGTTATCCGTGTCCTTCGCTCGACGGCGCGGTTTTGAGAACATCGTCCGCTTCGATATAAAATCTTATTACTAGTGATTGGGAGTGGTGCAGGTTATGGTCCACTTGATAAGAACAAGTCTCACCGATGTTGGAATCATCATGTGTCGATGTCCGCTCGCGGAGAACTTCAGAGTTCCCCGAACCGGATGGTTCGGGGCTTGTTACCGCCTCAACCGAATCGCTTTTTTTTCATCGACAGCTTGTTCGCATCTTTAGATCCGATTGATCCGTGAATCGCCTAGATCCGAATGTAAATTGATACAGCTTTCGATCCTTTTTCCTTGATCGTTAGTCGATCCATTTTCAATAATATCGTTCGTAGAGATCGTACTTTGTTGTTCGAGGCAGATTTTTCTTGATCGTAAGATGCTTCATCAAAGGTTACATGGGTGTTTCTTCCACAACTAGGGTTCGCTTTGTTGTAGACCCCGAAGGCTTTTGCTAGATGAGGAATACCCTAGAAATATACCCTCATCGATTTGGCCTCAAAAGTCTTCAAACGACTTTTTTCCCATTGTTGTGTATGAACACTTGCACTCAAAAAACACATGGAAGTAAGAAACACGAGGTTTTTTCGCCCTTCCATAGTTCATAGGGTGTTTTGTAGTGAGCCTTAGTCAGAGACATCTGTTTCGCAGATGGCATGCAAAGGTTGATTGCTTCGCCCAAAACGGTTTGGTATCGCATGTTCGCCTAACATTGTTCGAAAGCAGCCTTCTTTTGAGAGTTCTGCTTTCTCCGCTCACCTACTCCATTTCATTTGTAGGCGCCCTCGCACCGATGTTTCATGTCAGATAATTAAACTTAGAGCAAAAATCAAGAATAAAAGAGTTCGTAAATTTCGCACCTTTATCCGATCCGATTTTTACTAATACCGACACCCTTCTCATTTTGTAATCTTCTTAGTAGTTTCTGTATCTTGGTTGTCGCCTCATTCTTCTTATGTAAGAATATAACCTGTAAACTTGGAATAGTCATCCACGATTACAGAGTGTATTTGCGTCCGCTGAGATCGACCGTGTAATCGGGTCCAAACAGATCCATATGAAGAAAACAAGAAGATTCATTGATGCCGGTCCCGAAATTCCTTTGAATGAAGCTTTGACTGCTTTTTTCCTTCCGACATGCAAAGACATGTCCGATCCTTTTGAGAACACTTCATTCGAAGTCCTTCCACTAGAGACATCCTAGTTATCTTATTAAGAGTTTTAAAGTTCGGGATGGCTCATTTTTTTGTGCCGAGCCAATCGCTACTTTTGGAACTCTTAACAATCAGCACGATTTTTGGACAACTGCTCCAATCACGTGGTAGATCGCCCCTTTTCTTGAACCAGCTTAGCAATATCTCGCTTGAGTGACTCGATTCTTGATAGTGCATTGATCGGGCCGAGAACTCAACACCGAATCCATTGTCGCAGTAATTGTGAAACCGATAATAGGTTGTGCTTCGACCTTCGACAAACGAGACTCCAGCCATTTGTACATCATCATTCTCTGTTGTTCCAACCCTTTGGTATAACCAAAGTTATCATCACCAAGAGTACACGCTGGCCTTCGTTTCTATGTAGGAACCGAGGAGATGTTTGCTTCCAAATATGTGCCTTGAGCATCCACTATCGATGTACCAGATAGTTGCTTGCACACCTCCTTTGTTGGCCGCACTCCACGCCGAACCCCGCAATCGATCAGTTTTAGGTAAACTTTCTTGGATTGGGTCCCGAGGGGTTAGGTTCGATTTGGGGATCCATACAAACAGAAAGCACTTCTATGGTGATCACCGATCGTAAGGCCCGATTTGTCTCCCATACTGCCAACATAATCATACTTATCCTCATATGCTTTCTCGATTTGTATGATTACTTGTGTGAACCTCGATGACTTAGAAGACTTATGATTTAACTTTTCGCTTTGTCTTTTTTTATCCAAAGGTGGTTCAAAAAAAAGAGTGTTCTAAATTTTCGACTATAGGGTAGGTACGATCGCTACCATCAAAAGATTCATATCCTTTTCAAGATAGATGGTTTTCGCTTTTACTCGAAGCATGCTTATTAGGCAAATGACTTTGACGGGTCTCGATTAGACTTCCCTTTTTGTAGGTTGTCTTTTTTCGATTCCTCGACCGTTGATCGTTGAGGTTTCTTCGTAAGAACCGGTTCTTCCGCTGATTCCTACCGATGCTTTTACCGCTTGGGGTCCATTTGCTCCCTTTCTCGTTAGGCACTCATTTTACCCGCTTCAACCGTCTCTTACCCCTATTAGATACAAGTTTAGCTTTTGGTGTATCTTTTTTCGTAAATTGCCCGATTACACCTTTTCGAGATGAATCACGGGGCTTTTGAGGATGTGGAGGGTTTTCATAGCCAAGTCCCTCCTTATCAATCTTTACTCAAAAATAGGCGCTTATGTCTTTAACGGTTTGAGATGATTTTGAAAAAACATCTATTTTCTTACGCAGATTATCCTCGAGGATTTTCGACTTTCATGCATTCTAATAGCTCATCGAATTTTGCTTGCAAGATTTTGAAGTCATCACCTTTGTTTTCGTTAATTTCCATTCGATCTTTGATTCGCTTTTCCCCGATCGTAAGCTTTAACTTCGAGAATTTTAAATTCCTCGCCACCTTCCGAAAGTAGCTTCACCGATCTAAGTTCGTGAGGTTTTTTCGAGATCATTTTCTTTAAAGAAGTCGATTATTTCTAGTCCTCACTTTATCATTCTCAACCTTCCACAATAGCATAAGTTTCTACCGCATTGGAGAGATCTTCAAGCAATTGCTCGAGTAGAGCTGCAGTCAATCTCCCCAAAGAGTGTGCTAATGATAGCAGTGTAGAAGTCGAACGGGGGGGTTTGGAGGTTACCTCCTGACCGGGTCCTCCCCGCCATCAAAGAGTTCATCATCGCCCCGACGAGAATATCGATCTTCATTTTCATAGAAGTCGACAAGATCGCCGATCAAAGCGTAAGTCTTCTACAGAGGAGTATCCCGAGTCCCTGAGGGCGATAGAATCGTCAACCCCGACGACGAAGAACCATGGCTCTTCTCGTCTCTATACCGTTGTTCTCTTTTGTTCCTCTTTTCTTCCCTCTCTCTCTGTCCAGTCCGGGCAACAGGCTATAGTGACTGCTTTCACAGCTTGAAGCACGCCTCGATCCACCGTTCCTTTCCTTCCGTGAATCACTCCTTCAGATGACCTATCGTGATTTCCTTTTCGATAGTAGTCCGAGTTTCTTCTATCCGATTGGTTATCTCTTCCTTCCTTCGTCCCGACTATCTCTTTCCCTTTCATCTCTGCGGATCCCTCCGATCATCGATTCGGTTCTTTTTCGAGATCTATTGTCCGATCTCCTATCTCGCCCCGGCTATGTTGATAGTCCTTATAAAATCTTCGATACTTACCAAGTTGTATATCCGACTTTCAAGCTTCCCGGTAAGCAACGCGACCGCTCTCACCGACTTAATATATTTCCAATGGGTTCATTGGCCTTTGTTCTCGCCATCGGGTTGCTTTGAAAGTAAATCGATTTTGAAGTCGAGGTTTCAAAGCAGGGACCTCGCCTTCATCGCTTTGACCTCTTTCAATCAGTCGAACTCGTGAGCTTTAAGACTCAAGAACAAGCTACTAGGTTTCATTCTTGAAATGTCCCCGCAATCTTTGATTACCGCGGACCTTCATGTCCCACTTCTTGGTGAGAGACCTTAGGATCTTATAGTTGATATCTTTATCGACATCTCTACCAAGTTCTCGCTTGTTTATAGACATTGTAATTCTTCCATCGAAGTTCGTTGATGGTTTCATGGGCAAAGATCTTTCGCCGAACTTCACCAGCTCGGCTTGAAGACTACCGCCTTTTTATCCGCTCATTTCCCTCGCAGATTCAGCCGTAGTATCCCACATTGCTTTCGCAGATTTGAGATACTTAATCTTTTTCTTTGGTGACCTTATCCATTGTCTTCATGATGATATGTCTTGCAATGGTGTCCGAGTATGCTTTTTTTTTCTTCAGGTCCATCGTATCGGGCTTTTTTCGCATAAGACTTCCCCGTGGGAAAGTCCGGATCTCCTCCGATCGCAGGATTGTCGAGTAAATGATGATGGGTCCTCTCGATGACTTCCATCATTCTCGCCATCGACGAGCCTAGATGGTTGGACATATATATGGCCCAATCAAGATACTCATCAATTGAGAACTTCGCAGATCATGATACATACCGGACGTGTTATCCATGCCGAAAGTGATTTTGGAAAATGAATGAGTTTTTAAAAACGGTTTTTCAAGATCGGGCTTCAGCTTGACCACAATGACACACAGAGTCGCTGGTCTGAAGAACCAACCGCCTCCGATACCACTTGTAGGTCCCGAACGGGTTATGCGAGGGCGTAAGTCTAGTGGGGGAGGGGTGAATAGACTTCAAAAAACTTTTTCGTAAGGCAGATCGTGTGAGAGCAGATAGCCCGATCAGAGGCGAGTGAATCGCTTTGGTCTCGATAACCAACTTATCGAACGCCGTAAAGCAGATCGCTTCGCAGAACTATCGATTAATCGATGTGTGCGGAAGCTTTAAGTTTTACCCGTGAAAAAACCGGGGCTTTGTATAAATCGATTCCAAGTTTTATCTTTTTAATCGATGACGTAAATATCAAACCGACGATCGTAAGCTTGGTGCTATCTCGATCTTAACTTAGAAATGTATGCGCTTTTAAGATTGTGCGATGTGAGAGCAGCTTAATCAAAGCAAAGAAAGGCACACAAGATTTATAGTGGTTCTGGACAAACCAAAGCCCTACGCCCACTCTTCCCTTTCACAAAGGGCACCAACTTAACCGATTTAACCGATCGATTTAGTTTAGTGTGTTAGTCCAACACAAGACACCAACAGATGTTTTAAGAGTTCTCACTCAACCGATCCCGTAAATCAAGATTAGAAACCCTAGATCGAATCTTGCTAAACAACTTATCCTAACTTGGGGTTTGGGTAAGATTGTTGAGGTTCCAACTATGAAATCTTTCCTCATGCATAATGTTGTTCTCGAAAGCTAGATGAAAAGATTTCTTGCTAAGAACTTATGGGATGAACACAATATAAAATAAGCTTGTTGTTGTTGTGTTCTTCGTATGAAATCGACTATAGTTTGAGCTTCTTGATTATGTTGTTTGTCCAAGCATTTCCGTTTCACTCAAGTGTGATCCCATATTTATAGACCTTGAGATCAAAGAGCCGTTGGAGAGCAATTTGAATCTCGTGCTATTTTAGGTAGAGTTGCGGTGCTTGATGTGACGGCTTCAGAACGCATGGCCGAAAAGCGTGAATGTGTATTTTATAGCCGCTTTGAGAGAGCAACATCGAATCCCGCGAGTATCGCCTTCTGCTCTCATACGGTTTCTTCCTTATCGATGGAAGCCTTGCTTTTGTAAAGTTGTTGTTCCTCCAACTAAGGTTGGTATTCATCTTGTTTAGATCGCAGACGATGATAAGATGAAACATCGGGCCATCTTATGAGCCGATCCGATCACCGAATCGATCACCCACCGATGGAGTCTTCTCGCTACCGCTGACTTAGCTTCAACCGGGCCGATTCTACCGATGTAGGTCTTCCGGGTCTTATCTTCCGAAGTCATCCGATCTTCTAGTATTAGAGGTTTGAGCTTCATGACTACCGAAGTTATCCGACTAGATCACTCGATCCGATCTTCCGCTCGTTTAGCATTCGCCTCGTTTGATATCGCCTTTCTTCCGATTCTTCAGATTCGACCTTTACATATTGAGTTCCCCCTCAATATGTGACCTATCTATTACATCGCTTTTTCTATACAATCATTATCAACCGGGAAATAACGAACCACCGAGGTCTAATTCTTCCTAGTTCAGTTCTGAAGAATTTATCCTCATGTAGGTCCTATTAAGTGCACTAAACATGCACTAGTGTAATCTCTTGGTCAAGACAAGCCAATCTGAGCCTTACACTTCAACCTTTCACAATGGATTGTTCATTTCCATCTAGGTCGTGAATGGTGTACTTTTGGTTACAAGGGACTGTTAATTTAATCTTTACGTGATCGGTATCACTAAATTAACTACAATGTAACACGTCTTTATTTATTGAATAGTTATGCAAAGAAATATATGTAACATTCGATGATATTTAAAGCATCAGTGATAAACAATTTATTTCAGTAAATAAGACCGAAATTCAGTTTGATTATACAAAGTAAAAGCATACTTTCCAGTATAATCCCAACATTCTACTATCCAATTTCAAATTTTAATGAACAACAATTTAAATTATAGTTTAAAAGATCAGAGCCCGAACCAGGGGTCTGATACCAGTTGGGATAACATATGTCAGGATCTATCGGGATGACCTCATAAATACAAATTTAAATTAACAATTATTACTAGCATGAATTTACCTAAGTGAATTCAAATAATACTTACACCAACAATGACATGCAAATAAAATTCACGTAAAAGATCATAGCATGCGGAATTTCTAGGAGTTTACATAAACGTACCCATTGGAGAGACAATCTGAGATGGACAGGATCAAGTATTCCCAAGTCCTCGCTCAATAACCCGGTGGGAAGTTCTCCGTTGAACGATTTATAAAACAAAGGAAAATAAAATTGTTACACCACCTTTGTGGATTTCTAATATTTCCAACACATGGAATTGCACTGGGGATAAAAAATTCATCCCCTATTTATAAGAGGGGTGTTGGTCAAAATTTTAGGGTTAATTAGGGTTAGGAAAGATCTTTTCTTGATCTCCAAGAAATCTTGAATATATCCCATATATTCTTCTTTCCATGTGTATTTTTTCACAAAAATCTCACACCCTTATTTACCCTTTATTTTCGAAAAAAAAAACAAGAAGATTTGAAAGATTGTATCTTTCTTGAATTTATGAGATATTCTTGTATTCCAAGAATACATATCTTTCTCCATAAAATCTTTTCAAGAAAATCAAGAAAATATTTCTTCCCTTTCTTATACATAATTTTCGAAAATCCTCATTAAAGAAACCAAGTGGAAGATTTCTTGAATTTATGAGATAATCTTGTATTCCAAGAATACTTATATCCTTTCCATAAAATCTTTTCAAGAAAATTTCTTCTCCCTCTTTTCTTTAAAATTTTCGAAAAAAACAAGAAATATTAGGCAACAATCCTTTATTTTATTTTAAACACCTTTTATTTATTGGACTATAATTGGTTTACTTGAGGGGGCTTTAGGAGAATTAAGATGGACCTTCCAATGGACTTCTGAATTCTAATATTGAGCCACAATATAATTAAGCCCATTAATATTAATTAATACCACTATATAATTAATATTTCACTATCCAATCTTAACCCATATTACAGTAATATGGCTCCCAGTTATTATTTTCCGTGTTTAAGATTATTTAGTCCATTAATTAATTAAGCCACTGAAAAGCTTTATATTAATTAATATCTTGATCCTTGGAGTAAGGGACAACAAATTTTATTATCCATAAGGAAAATTAATTCCACTTGCAAGATTTGGTATGATAAAGGTTCCGAGCCCACCAAGGAGACCAATCACGCAAGACTTTGCAAGCACACGATTCTCTCAGATAATCTTAGCAATCGTCGTACACAATTAATATTATTGCCCAAAGATATAGGGTATCGAAGTCTCAATGATTCTCTTCCCATTTATAAGTCAAAGCAATAATTACTAATCGCACACGGTCCTTATTAAGTGACAGAGATTAAAAAATCAACAACCACTGAAGTCTAACTCTTCATCCCATAAGTCAGTGCAAATGAGTTTATCCTCTCTGCTGGTCTGCTTCAACGCATCGAATGCACTAGTGTAATCTCTTGGTCAAGACAAGTCAATTTGAGTCTTACACATCAACCTCTACCTATATACTGTTCGGGTCTATCTAAGTTGTGAAACACGCACTAGTTTACAAGGGACTGTTAACGTGATCTTCTGTGATCTGGTATCAACACGTTAACTACAATGTAACATGTGTTAATATATGAACGGTTTGCAATAAATATATATATATATATATATATATATATATAAAACATTCAATCATATTTAAAGCAACAGTGATAAATTTATTTCAGTAAATAAGTGTTTAATACATAGGTTATATAAAGTAAAAGCATACTTTCACGTATAACCCCAACAATCTCCCACTTATACTCAAAGTCTGCTTTTAAGTATACCACAGCACGTCTAATGTATTATACAGTAACATCTAATGTCACCTACATCAACCTAATAATATATCTCCCACTTATAGTCAAAGGATATCTGCAACGCTCTTGACACCCATTCCTTCCACATGTCTCTCGAATGTTAACAGAGACAGACCCTTTGTGAATGGATCAGCTAGGTTGTCTTTCGACTCGATCTTTGCCACCTCTATATCTCCTCTCTTAACGATTTCTCGTATAAGATGGTATTTCCTTTCAATGTGTTTGCTGGCCTTGTGAGCTCTCGATTCCCTTGAATTTGCAACTGCTCCGGCATTATCACAGAAAACCGTGATGGTGCTGGGCAAATTCAGAACAACGTCCAAGTCCACTAGGAAGTTCTTGAGCCACACCGCTTCTTTCGCTGCTTCACAAGTAGCTACATATTCGGTTTCCATGGTAGAATCTGCGATGCATTTCTGCTTAACGCTTCTCCATTTTACAGCTCCTCCCCCTAGACAAAACACACTACCCAAGGTAGATTTTCTGGAATCTATGTCCAATTGGAAATTCGAGTCCGTGTATCCAACTGGAAACAAATTGTCCGACTGGTAAACCAGCATTCTATCCGGAGTTCTTTTCAGATACTTTAGAATGTTCTTTACGGTAGTCCAGTGTTGATTTCCAGGATTACTTTGATATCTTGTCACCATGCCGACGTAGCAAATATCCGGTCTCATGCACAACATTGCATACATAAGACTCCCTACTGCCGACGCATAAGAAATGCCTTTCATGTCATCTATCTCCCCTTGTGTCTTGGGACACATGTCTTTCGATAGATGGATTCCGTGCCTGAAGGGTATAAAACCTTTCTTGGAATCTTGCATGCTGAATCGCTTCAAAATAGTGTCTATGTATGAAGCTGGCGATAAGTCAATCATTCTTTTCTTTCGATCTCGAGTGATCTTGATCCCAAGAATATGACCGGTTTCCCCTAAGTCCTTCATATCAAACTTTTTTTACAGTCATACCCTTACGTCTGATAAAACCTTTACATCATTTCCGATGAGCAGAATATCGTCTACGTATAGTACTAAGAATACCAAGGCAGTTCCATCACACTTCTTATACACACAACTTTCAAACTCGTTTTGATCAAACCAATAAGACTTGATTACATGATCAAAACATTGGTTCCAAGCCCGAAATGATTTGTTGGGATATTTTAGTTTTGATAATTTATGCCAAAACATTATTAACTTGTGTTATTCAAGTCAATCTACAGATAACAAGTTAAGGGGGAACGAGAGAACAAATTGAGGGGGAACTCAAGAAATCAGAAGAAGATGATCGAGATCAGACAAGGCTGCAGACTAGAATGATCGAGATTAGATGAATTAGATGAGTTAGGAGTTAGGTGATGAAATGAAAGCAAAATCGATGTGAAGAAAAAGCTAAAAGCCAAAGAAATCGGAAGAGAAGGTTGCAGATCAGAAGATGAGCAAAAGAGACTGATCAAGATCAGACGTGATTGAGATCAGATATGAAGATGAGCAGATGAGACTGATCGAAGATCAGACATGATCGAGATCAGATATGATAATCTGATATGCTAACCTGATGTAGATGACCTGATGCTATCCTGAGATGCTGAACAGAAGAAGTGTTGATCTGATCAATCGAGCTGATCAGATCAGGCAAAGAAGAAATTATATAGCCTGAGTCAATGTGACTCGAGGGTCGATGTCTCGAATTCGTAAGAGTGAACTCAAGAAGCTTCGAGTGTCAAGATAACTGATCGATAAGGTCCGGGTCAAGAGAAGTATTTGAATCAAGAAACACGAGACTCAGATAACTCGAAGGTTCAGATAACTCAAGGCTCGGGATAGCTCGGGATAACTCAAGGCTCGGAGAATCAAGATCCCGAGACTTTTAAGAAATCAAGAATATACCGTTAGATTCAAATTGACGTGGACCAATGAGAGGAAGACGACAAGCCCGAAAAAAAGCCGCAAAAGCTACAAGAGTAGTATGGATTTGAATGAGATTCTCTCCAACGGTAACACTCAAATCCACACTATAAATACAAGTTCTTCCTTCATTATCAAGTGTGGAAGTGTGGAGAAATGCGTGAAAAACACCATTGAAGCCACACAGAGCCAAATCATGCAAAGCATTCCCACCATAGAACACAGAGCAAGAAATACACGCATATATTCAAGAGTGTTCTACCCTAGATCTAAGCACAAATGTTATATCCTAAGCTTAGAGAGATTTTCCCATCCTTAGCATTGAGGCTAAACAAATGTAAGGGAAAATTTCAACCTAGTTGAAACCAAACAAATCTTTACCCAAACCCAAAGGTTAGGTTAAGTTTGTATTACACGCAAGATTTCGGACTAGGGATTCTAGTTTTCGATTTTCGGTTCGGTTGAGTGTGAACTCGGTAAACATCTAGCAATCCCGAAAGGGAGGGTAGGCAATCCCGTGAGGGAGATAAGTCCCATTTGAGTGTGAACTCGGTAAACATCTGTTGGGTGTTGGACTAACACGCAGTAAACTAAAGTCCAAGAGGTTAAGTTGGTTAAGTTGGTGCCCGAAAGGGAAGAGTGGATGTAGGGTGGGTTTCATCCCTAACCACTATAAAATATTGTGTGTTCTTTCTTTCGCTTTATGTTCTTACTTGTCATATGCATTTGATTATAAGCAAAAACAACACACATGTTCTTAAAAGAAAAAATTAGGAATCACTTCAAATTTACCAATCGTTTTATAGGCATCACATGACATGTTTGTTTCAAGACGCAAAATGGGTTTTACACCACTTAAATAATCGGGACCATCATGATTGCTTTAGTCCATAAATGGACTTCCTTAGCTTGCAAACAAGGTGTTCTTGGCCTTTAGTGATGAAACCTTTGAAATTTGTTGGATATAGATTTCCTCGCCAAGACTCCAAGATTAAGGAAAGCCGTCTTGACATCCATTTGCCGATCTCAAAATTTAGATGTGCGGCTATTGCCAAGAGAGTACGGATGGACTTATGCATGGCTACAAAGTAAAAAGGTTTCTTCATAATCGATACCCTCTTTCTAAGTGTATCCTTTGCCACAATGCTTCCTAGCTTTAAAGGTCTCGACCTTCCCATCCGGTCCTCTCTTTTTCTCTTGTAGACCCACTTGCATCCAATGGGTTTTTTTTGGGTGGTTCCACTAGCTCCCACACTTGATTATGATCCATTGAGCTCATCTCGGCTTCCATCGCAGGTTGCGGGATTGAGAATCCTTATCTTGGACCGCCTCCCTTGTAGGACTGTGGGTGCGATTCATTATCTCCGGGGACCAAACCAAGATTCTCCTATCTCCACTTAATCACTCAAAGTTGTCAAATAACCCTCCCACTCTGACGAGGTTCCTATTGTGTCGGTGTGACGCTTGGTATATCAACTTGTACAGTTGGTATAGGAGTTTGCCCTCTTATTTCGTCTAAGGTAATCTCACTTTTGGGCTTTCTATTGTTCATAATCTTCTTTCAAAAATCTAAAGTGCGTACTTATTACCATCTTTTGATCTTCGGGACCATAGAACATACACCCTTTTGAGGGGTTCCGGGTGTAGTCAACTGGGAAACAATGCCCTCGTCTGACATGTAGTTCAAAAACTCATCGCTGAGGCATTCGCCTCCACGATCAGATTGTAGAAACTTGATACTCTTTTCCATATGATTCTCCACTTCGTCTTTGAACTCTTTGAATTTATCAAAGGTTTTCGATTTGTGTTTCATCGGGAAAATGTACCGAACCTTGAGTAATCATCGATGAACGTCATGAAATACTCATAGCCACCTCTAGCTTTGGTTGACATTGGACCACACACGCGTCGGTGTGAACGATTTCTAACACTACGGGGCTCTATTCCCTGGATCCAAATGCCTTCTTGGTCATTTTACCCTCCTAACATGATTCGCAGTTGGAAATGGTTCCATCTCAGAGGTCCGGCAATGAACCATCTTTCACCAACCTTTGGATCCTATTTAGATTAATATGACCCAATCTTAGATGCCAAAGAAGTGTTTCATTCACCTTTTCTGAACGTTTTCTCTTATTGCTTGAAACAGTCGATGTGTTAAAAGATGCATTTTGTGAGTGGTGTGCACAGTTAATAGTATAGAGATTGTTCCTTAAAGTTCCACGATAGATAAACGCATCGTTACGAAAAAAAGTAACTTGTTTAGAAAAACGAATAGAATATCCATCAACAAATAGTTTTGAAACTAAAATAAGGTTTTTACGAAAAAAAGCTGAACGTAAAGAACATCTCTTAAAAC